>ONZH01024755.1:0-160492 GCA_900303285.1 Rhinella marina
TAGTACACGGCTGTGTACCTTGAACTCTAAAATATTAGGCCTTATAATTGGCAACTGTACTGTGCGTTCTCTGGCAAAATTATTAAAATACCTGGTGTTAATACCCACCGTCTGAAAAAGTTAGTACACGGCTGTGTACCTTGAAATATAAAATATATAGGCCTTATAATTGGCAACTGTACTGTGCGTTCTCTTGCAAAAATTATTCAAATACCTGGTGTTAATACCCACCGTCTGAAAAGTTAGTACACGGCTGTGTACCTTGAAATATAAAATATCTAGGCCTTATAATTGGCAACTGTACTGTGCGTTCTCTTGCAAAATTATTCAAATACCTGGTGTTAATACCCACCGTCTGAAAAGTTAGTACACGGCTGTGTACCTTGAAATATAAAAATATCTAGGCCTTATAATTGGCAACTGTACTGTGCGTTCTCTTGCAAAATTATTCAAATACCTGGTGTTAATACCCACCGTCTGAAAAGTTAGTACACGGCTGTGTACCTTGAAATATAAAATATATAGGCCTTATAATTGGCAACTGTACTGTGCGTTCTCTTGCAAAATTATTAAAATACCTGGTGTTAATACCCACCGTCTGAAAAGTTAGTACACGGCTGTGTACCTTGAAATATAAAATATATAGGCCTTATAATTGGCAACTGTACTGTGCGTTCTCTTGCAAAATTAATTTCAAATACCTGGTGTTAATACCCACCGTCTGAAAAAGTTAGTACACGGCTGTGTACCTTGAAATATAAAATATATAGGCCTTATAATTGGCAACTGTACTGTGCGTTCTCTTGCAAAATTATTCAAATACCTGGTGTTAATACCCACCGTCTGAAAAGTTAGTACACGGCTGTGTACCTTGAAATATAAAATATCTAGGCCTTTAATTGGCAACTGTACTGTGCGTTCTCTTGCAAAATTATTCAAATACCTGGTGTTAATACCCACCGTCTGAAAAGTTAGTACACGGCTGTGTACCTTGAAATATAAAATATATAGGCCTTTAATTGGCAACTGTACTGTGCGTTCTCTTGCAAAATTATTCAAATACCTGGTGTTAATACCCACCGTCTGAAAAGTTAGTACACGGCTGTGTACCTTGAAATATAAAATATCTAGGCCTTTAATTGGCAACTGTACTGTGCGTTCTCTTGCAAAATTAATTTCACATACCTGGTGTTAATACCCACCGTCTGAACAGTTAGTACACGGCTGTGTACCTTGAAATATAAAATATATAGGCCTTATTAATTGGCAACTGTACTGTGCGTTCTCTTGCAAAATTATTTCACATACCTGGTGTTAATACCCACCGTCTGAAAAGTTAGTACACGGCTGTGTGTACCTTGAAATATACAATATATAGGCCTTTAATTGGCAACTGTACTGTGCGTTCTCTTGCAAAATTATTTCAAATACCTGGTGTTAATACCCACCGTCTGTTCAGTTAGTACACGGCTGTGTACCTTGAAATATAAAATATCTAGGCCTTTAATTGGCAACTGTACTGTGCGTTCTCTTGCAAAATTATTCAAATACCTGGTGTTAATACCCACCGTCTGAAAAGTTAGTACACGGCTGTGTACCTTGAAATATAAAATATCTAGGCCTTTTAATTGGCAACTGTACTGTGCGTTCTCTTGCAAAATTTTCACATACCTGGTGTTAATACCCACCGTCTGTTCAGTTAGTACACGGCTGTGTACCTTGAAATATAAAATATCTAGGCCTTTAATTGGCAACTGTACTGTGCGTTCTCTTGCAAAATTATTTACATACCTGGTGTTAATACCCACCGTCTGAAAAGTTAGTACACGGCTGTGTACCTTGAAATATACAATATCTAGGCCTTTTAATTGGCAACTGTACTGTGCGTTCTCTTGCAAAATTAATTTCACATACCTGGTGTTAATACCCACCGTCTGAAAAGTTAGTACACGGCTGTGTACCTTGAAATATAAAATATATAGGCCTTTTAATTGGCAACTGTACTGTGCGTTCTCTTGCAAAATAATTTCAAATACCTGGTGTTAATACCCACCGTCTGAAAAGTTAGTACACGGCTGTGTACCTTGAAATATAAAATATCTAGGCCTTTTAATTGGCAACTGTACTGTGCGTTCTCTTGCAAAATTATTTCACATACCTGGTGTTAATACCCACCGTCTGAAAAGTTAGTACACGGCTGTGTACCTTGAAATATACAATATATAGGCCTTTAATTGGCAACTGTACTGTGCGTTCTCTTGCAAAATTATTTATACCTGGTGTTAATACCCACCGTCTGAGTTAGTACACGGCTGTGTACCTTGAAATATAAAATATCTAGGCCTTTTAATTGGCAACTGTACTGTGCGTTCTCTTGCAAAATTATTTCACATACCTGTGAAGGCAAAATATTGGTAACCAAAAAAAAATAAAATGCGGAGGGGGGCTAGCGGAATAGGACGTGGACGTGGACAAGGACGGGGGCGCGGAAATGCTGTTGGGGGGCCTTGTTGAAGCCAGTGGGGGATATCAATGTTGCTGGTGAGGATCAGCCAGGATCCCGCTCATATCCAGAATCCCTGCCTTTATGGGACAGTTAAGCAGGGGGCGGGTTACACCGCTGTTGAGGCCTGAGCAGGTTGAACAGGTGGTGCAATGGATAGCTGATAGCGCTTCCACACAGTTGTCCACCAGCCAGTCATCCACACAGTCTCACTCTGACCCTCCTTCCTCCACACCTGGCCAACAGAGTCATCCCACCATTGACCCTCCCAGGAGCTCTTTTCGGGTCCTTTTTCAGATGTGCCGGAAGAATCCCAGGAGCTAGCAGAGGAATTTGTTTGTAGTGATGCCCAAACACTGGAGTTTTCGCCATCTCCTGCTGATGTGGACCCTGAGCCAGCATCTGTTATCATGAGCGATGATGATGATGAGACGCAGTTGCCATCAAGGGAGGCTGTTGGAATGTCCAGTGGGCAGGAGGAGGAGCAGAGTGAGGAAGTGGAAGAGGAGCTGGTGGATGACGAAATGACCGACCCCACTTGGCCAGGGGTGATGTCCAGCGAGGAAAGCAGTGGAGAGGTGGTGGTCTGCGCAGCACCGAAAAAGGCAGCAAGAGGCAGAGGGATGTCCAGAGGCAGAGGGATGTCCAGAGGCAGAGGACAGTCCAGACAGAGAAGTGAGGCCACAGCCAGCAGGGCCGAAGCTGTTCCCGCCAGCGGGCAGTCGCGCGAAGCTCCCCCATCGAGGCCTCGTACTTCTGTGGTGTGGAGATATTTTAATGTTTGTGCGGATGACAAACTGAGCGCGGTTTGCACACTCTGCCACTCAAAACTGAGTAGGGGCTCTGAGAAGAGCAATCTGACCACCTCAGGCATGCGGCGTCACTTGGAATTCAAGCACTGGGCTGAGTGGGAGAGAGCAAACGCAATACAAACTGCGCCTGGTCTTGCTGCCACTGCCTCTTCCCCTTTGTTGTGTGCTGCCACTGTGGTCCAGACCTCCACCCAGGACACCTCCACATCTGCCTCTGCCTCTGCTACTTTGGGGCCTTCTCCTTCAGCCTCCCCTTCCCCCGCCTCTTCACCTGCACCTGCACCTTCACCTTCACACTCCTCGTCCCAACAACTGTCCATCTCGCAGGCGTTCGACCGCAGGCGGAAGTACGCCTTGAGTCACCCCCAAGCCCAAGCCTTAAACTGCCACATCTCCAAACTGCTGGCCCTGGAGATGTTGCCGTTTAGGCTTGTGGAGACGCAGGCCTTCCGCGACCTGATGGCGGCTGCCGCACCTCGCTATTCCGTCCCCAGCCGCACTACTTTTCCCGGAGTGCCGTCCCCGCCCTGCACCAGCACGTGTCGCGTAACATCAGGCGGGCCCTGAGGTACGCAGTCAGCGCAAAGGTCCACTTGACCACCGACTCGTGGACAAGCGCTTGTGGCCAGGGACGATACATTTCTTTGACGGCACACTGGGTGAATGTAGTGGAGGTGGGGACGAGGTCGCAAACAGAGACGGCCTACCTACCACCCCCGCCCAAGATTGCCAGCATGGGTTCTGATAAACCCCCCTCCTCCTCCTCCTCCTGTGCCTTAACATCGCCCTCAGCCGCTAGCTGGAAGCGTTGCAGCACTGGCGCGGGGAGACGTCAGCAGGCGGTGCTTAAGCTCATCAGCTTGGGCGACAGGAAGCACAGCGCCCCAGAGGTGAGGGACGCCATACTGCAGCAGACGGAGATGTGGCTGTCGCCGCTGCAGCTAGGACCAGGCATGGTCGTGTGCGATAACGGCCGTAACCTGGTGGCGGCTCTGGAGCTTGCCGAACTCAATCACGTACCATGCCTGGCCCACGTTTTTAATCTGGTAGTCCAAAAATTTCTAAAGACTTACCCCAACCTGGCAGAGCTACTGGTGAAAGTGCGGCGCTTGTGCGCACCACTTTCGGAAGTCAACTGTAGCTGCTGCTAGCTTAAAAAAACTCCAGCAACGCCTCCATTTGCCTGAACATCGGCTGTTGTGCGACCTGCCCACTCGCTGGAATTCCACCTATTCCATGTTGGCCAGGGTGTGTGAGCAGCAGAGAGCATTGATGGAGTACCAGATTATGAATCCACGCGTGCCTCCAACTCAGCTCCCTCAGTTTGCCAACCACGAGTGGCCATGGATGGCAGACGTATGCGATGTACTGCGTATCTTTGAGGAGTCCACCAAGAAGGTCAGCAGCGAGGACGCTATAGTGAGCGTAACCATCCCGCTCCTATGCGTCCTTAAAGAATCCCTCATCGCAATAAGGGAGAACGCATTTCACGCAGAGGAGACGGGGGTAGGAGGAGACGCAACGGAGCTACACAGTCAGACCACACTTTTGTCTGCTTCACGGTGGCAGTTGCAGGAGGATGAGGATGAGGAGGAGGAGGACGACGTGGAGGTGGCTGTGGAAGAGGAGGAGGATGCTGGCAGCGAGGGTAGCAGTCAGGCTGTGTGCGTCCCATTGGTTCAGCGCGGATGGGGCGGAGAGGAGGCGGAAGAGGAAGAGGAGGAAATGGCAAGTGATCCTTCTGGTGGGGCAGTGAGGTCATGCCTATTCAGAGTCTGGCACACATGGCTGACTTCATGCTGGGCTGCTTTTCCCGGGACACACGTGTTGTCCGGATAGTGGAGAACAAAACTGTACTGGGTCTTCGCACTCCTGGACCCCCGGTATAAAGATAACGTCTCCTCTTTTATTCCGGTAGAGGAGAGGACGAATCGATTGCTGGAATACCAGAGGGAACTCGTGCAGAACATGATGGAGATTTTCCCACCCACCATCGCTGGCGGCAGGGAGGAGAGGGTCTCCCAGAGTCCCACAACATCGATCAGGCCCACAGCCACCAGGGGAACACTCTCCAAGGTGTGGGACACGTTCATGGCACCCCCTCGTGCAACTTCCATCACTGCGGGGCCCGCTATCAGCAGGAGGGACAAGTATCGGCGGATGTTGCGGGAGTACCTGGCAGACCGTAACCCTGTCCTCCCCGATCCCTCGGCGTCCTACACTTACTGGGTCTCCAAGTTGGACACGTGGCTGGAACTGTCCCTGTACGCCTTGGAGGTGCTTGCCTGCCCTGCCGCCAGCGTGCTATCAGAAAGGGTGTTCAGCGCAGCCGGGGGCATTATAACCGATAAGCGCAGCCGCCTGTCAACCGACAGTGCCGACAGGCTGACGCTAATCAAAATGAACAGCAAGTGGATTGACCCGGACTTTGCTTCTCCAACCGTGGAAAGCAGCCAAAAGTGAAGTGCCATCTGTATGAAGTGCCATTTCCTCCTCCACCTCCTCCTCCTCCTCCTTAACCGCCGTAGAATTGCTCCGTAAATAAGAAAAATTTATATATTTATGGCTCACCTCTTGGGCCTCCACAAAATGTTTAAGAGGTCTCACCTCTTGGGCCTCCACATAATTTTTAACGGGTCTCACCTCTTGGGCCTCCACATAATTTTTAAGAGGTCTCACCTCTTGGGCCTCCACATAATTTTTAAGAGGTCTCACCTCTTGGGCCTGCACAAAATGTTTAAGAGGTCTCACCTCTTGGGCCTCCACATAATTTTTAAGAGGTCTCACCTCTTGGGCCTCCACATAATTTTTAACACGTCTCACCTCTTGGGCCTCCACATAATTTTTAACACGTCTCCCCTCTTGGGCCTCCACATAATTTTTAATATGTCTCACCTCTTGGGCCTCCACAAAATGTTTAAGAGGTGTCACCTCTTGGGCCTCCACATAATTTATAACACGTCTCACCTCTTGGGCCTCCACATAATTTTTAACACGTCTCACCTCTTGGGCCTCCACATAATTTTTAACACGTCTCACCTCTTGGGCCTCCACATAATTTTTAACACGTCTCACCTCTTGGGCCTCCACATAATTTTTAACAGGTCTCACCTCTTGGGCCTCCACAAAATGTTTAACAGGTCTCACCTCTTGGGCCTCCACAAAAGGTTTAAGAGGTTAACAGTGGAAAGCAGCCAAAAGTGAAGTGCCATCTGTATGAAGTGCCATTTCCTCCTCCACCTCCTCCTCCTTAACCGCCGTAGAATTGCTCCGTAAATAAGAAAAATTTATATATTTATGGCTCACCTCTTGGGGCCTCCACATAATTTTTAACAGGTCTCACCTCTTGGGCCTCCACAAAAGGTTTAAGAGGTTAACAGTGGAAAGCAGCCAAAAGTGAAGTGCCATCTGTATGAAGTGCCATTTCCTCCTCCACCTCCTCCTCCTCCTCCTTAACCGCCGTAGAATTGCTCCGTAAATAAGAAAAATTTATATATTTATGGCTCACCTCTTGGGCCTCCACAAAAATGTTTAATAGGTCTCACCTCTTGGGCCTCCACATAATTTTTAACGGGTCTCACCTCTTGGGCCTCCACATAATTTTTAAGAGGTCTCACCTCTTGGGCCTCCACAATAATTTTTAAGAGGTCTCACCTCTTGGGCCTGCACAAAATGTTTAAGAGGTCTCACCTCTTGGGCCTCCACATAATTTTTAAGAGGTCTCACCTCTTGGGCCTGCACAAAATGTTTAAGAGGTCTCACCTCTTGGGCCTCCACATAATTTTTAAGAGGTCTCACCTCTTGGGCCTCCACATAATTTTTAAGAGGTCTCACCTCTTGGGCCTGCACAAAATGTTTAAGAGGTCTCACCTCTTGGGCCTCCACATACTTTTTAAGAGGTCTCACCTCTTGGGCCTCCACATAATTTTTAACAGGTCTCACCTCTTGGGCCTCCACAAAATGTTTAACAGGTCTCACCTCTTGGGCCTCCACATAAATTTTTAACAGGTCTCACCTCTTGGGCCTCCACAAAATCTTTAAGAGGTCTCACCTCTTGGGCCTCCACATAATTTTTACGAGGTCTCACCTCTTGGGCCTGCACAAAATGTTTAACAGGTCTCACCTCTTGGGCCTCCACATAATTTTTAACAGGTCTCACCTCTTGGGCCTCCACAAAAGGTTTAAGAAGTTAACAGTGAAAAGCAGCCAAAAGTGAAGTGCCATCTGTATGAAGTGCCATTTCCTCCTCCACCTCCTCCTCCTCCTCCTTAACCGCCATAGAATTGCTCCGTAAATAAGAAAAATTTATATATTTATGGCTCACCTCTTGGGCCTCCACATAACTTTTTAACAGGTCTCACCTCTTGGGCCTCCACAAAATGTTTAACAGGTCTCACCTCTTGGGCCTCCACATAATTTTTAACAGGTCTCACCTCTTGGGCCTCCACAAAATGTTTAACAGGTCTCACCTCTTGGGCCTCCACAAAATGTTTAACAGGTCTCACCTCTTGGGCCTCCACATAATTTTTAACACGTCTCACCTCTTGGGCCTCCACATAATTTTTAACAGGTCTCACCTCTTGGGCCTCCACAAAATGTTTAACAGGTCTCACCTCTTGGGCCTCCACATAATTTTTAACAGGTCTCACCTCTTGGGCCTCCACAAAAGGTTTAACAGGTCTCACCTCTTGGGCCTCCACATAATTTTTAACAGGTCTCACCTCTTGGGCCTCCACATAATTTTTAACACGTCTCTCCTCTTGGGCCTCCACATAATTTTTAATACGTCTCACCTCTTGGGCCTCCACATAATTTTTAAGAGGTCTCACCTCTTGGGCCTACACAAAATGTTTAAGAGGTGTCACCTCTTGGGCCTCCACATAATTTTTAAGAGGTCTCACCTCTTGGGCCTCCACATAATTTTTAAGAGGTCTCACCTCTTGGGCCTCCACAAAATGTTTAAGAGGTCTCACCTCTTGGGCCTCCACATAATTTTTAAGAGGTCTCACCTCTTGGGCCTCCACATAATTTTTAAGAGGTCTCACCACTTGGGCCTCCACATAATTTTTAAGAGGTCTCACCACTTGGGCCTCCACAAAATGTTTAAGAGGTCTCACCTCTTGGGCCTCCACATAATTTTTAAGAGGTCTCACCTCTTGGGGCTCTACAAAATGTTTAAGAGGTCTCACCTCTTTAGCCTCCACACAATTTTTAAGACGTCTCACCTCTTGGGCCTCCACAAAATTTTCCATGAGCCTCTGGCCAGCCCACGGCCTCTTCCTGCCTTTTGCGGTCCTATGCATCCCTCAACATCCCCACTGCTTTACCTGCTAGACATGACACTGGGCCAGGTCGGGTCACTGACATCTCAAGCGCCAACAATTTGGGCATTTTAAGGCTTCTGCATGTGTTTTTGAGTTGTTTTTACATTTTAAAGAAGACATGTCTGACCACATCTCACACACACACACAATGACAATTAGGGGTGGGGTCTATTTGCTTTCCCCCTTGCCTATGCCATCTGTGGTTGTCATAGGCAACGTGATTTTAAGGGGTGCAGAATTTTATCTTCTTTTTTGTCTAGTTTGGCTTGGGGTCCATGGCAATGTTGAGGAAAGAAGGTTTCCTTGTATGGTCTCACTTTACAGAGAGGTTATATTGTGTTTGGAGTGTATTGTTGAGAGGCTGTGATAGTGGCGTAATAGTGCGACTTGGGCGCGTTATATGCACCCAGGCATGCTTCCCCTGCTGTCCCAGTTGCATTCCAGCAGTGTTGGCATCCTTTTCTGAGGTTCCAGGGTGGACTTGGTGACCTCCAAGTGGTCGAATTGAGATTTCCAAGTGGCGAGCATTTTTTCCCCATAGACTTTAATGGGATTCGATATCTGGTCGAATAGTCGAATTTCGCGGTCTATTCGAATCGAATTTCGAACTTTCGAATATTTCACTACTCGCTCATCTCTAGTAATAAACATACTGTCCATTTATATGTAACTCGATTTAATATTTTATATTTCGCCCTGAATATGTCGATCATGCGCAGTGTCACCCTCTTGAACAATATATACTTCTGTCTCCTTCAGCATCAATGCCAATCCCTGAAAGCATACAAAATAACAAAATTAAAATCTTGTTGCCAAACATGGTTAAATAAAATCCATCTTAACCCAATAGAAGTTGACCAACCCATTAAGGGCAACACGCTCATTCTAAAATCCGCATTTAAACCATGTGGTTTGAGTGTAGTAAGTCTATAAATCCACTCAAGTTCTTTGCGGAGTAACATTTTGGATCTATCACCACCTCTTAGGAGGGGGTACATGATCTACAATGCGAAAACGTAGTTGGTGCTCAGAGTGTTTACACTCAGTAAAGTGCTTAGATACGGGCTTAGATACGGGCAAATCCAACCTTTTCTTTCTAATGGTATATCTGTGGTAATTTAGTCTTGTTTTTAAATCAAGAGTAGTTTCACCTACATACATCATATTGCAGGGACAGAACAACACGTATATAACATGGTCAGTATCACAAGTTAGGTAATGTTTAATGTTGAAGGAGGAACCACTAATTGGATGGGTGTACTGATTGCCCTTGATCATCAGGCAACAGTTCACACATGGTAGATAAGTTTGCAAAGAAAGGATACCCTAGGTCTAGCTTGCAACAACAAAAACAGCAAGTACTAGCACTTGATAGGACATCTACATTGAGGCCCACACAAAAGGAGTCTACTTCTAAACGTATACATTTCATGTCCACGTATAATGAACAGAGCAATGCTGTTAAAAACATTATACGTCGACATTTGTCCATCTTGGTAAAAGGATATACTAATATACATCCTTTGCAAAGTGCCTCCCCTCTTTGCATATAGACTGTCCCGAAATCTTAGGGACCGTCTAGTGTCCTCTGACACCCCAGTGGGGATATTTTCTGGAAAAACTGTACTAGCCCCTAGAAAAATGGGATGTTATCCGTGTTTAAGATGTGTGAACTGTTGTCTGATGATCAAGGGCGATCAGTTCACCCATCCAGTTAGTGGTTCCTCCTTCAACATTAAACATTACCTAACTTGTGATACTGACCATGTTATATATGTGTTGTTGTGTCCCTGCAATATGATGTATGTAGGTGAAACTACTCTTGATTTAAAAACAAGACTAAATTACCACAGATATATCATTAGAAAGAAAAGGTTGGATTTGCCCGTATCTAAGCACTTTACTGAGTGTAAACACTCTGAGCACCAACTATGTTTTCGCATTGTAGATCATGTACCCCCTCCTAAAAGAGGTGGTGATAGATCCAGAATGTTACTCAGCAAAGAACTTGAGTGGATTTATAGACTTAAAGGGGTTGTCTCATCTTGCCTAATGGGGGCATATCGCTAGGATATGCCCCCATTGTCTTATAGGTGCGGGTCCCACCGCTGGGACCCGCACCTATATCGAGAACGGGGCCCCGAAAGCGAACGGGGGCGCACTGCGCATGCGCAGCCGCCTCCATTCATTTTCAATGTGGCCGGCGAAGATAGCCGAGCGCTGGCTCGGCTATTTCCGTCGGCTCCATAGAAATGAATAGGAGCGGTGGCCGCGCAAGCGCGGTGCGCTCCCATTCATTTCTATGGGGAGCCGGCTTGGTGGTGGCCGGACCGGAGTCCTCCAGCCACCACCTTGCGGGGCCCCGTTCTCGATATAGGTGCGGGTCCCAACGGTGGGACCCGCACCTATAAGACAATGGGGGCATATCCTAGCGATATGCCCCCATTAGGCAAGATGAGACAACCCCTTTAATACACTCAAACCACATGGTTTGAATGTGGATTTTAGAATGAGCGTTATATTGTGAACATCTGTTGCCCTTAGTGGGTTGGTGAACTTCTGGGTTAAGATGGATTATACTTAACCATGTTTTGCAACAAGATTTTAATTTTATTATTTTGTATGCTTTCAGGGATTGGCATTGATGCTGAAAGAGACAGAAGTCCACAGTATATATTGTTCAAGAGGGTGACACTGCGCATGATCGACATATTCAGGGCGAAATATAAAATATTATATCGAGTTACATATAAATGGACAGTATGTTTATTACCATCAGGTATGGTCATTTTTGGCCATTATATACACCCCGGTGGATAGTTTGGGAGAGGGCACTGTTGTATCCTATCTGTGTTATAATGGATGGGGATCCATGTTGCCGACTCCTGAGCGGAGTCAGTGATCGCAGTGACGTGTGGTCACGTGACTCTTCTGCTCCTATCCTAGTTGGTAAAGTGTATTTGACCTAGTGACCTGTGAGGAGAATCTCTCATTAACCTCTGACAAGATCCTGTCATAAGATTGATGGTTTATACATCTTAAATATATTACATACTGTATACCCTTTAGTAAAATGGTGATGGCTAAGCACAGAAGGTGCATTGCACATGCGCCGATACTTCATCATGTTTTGCCCTTAACTGATATGAACAAACTGGAGGATTCACACCAGTGTGCCTGCGTGACATGCGCATAGCTACTGGTTGTGTACTCTGACTCTGGCAGTTCCAGTAATGCTCAGAGTTGTCCTCGACATGAGCAGTAGCCTGATCGACACGCCAATAGTAGAGTGGTTGGACGTGATTCCTTGTCCCCTCTGGCATCAATGTAGGTTTTTAATTATATGTACACATATCTATCCACACTGCTCATTAGAGTATAATTATGAATTACTGTGTTAGATGAATTTGGTTCACGATCATGTAATATGAGAAGCACTTTATGAAGTTATAACACAACATTTGCACATATATATATGTATTATTCATGTATTATGCTTTTTTTGGATTAATTGATATGTAATTTTTGTAATTGATTGCACAATGATTGCACTTGCACTTTATGTATTTAAACCCAGTTCACACCATCACTGTTGCTTGATAAAGGCTCCAGAGCGGAGCCGAAACGTCGCGGTCCCACATTATGGGTAAATAAAAGGATTTTTTTGTGTTTATCTTAAACAGAGTGCTGCCTTCTTGTGTTTTTTGTATATTGACCTTTGTCGGGTCTAAGGCTGTGCACCTCAACTATTGTTCATAGTGCTGCCAAGATTTTGGTAATATATATATATATATATATATATATATATATATATACACAGTACAGACCAAAAGTTTGGACACACCTTCTCATTCAAAGAGTTTTCTGTATTTTCATGACTATGGAAATTGTAGATTCACACTGAAGGCATCAAAACTATGAATTAACACACGTGGAATTATATACTTAACAAAAAAGTGTGAAACAACTGAAAATATGTCTTATATTCTAGGTTCTTCAAAGTAGCCACCTTTTGCTTTGATTACTGCTTTGCACACTCTTGGCATTCTCTTGATGAGCTTCAAGAGGTAGTCACCTGAAATGGTTTTCACTTCACAGGTGTGCCCTGTCAGGTTTAATAAGTGAGATTACTTGCCTTATAAATGGGGTTGGGACCATGAGTTGTGTTGGGCAGAAGTCAGGTGGATACACAGCTGATAGTCCTACTAAATAGACTGTTAGAATTGGTATTATGTCAAGAAAAAAGCAGCTAAGTAAAGAAAAACGAGTGGCCATCATTACTTTAAGAAATAAATGTCAGTCAGTCCGAAAAATTGAGAAAACTTTAAAAGTGTCCCCAAGTGCAGTCGCAAAAACCATCAAGCGCTACAAAGAAACTGGCCGACATGAGGACCGCCCCAGGAAAGGAAGACTAAGAGTCACCTCTGCTGTGGAGGATAAGTTCATCCGAGTCACCAGCCTCAGAAATCGCAGGTTAACAGCAGATTAGAGACCAAGTCAATGCCACACAGAGTTCTAGCAGCAGACACATCTCTACAACAACTGTTAAGAGGAGACTGTGTGCAGCAGGCCTTCATGGTAAAATAGCTGCTAGGAAACCACTGCTAAGGACAGGCAACAAGCAGAAGAGACTTGTTTGGCCTAAAGAACACAAGGAATGGACATTAGACCAGTGGAAATCTGTGCTTTGGTCTGATGAGTCCAAATTTGAGATCTTTCATTCCAACCATCGTGTCTTTGTGCGACACAGAAAAGGTGAACGGATGGACTCTACATGCCTGGTTCCCACCCTGAAGCATGGAGGAGGAGGTGTGATGGTGTGGGGGTGCTTTGCTGGTGACTGTTGGGGATTTATTCTAAATTGAAGGCATACTGAACCAGCATGGCTACCACAGCATCTTGCAGCGGCATGCTATTCCATCCGGTTTGTGTTTAGTTGGACCATCATTTATTTATCAACAGGACAATGACCCCAAACACACCTCCAGGCTGTGTAAGGGCTATTTGACCAAGAAGGAGAGTGATGGGGTGCTACGCCAGATGACCTGGCCTCCAGACCTGAACCCAATCAAGATGGTTTAGGGTGAGCTGGACCGCAGAGTGAAGGCAAAAGGGCCAACAAGTGCTAAGCATCTCTGGGAACTCCTTCAAGACTGTTGGAATACCATTTCAGGTGACTACCTCTTGAAGCTCATCAAGAGAATGCCAAGAGTGTGCAAAGCAGTAATCAAAGCAAAAGGTGGCTACTTTGAAGAACCTAGAATATAAGACATATTTTCAGTTGTTTCACACTTTTTTGTTAAGTATATAATTCCACATGTGTTAATTCATAGTTTTGATGCCTTCAGAATGAATCTACAATTTTCATAGTCATGAAAATACAGAAAACTCTTTGAATGAGGTGTGTCCAAACTTTTGGTCTGTACTGTATATATATCTCCCTATATTATAAAAATGAGTTTCTATCTGTCTGTCTGTTCTTTATGCGCGACCAACCTACTGGACAGATTTTCTCCAAATTCGGCACACAGGTACATCAGGTGTCCGGGAAGGTTTTAGACCAGGTCTCAGCTCTCTAGGACGTACCGTTCCCGAGATATTCCCAAAATATGATCTCCATTAGCCAATATTAGCCTGGGAGCCTTTCACTTCAAATCCCAACTGCCATTTTCTCCACATACACACTGGTTTCCAAACAACCCAGCCAGGTAATTAGCAGCCAGCTGAGGAGCTCAGTTAAATAACAACCCAGCCATTTCTCTTCACTGCTTTAAAGGGGCAGAGCGCTGTGGTTGACACTGTTAAAGGGGTATTCCGGTTACCAGAAATATAACTTATGTTTTAGACTAATTTTAGACTAAGACCGTTCAGTAGTAATAAAAGATGTTTTATTCCACTGCTACCCATTGCGTGTCCTCATAAATTACCATGGCATCGATCTGTAATTCAGGCCACTCTCAAAAGAAGGATTTAAAACCACCATCCCCCCAGGTCCTGCTAAACCACGCCCCTGACCCGGTCCGGTCACGCCCTCTCCCACTACGCAGCCAATGGGGATTGAAAAAATGAAGGTAAAAATCAACTTCTTTCAGCTGCATTGACTTTCTCTCTGCAACGATACACAGAAACATTAGATGAAATAGACTAATTTTAGACTAAGGCCGTTCAGTAGTAATAAAAGATGTTTTCTCCCTCTGCTACCCTGCTACCCATTCCGTGTCCTCTTAAATTACCATGGCATCGACCTGTAATTCAGGCCACCCTCAAAAGAAGGACTTAAAAGCACCCCCCCAAAGTCCCGCTAAACCACGCCCCCGACCCAGTCAGGTCACGCCCCCTCCCACTCCGCAGCCAATGTGGATTGAAAAAATTAAGGTAAAAATCAACTTCTGTCAGCTGCATTGACTTTCTCTCTGCAACGACACACAGAAACATTAAATGAAATAGATGAAATATACCCAGGCGAAGCCGGGTCCTTCTTCTAATATATATATATATATATATATATATATATATATATATATATATATATATATTCTGGGGCATAATAGAAATGCTTTATAGTGTATATTGTGTTCTTAAAGCAAGTATACTGTAGGGTAACATTTACATTGTTGCTGTCCACATATGTTTTCCATATTCCTATACATTAGTGCATTTAGGAAGTCTTTAGACACGCTTTTTTTACATTTTATGTTGCAGCCTTGCGCTAAAATAAAAAAAAGTTCAAGTATTTCCCTATCATTCTGCACTCAATACTCAAAAATGCCAATTTCAACAGAATGTTCAAAATCTTTATTCATTTATTGAAAAGAAAAAAAGAAAATCTTGCATTGACTTAAGTATTCAGGCCCTTTACTCAGTACTTAAATGAAGCACCTTTGGCAGTGATTAGAGCCTCCAGTCTTCTTGGGTGTGATGCCACAAGGTTTGCACATCTGAATTTTGGGATTTTTTACCATTGTTATCTGCAGATCCTCTCAAGCTCTGTCAGGTTGGATGGGGCCCGTCGGTAGAAAGCCTTCTTCAGGTCTCTTCATAAATATTCAATTGGGTTCAAGTCAGGGCTCTGGTTGAGCTACTCAAGGACATTCACAGAGTTGTTCCTAAGCCACTTCTTTGTTGTCCTGGCTGAGTGCTTAGGGTTATTGTCCTGTTGAAAGGTGAACCTTCAGCCCAGTCTGAGCTCCAGAGCACTCTGCATCAGGTGTTCATTAATAATATCTCTGTAATTCATTCAGGTTTCTCTCAACTCTGGCCAGTCTACCTATCCCAGCTGCCGAAAAACACATCCACAGCATGATGCTGCCACCATCTTGTTTTACTGTATGAATGGTTTTGAGTGTTTTTTGGTTTCCACCAAGCATGGCACTTAGGCAACTTTCACACTTGCATTATTGTTTTCCGGTATTGAGATCTGGCAGAGGATCTCAATACTGAAAAAACGTTTGTTTAGTCCTCATGCATTCTGAATGGAAAGAGATTTGTTCATGATGTCTTCTGTTCCATCAGCATTCTGTTTTGTGACTGGACACAAAACTGCTGCAAGTTACGTTTTTTTGTCCAGTCATAAAAACAGAAAAAAATGGATGTCAATGTAGACGGAGCCTAAAAAAACAGATCTATTTTTTTCAGTTTTGATTTCACATAACCGCATCCTAACAGAATGGATGCACCCTGATGTGCAAAATCAAAACAGATCCATTTAATTCCAGTAATGAGATCCTTTGCTGGATCTCAATACCAGAATTAACAATGCAAGTGTGAAAGTAGCCTTAGAATTGAGGTCAAAACGTTCAATCTTTGTTTCGTCAGACCAGAAAACCTTTAGGTGTTTTTTTTGCAAACTTGTGTCTTTTACTGAGGAAAGGCTTCTCTTCAGGCCACTCTGCCATAAAGCCCAGATTGGTGGAATGCAGTGATGGTTGACATTCTGGAAGATTCTACCATCTGTTCACAGAATCTTTGGAACTCAGCCAGATTGACTATTGGGTTAGCCACCGTTCTTTCCCTCACCTGTCTTGCCTGATTACTTAGTTTGGACTGGCAGCCAGCTCTAGTTCTGTTTGTTCCAATCATCTTCTATTTAAGAATTATGGAGGCCGCTCTAGTGGAGCATACATTTTAGTACCATTCTCCAGATCTGTGCCTCCACACAACCATGGATCTTTACAGGAAGTTCTTCACTCCTCATGGCTTTGTTGTTTGCACATATGTGCATTGTTAGCTGTGAGACCTTATATAGACATGTCCATATAGACATGTCCAATCAACTGAATTTCCCACAGGTGGACTCCAATCAAGATGTAGAAACATCTCAAAGATGAGCAAGAATCATAGTAAAGTGTGTGAATACTTTTTTCCAGGTGAAATGTTATTTTTTCCTTTTTAAAAGATTGGCAAACATTTTTAAATGTATTTTTATTTTTAGCTCAAGGACAATATAATAAAATGTGAAAAAAGTGAAAGGGTCTGAAGACATCCCCAATACCGGGCAGGGATATATAGGGCAGGAATATCCACTTCAGTGACATAGTCGTTAATAGTTTATCACAGGCTGGTGGAAATTTCTATAGGTTGCTGACATTTTTTATTTTTAAAATTCCATCTGTTGAAGTCTGTTGTAATTTGCTGTATTGTCTTCCCCTTTGTCTCCGGAAGGTAGAAAAACAGGAATGTTCCTGAGGCCACAAGATTGGCAAAAAAGATGAGGAAACAGTAATGGCCAAGGACAGCCTGAAAATAAGAAAAATAAAGTGAGATCAATGAACTCGCAACTTGGATTATGGTATATGATGCCCAAGTTAGGTGCAACTAGCCTCCAAAAGTCCAACAGTGGTGTCTTTTTTTTTGCAACTGTTACGTTGCATCACAACCCCAACTACAATCATTAGATGCAACGTTGCAGTGCCACATCACAATATTCATGTCGGCTTCCCAGACCCTGATGCTGATGTGGAGTTGAGTGTTTTGGCGCTCACTGTCATGGTTTGAAAACTTTTAGGAAGAGGGTCAGGAGAACTAAACCAGAATTTCAAGAAAGTAGCAGAGTTGCATACTCTATGTGTGTGTGAGCACAGCCACCATGGTCTAGGTACAGGCACCATGGAGTGACTGGTGGGCTGTGTGCAGAGGCAGGAGGGAACCTGAGAGGACTGTTTTGGTCCATATTAGTCAGTGAGTGAGAGATTAAGAGATCCAGAGTGTCTAAAGGAGCCACAAAAGTAGGCTTGAGTGTCATTGGAAAAGAAGCTGGTGGGCAGTGAAGGAGACTATTGTTGGTTCAGTGTCACTGTGGAAGCACCAGTTCAAAGTTAAAGTTGACCAGTGTGAATTTACAGTTGTATTGCTATTATTGCTGGTTTCTGAAAGAGTCTGTACCCCTTATTTATCACAGACCTGGACTGGAACTGTGATGGCAATATACACAATGTAGGTTCCTAGACAAGAGTAATGGGGCAGTCTGTAAAAGGTAGTGGTGTAGTGAGGTCCATGAGGACCCATAGAGGCACAGAGCAGCATACTTACTCAGTGGCTGTTGCAACCCTACATGAACATACTTAAAGGGTACTGGGGGAACTAGCCGCTACCAAACCATCCTAGATTGTGAATAAAACAGGTTGCATCTAGCTGCTGCGCTGTGTGGGGTGAGGGTCTCATACCATTACACTTCGCTTTGGTACCTGAATAAAAGTAGCGAGTGTTTCTGTCTGGCTGCATATCACACACAGGATTTGCAATGCTAATCCTGCAATCCTACCTACAATATGCCATCATAGCTGTGCAGCCTGACAGGAACAGGGGAACAGTACGGTATATCACACACAGGGTCAGATCATTACTAGGACAGGTGTCACAGGTTGTTAATGATCATTTTAAACAATTCCACAGCAGGACAGACAGAAGCCAACATTCACTTTGGTGCAACCCAAATTTGGTGTAATATCAGTAGTACCTGTGGGGGTCTGGTCCCAGTCAAGGACCACTTAGAATTTTGTTGTGGCACTGTTAAGCAAATGAACAACAATTTATTGTTCAACTGCAAAAGGTCTGTGGCTGTGCCATTCCAAAGGGGAGCCCCCTTAAAGTCATGATAGGTTTATCTGAAACTGCAGTGGTTTCTATGGTCTCTTCTGTGCACTAATTATGTGCACAATTATAATGTGAAATTTCATATCACAGAATAAGGATGAATCATTTGTACAGTATAATGAATATATACTCACCTCTACATATGGAAATACCATCCCCATCACATAGAGTCCGATCCAGTTGAGGCCACCGATGATCACAAACACTGCAGCTCGGGAAGTGTGATTGGATATCTCTATAATTATTGCAACCGTTAATGTACCTGTGGAGTAAAGACAATTCACCATATCACCAGACCTGAACAAATGCCTGATCAGCATGGAATAAAGAAACACTTTCATGAAATTTTTTTCATCATATACTATATTAACAAGTTGTATATAATTTTTATTTTTTTATTAATAACAACCTATGTTCCATGAGAATGTTCTATGTCATTTTTATATACAGTACAAAGTACAAGATCTGACAACATATCTCCCCGTTTGCCTCCCAGTTTCTATCTCTAACCTCTTGTTTTGGACTTTCTGAACTTTCTAACTCTCAGAAGCATAAAGTCGGTAACACACTTGACCTGTTTTTTTTCCAGCTTTGCTCCATTTCCAACTTTAGTAACTCTCCTCTCCTGCTCTCTGACCACAACTTTCCCCCCTTCACTGTCACAAGTCCTTATCCATCTCAGCACACTATGTTACTTATCACACATTCAGAAATCTACAAGACATTGACACTATGAAACTTATAGACTCTACACTCATGTCCCCAATCTCCTCACTCTCCTATACAGAACTGGCTGCTAAACATTATAATGACACTCTCAGAAGAAGCCTGGATGAAGTTGTCCCTCCTACACCCAGAAACTCCAAACAGAAACAAAAGCAACTTTGGCTAAGGCCTCTTTCACACTAGCAGCAGTCCGGATCCGGCAGGTGAAGGGTGCTGCCGGATCCGGACTGCCGCAGGGACATGTGTGGAGCTGGAACCGCGCTCCGGCCCCACACATGTCACACAGTACATACATACACACAGACACACACACATATACACAGACAAATACACATACATACTTACATGCTCCCTGCAGGTCTCCAGAGCGCCGGAGGAGCAGGACGGCACGCACAGGTGACGATTCCCCACAGCGCCCTCTGCTGGGCGCCTGGTGGAATCGTCATCTGTGCGCGCCGTCCTGTTCCTCCTGCGCTCTGGAGACCTGCCGGGGAGCATGTAAGTATGTATGTGTATTTGTATGTGTATATGTCTGTGTATGTTTATGTGTATGTCTGTATGTGTGTATGTATGTATGTATGTGTGCAGGTGACGGATCCGTCATGAACTCCATTGAAAGTCAATGGAGGACAGATCTGTTCACCATTGTGTCACACCAAATGGATCCGTCCCCATTGACTTTCATTGGGGGTCATGACGGATCCGTCTTGGTGCGGATGCCTGGACCGGAGAGCAAACCGCAGCATGCTGCGGTATGTTCTCCTGTCTGAAAACGGGACGGAATGCTTTCAGTTCATTCCCTATGATGGAACTCGATACCGGAATTTTAAAACGCTAGTGTGAAAGTAGCCTAAGGCTACTTTCACACTATTGTTTTTGCTGGATCCAGCAGGGTTCAGAAAAAATGCTTCCGTTACTTATAATACAACCATCTGCATCCTTTATGAACGGATCCAGTTGTATTATCTTTAACATAGCCAAGACGGATCCGTCATGAACTCCATTGAAAGTCAATGGGGGATGGATGCATTTTCTATTGTGTCGGAGAAAACTCATCCATCCCCATTGACTTGCATTGTTGGTCATGACGGATCCGTCTTGCTCCGCATCCCAGGACAGAAATTCCTCTCCGCTATGAAAACGGAACGAAATGCATTTTGAAGCATTCCGTTCTGTTCAGTTACATTTTGTCCTCATTGACAATGAAAAGGGACAAAACAGAAGAGTTTTTTTTCCGGTATTGAGTCCCTATGATGGATCTCAATACCGCAAAATATTAACGCTAGTGTAAAAGTAGCCTTACACCTCAAACTCACTTCCTCCAGTGATGCTCCAGAAGCGCTGAACGTCTTTGAAGAAAAACTGGCACACCACAAGACTTCTTCCATTATACATTCATGTTCACAACTTATAACTCTGCCCTTCACCTCACCAAACAGACCTACTTTGCCACCCTGTTCTACACACTATCTAATAATCTGAAAAAACTCTTGAACAATTTTCACTCCCTCCTTAGTCCAAAAGTGTAGGCGCTTAGTACAGACCTCCATGCTGGAAATCTGGCCACCTACTTCAAAGAGAAAATTAAAATTATCTGGAAGGGAATCGGTTCCCAGCCTCTAAGTGTCATTGATTCCATTCCCACCCACATATCCTCTGGCTCACTCTCCACATTTGACTCAGTCACAGAAGAAGAAGTCTACAGGCTCCTCTTTTCTTCTTGTCCTACCATATACATTACTGACCCTATTGCCACACATCACCTCCAGTCTTTCTCCCCAGCTGTCACCACTCACCTAACCAAAATCTTCAAGCTCTTTCTCTTCTGGTATCTTCCCCTCTTCTTTGCTGTCTTTAACATCATGTCCTCTCTATCTGCAACTGAATCTTTCAAAAACTGAACTACTAGTGTTTCTCCTTCCACTAACCTACCTAAATCTGATATCTCCCTCTTAGTGTATGGCACTATGATAACTCTTGGGCAGCACATCTGCTGTCTCAGTGTTATGTTTCTAATCTTTCTAATTACTTACTAATCTTTCCTTTATCCTCTATAGTCAATCTCTCTGGAGCTCATGCAGCCTGCGCCTCAAAAACATCTCTAGAATCCACACCTTTCTTACTGTGGAAACAACAAAAACACTAATTGTTGCCCTGATCCATTCCAGTCTTGATTATTGAGGAAAGCAATACTGCAAGCAATTAGGTTAATTCATAACATCCACAGTTTTAGACGCTCGTTAAAAACACATCTTTTAGGTTAGCCTAATGTATCCTCTGATGTAACCCTTCCCCATTCACCTCCCGCCCCTTCAGAATTACTTCTCTGAACCTGATTGATCAGCATCCCCCACACCCCATACACTCAGAGGCACTACAGATATCAGCTGGTGACTGGCTCATGAAGCCTTAAATCTACTTCCCCATTGTGTTAAAATGGCCGGACCATTGTATAAAACAAGCACTTTTTACCTTTTGTGTAACCCCCATCTCCTTATAGATTGTAAGCTCTTGCGAGCAGAGCTCTCAATCCTCTGGTTTTAATTGTTGACCTGTTTGCTGCTTTGTTATTTATGACTGTTTGCACTTGCACCCCCTGATTGTAAAGCAATGTGGAAAATGTGAGACCAGGGCCTGTTGGGCAAAGGGAGCGGATGTAATAGCCCTTCTGGGAGTTGTCGAGGAACCTTTGCCCTAGCACAGGTCTCACAAGCCTTAACAAACGCCTTAACATCACGTTGCCAGGATGGCCACCAATAGGTACGGGACAACAAGTATCCAGTGCCTGCGATGCCCAGATGACCAGACAAAACTGAGGAATGGACCTCTTCTAACACCTTCAGCCGAAGATGACCTGGGACAAAGAGTTTACCTGGGGGTACAGTAGTAGGAGCAGAACTCTGTCTGCAATAGAAGACACAAGATCTGAATTCAAGGTGGCAACGACTACCCCGGGAGAGAGGATATTTTCTGGTTCCTCATCCGGGACATCACTGGCACCAAAGCTTCTGGACAAGGCATCAGCCTTTACATTTTTTGAGCCTGAACGATAAGTTACCACAAAATTAAACCTGGTAAAAAACAAAGCCCATCGCGCTTGACGGGAGTTCAATCTCTTGGCATTGTCCAGATACAGCAGGTTCTTATGGTCAGTTAACACTGTCACCTTACATCTGGCGCCCTCCAGAAAGTGTCTCCACTCTTCAAAGGCCCGTTTAATAGCCGGTAACTCCCTGTTTCCTATATCATAATTAACTTCAGCAGTGGAGAACTTTCTGGAGAAAAAGGCTACAGGTTGGAGGTTGGTAAAGGGTTCCACTCCAGCCTCTACTCCTGTCTCAGAGGCGTCAACCTCCACGACAAAAGGCTGTTCAGGGTCAGGATGAACCAAGACTGGAGAAGTGGTAAAACACCTTTTTAAGTTAGAGAAGGCTAGTTCGGTTTCATGTGTCCAAGAGGTAGGATCAGCCCCCTTTTTAGTTAAATCACTAAGGGGTTTAGCAACCATAGAAAAGTTTTTGATAAATTTTCTATAATAGTTAGCAAAACCCAGAAAACATTGGACCTCTTTCAAGGTAGTAGGTTTAACCCACTCAACCACAGCAGAAACCAAGGTTACATGGCCTGACAAGCAAAAATTTTAGAATCAGAAACCAAGGTTACAGGTAACAAAAATTTATTAACAGAATTAGGAGGTACCTGTACGCCTGAGTGACCCTCCTGGAGATCACTCAGGCGCTGGCGTTTCCCTGTGGTGACTTAGGCTTGGATGGGCAATCCCTCAAGAAATGGCCAGGTTTTCCACAGTATAGACATAAGGCATTCTCCAATCGATGTCTCCTTCTAGCAGCAGCAGATGTAGAGCCTAACAACATAGGTTCTTCTCCAGAAGATTGAGAGGGAGATGGTGATTGAAATTGGGAAGGCATATTCTTAGAGAAAGTAGAAGGAGGTTTGACAGAAAAGCCTGGCCTAAACTGTACAGTCGATCCCCCTTGCTTTTCCTTGCGTCTCTCTCTAAGTCTCCTGTCAATAGTCACAGCCAAAGCCATAAAGTCACTCAGGGATTCAGGGATAGGATGGCTGACCATAGCATCCTTAATAGTGTCTGACAGCCCTTGTCTGAAAAGGGTTTTCAAGGGTTGATCAGGCCATCTAGTCGCCAAGTACCACTGGCGGAACTCAGAACAGTAGTCTTCAGCAGAGCGGCGACCCTGCTGAATAGATAACAAATGAGTTTCCGCCAATGCAGCACGGTCAGGATCATCATAAACTTGGCCCAAGGCCAGAAAAATTCTATCCAGGGAACTCCACTCAGTGGCATCTGAGGGGAGGGCCAGTGCCCAATCCTGAGGGGGACCCTGGAGGAGGGAAACCACGACAGCCACTTTTTCTGCTTCAGAGGGGAAAAAATTAAAACGAAAATACAAACGACAGGCCTCCCGGAAAGTACGGTATCTGTCCGGGTTTCATCAAAGTGATCCGGCAGAAGCATTTTAGGTCTCTGCTGGACACTGTGCATAGGAAAAACAGGGGCTGGCAGCGACACAGGTGGGTTTGCAGCGCCAGACGCAGGAATAGTCATGGTGTCCAGACGCTGCGACATTTGCACAATTAACCCAGCTATGCCCTGAAACTGATTCGTCAGCTCATCCAGGCGGTCGGTGACCGATAGATTGGTACTCATATTAAACCGCCGGGAGAGCCGACTAGGGTATGGGCCTGCTATAATGTGCGGAGTAGGTCAGGGGGACACAAATGACACAGACAAAGTGAGGCCCTGACACTCCTCCCAAACCACTGTCCCTGCCTTTTGGGGGAACCCGGCTCCTTAACAGGCCGGCCCCAACCGAAGACTGCAATTACACTGAAGAAAGTGAAACACGAGACAAACAACCAAAACAAAACACAAGCAGGAACAACCCTAAACAGGTCAGGAACTGAAGGGGTAAAAGGTAAAGGAACCAAGCAAGGAATAAACAGAGGATAACACAAAAGGTAGGTAACAGAAACCAGGAAAAAGATACAGAGTCACAGGAATACCGGATAAACACAGAGTAGCTAGCTTAGGCACAAGGCTCTATAGCAGGCACAGATAAATGGCGAGTGAGAAATTAAATAGTGGCTAGAGTCCAGCCCCAAGGCGTGATAGGAGCATGGACCCCAGCCACACCCTGAATGGACCAAAATTACTGGCAGGGATGCCTGCCAGTAAAACTAGCCAAAACTTTAACCCTTAAGGAACCTAAGTGTTACAAGAGGATTTTCTGGCTTGCACTCGGGATGAGTGCCGCATAGCATCAGGACACGGGAACGCCCGCACCCGCCCAACATCCGCTGGAGGGCCGCAGCGTGCCCGAATCCTGACACAAGGCCTGTTGCCATAAATGAGTGATTGCACTGTATGTCCTTTGCACCACTCCTTTAAATTGGCCCTCAACAGTCTGTATAATGCTGTACTTCTTTCTCTCTTAAAGGATGGTAAGTTGTCCTCTGCATGCAAGGATGGAGGCTCTTCTGAGTAAGCCTTACACTGCACAGGCAACTTGCAGCTCCTCATTCTCTGTCTGCTTGAGCTACACTCCTGAGCTCCTCCCTCAGAGGGTGCAGGTCCAGCCTTCCTCCTTCTGAGTATGGCACAATCAACTAAATAGTGCTACCATTTTCAGCTCTTGGAATAACATTAAAGCAAAGAAAATGCATTAACCCGAATGGCAAATGTTAGCCCTTACAGTGGTCCTCTGGGGCACTGCACATGGAAAAAAAATCTATTTTCCATTATACAAACAAGTTTTCATGATTATCAGGAAGAAGTTCTCCCACAAGTACTTGTCTGAGGAATTTTAATTTTTGTATGAGCAGTGCCCCAGACCTGGGAGTATCTGCAATTCTTATTTTACTGTAAATAGTTATGTATTGTTTTATTGCATGTTGTGGTCGTATGTTCCAGTAAGGAATGGTTGGCAAAAGTTGTCAAAGAACAGGACTAGCCACCCTGTTCCTCCCCTTTTGGTAGGAATGGAGTGGTCCTGCTTACTACCAAGAGAGGGAGTTCCTGTTTAGACATGGAGAGGAGATGAAGCACACTGCAGAGCTCCTGCTCCTGCCAAGGATTCTCCAGAGAGATCAACTGCATTCAGCCTCATGTAAATCCTTGAGAAGTGAGACAACAGAGTGGATAGCTGAACACCTGCATCAAAGACACTGCTGTGAGGTGAAGGATTACAGCCAAGACGTCTGCGCCTGATAGTAGACATCTACACTTACAAGTGCTAAATTGCAGCCACCTAGCTTGCCTTCATATTCCTTACTGGTGCCAGAAATTGCACTTGGAATCCACTGCTATTGAATGTACATGAAGTTATACTTTGCAACAAAGACTGTTATTAGAGATGAGCGAATCATTCAAAAAATTATTCGCCGAACATTCGCCGAAGTTTTCCTAAGATTCGTATATTCGAACTAATAAATTTGTTGTATTTGCGTACAAAATATACATTATTATGTGCTATTAGCGAACATTCGCGCACTAATAACGAACGTTCATTTAAAAAATGTACGCAACGTCTTAGAAGATGTACGCAAATAGCATACGAATACTCAGCGTACTATTGTCTACGCGATTACGTAATACGCAGGCACGCACGACGAGAGGCCACGGCGTGCACTCCTCAGAGGCAGAGCGAATATTCAAAAATGGCATCCAGGCGATCCTCATCATTTAGCTCTGAAGAGCTGAAATTCCTGATCCGGCTGATGGACAGAGAGGATTACGATGGCACACACCGCCATCCAAACCAGCATAAGAAGGAGGTGATCCAGCAGGTGATCCAAGACCTGCGCCATCGTTTCCACACCGTGCGGACCCCGGGCCAGATCCAGCAGAAATGGTTCGATCTGAAATTCAAATGCCCAGAGCAGCTTAATCAGATCCGCGCAGAGATACGGCAGGGTGAGTAACAAAATATTTGATAAGTAAAAACATGTAAAAAAATTAGTGTACTATATTGTATATATACAGTCACTGCCAATAATGAAAAAAGTATAGAAGGACAACGTGGCCATGCGTAGTGCGCTGCAGTAATTTTGTTTCATGCGAGGCAACGCCTCTAACTCTCGACCCAAACAACTTAAGTGAAGGTATTCTAGTCATTATTGTTAATGGTGTTGGCCGTTCTCCCGTTTGTGTCAGGCAAATGCACTAGTTCGAAAGAAAGTACCCTCATATGCCCCTTCATAGTTAGCACTTCCTCCTCCTACACACAGACTGAAAGACGTGCCCATGCTGCAGCTACTGTCAGTGGGCGATATCCAAAGTATTCCTACCGCACCGTGTTAACGATATAAAGAAAGTTATTGCGACGATAACGTTATCTATTGCCATAAATACCTTTTTAGAAGAAAAAAAATATGATATGGCCCCCCTCTCACACCCATAATATCTTAATAGTAGTATGTGTTAGTATTAAAAAGAGTCATCATCTAACAATTGTATACATTTTTATGTTGCAGAGCACCGTCAACGACGGCGTCACCACCGTCGAGGCAAGACGGCCCCTGAAGCACCTGCAGCCTCTAGTAAGTGTAAAACATATTTAATTTATTTTTCATCCAAGCTACGTGGGAGTGCAGCTGCAGTAAGAGCACTAGTGGTTAGGAACGGGATCCTCCAGCCCCAAACTATTCCCATGTAGCTACAACTGTTCATTAGAGTTGAATGTAAGGCTACTTCTACACTAGCGGCAGCCTGGATCCGGCTGGTGAAGGGTCCCTCCGGATCCGTGCTGCCGCAGGTACACGTGTGGGGCCGAAACCGCGCTCTGGCCCAAATTCACTGTAATGGGGGTGGGCCGCGAATCCGGCCACAGCACGTTAACCCCTGCTGAGAGGCAGCCGGAGCGAAAATACAACATGTAACTGTTAACGTGGGTTAACGTGCTGTGGCAGGATTCGCGGCCCGCCCCCATTACATTGAATTTGGGCCGGAGCGCGGTTCCGGCCCCACACGTGTACCTGCAGCAGCGCAGATCCGGAGGGACCCTTCACCCGCCGGATCCGGGCTGCCGCTAGTGTAGAAGTAGCCTTAGGCCATTATTTCATGATTTTTGACAGCTGCTACACCACAGAGGAGCCGCTCTCACCGTCCTCCAACCCAACGAGAGAGGACCCCACCTGCCCCTCCAACACCACCAGAGGTAGAAGGTAGGTAAAAAAAAAGTGTAATGGGTGGACCTTCTGTCTTCCAAATATGAGCTAAATGTATGTTTTACCTTTGGTAGCTCCAACCAACAGGGAGCAGTTTTCCCCTGGACCATGGGAAGACCACGCCATATGGGTGTCCAGTAAGTACTACAAAAGGCTCAGTCAGTACAGAATACATGTCACAGAATAAGTCTCTGCAGTACATTAAAGTTTAGATTTTTTTTGTGGGACAACCACTGTAACGCGATCATACAAACTAAGTACATAACTGTTTCCACCCCTACAGACATCCCCACTGACTTCGAAGTGGAGGCTGGATTACGGCGCCTTGGCTCCAGGCTCCACGCTGCCTCCGGCTCATTCGTGGCCTGCAGCTGGAGCTGCAAGAGCTGCAGGACATGATGGCCCGACGTCGGCAAAGGCCGGCGTAATCTTATTTTATTGTTCCTTTCTTTTGTTTATTATATTATTTATTTGTTCAAAAGAAGTTTTTATTTATTACTAAAATATTCTTGAAAAACCTGTGTTTTGAGTGTTTTATTAAACCTTTAACACCTTCCTGATCCTGACATAGTGTGAAGAAGACAGAGTTTTTTTCCCATGGCCATTTTCCCATATTAATGAATACAGCGGTGTCTGCCGGCCGAAGTATTACTACATTACACACACTCCTGTTCACTGATTAAAACTGACAGAAAAATAAAAAAGGCTTGGCTTCTTTGGGCAACAAGCCTGTACATTCTACCTTAACATAGGCAGTGAAAATTATATATGAGCTTTTTATGGCTGCCCCGGCCAGTAGTAGTAGGGGACGGGGTATATCAGCATAGAGTGATAGGTAAAATAAATACAACAGACTGCTAATATAACTTGTACGGGAGGCAGAGGCAGTGTAAAAAATTTTTATTTTTTTTAAATATATATAACACATATATATATATTTTTTTTTTGGAGGGGGGGACTAAAGGCTGAGGCTCCAAAACAAACTTAACAATACTAAATAGAACTATTAGTAACATTAACTAACAACAGCTACTCTCCTACTAAGCGTAGAAAACGGAGGCAGAGGTAGAGGGAGACAACAGTGTTTGGTTTTGAAATAGGGTTTTGGAGACTTCGGGTTCACACAGCCCATGATATGACACAAGACATTTGGCTGTAAAATTATGGCCCAGCTGACAGCAACAGTGGGAAGACACTCAGACTATTCTGCCCTGCAAGGCCTGATCTAATCACCACCAGCATCAGCAAGAGGAGTATGAAATTCGTATGTAATCCAGCCTTTATTCATTTTTATAAAGGTATTTTTTTGAACACTGCTCGGTGACAGATTTGTCCTTTTGGGTGTCACCCCCCCCCAGCGGCACTAAAAACCCTCTCTGACATGACACTTGAGGCTGGGCAGGAAAGAAGCCCTAGTGCATAGTGGGACAGTTCCGGCCACTGTTGTAATCTGCCTGCCCAGAAGTCCAGGGGGTCTGAGAAGAGGCTTTGCGAGCCAGACTGCAGGTACGCCTGAACCTACTCATTGAGGCGGGTGATCTGGGCCTGCTCACTTGGCTGCAGCTGTTGGGAGCCTGAAGAGAAAAATTCCTGCATCATACTAATTAGGCGTAACTGGCTGCTGCTGGTTGTGGCAGAAGGTGGATTACTCGGCCGGACTTCCTTCTTAGACATGCTGGCAGCAGGCTGGGGCTGGCTAAAAGCTGTGGCCAGGTTACTACATAGCTTCTCCCGCAATGATACTAATTTCTCTTCCCTTTTCTGGGGAGGAAAACAATCCCCCATGTTGGATTGATTCCACGGGTCCAGAAGCATCGCCAGCAAGTATTCGTCAGTCTGCCTTATGTTTAGGATACGCCTGTCAGTGCGTAAGCATGTGAGCATACAGCTCGTCATCCTGCCCAGCGTGCCTGAGAGGCCACTTCTTTCCATCTCAGCCTCTCTATGAGAAACTGCTGTGTCCCTGAAAGTCTCATCACCCTCATCCTCCAGCTGTGTCTCCTCCTCCTGGTCATCATCATCCTCATTAAAATCCTCCTCTTCCCCCTCCTCTAACTGAAGCTCCTCATCCTCATCCTCCTGCTCCACAAGGGAACTTTGGCGTTGGGGCTCCCCTACAGTGACAGCATGGCGGGTAGACAAATGGCCAGGATTTCCTTCCCCCATTGCCCCCTGCTGCATGAGCGTGAGTGTCTTTTCCAGCACAAATATTATTGAAATTATGTCGTTCACACCGCAGCTGTCCCGGCTGACCAATTTGGTGGCTTCTTCTAAGGGCCTTAGAACAGTGCAGGCATCTCGGACCAGCCTCCACTGACGGAAATCAATGCCTCACCTGCTCCCTATGCTGGAAGATTCTGGCTGCTGCTGGACAAAATCGTCCACTGCTCTACGCTGCTCTAGGAGTTGCTGCAACATATGAAGAGTGGAATTCCACCGGGTCGCTACGTCATCTATTAAGCGGTGTGGCAGAAGACCGTTTTGACGCTGCAGTTCCACCAGAGCGTGGCACGATACATATGAATGGCTGAAATGAGTGCAAAGCTCCGCAACTTTGCCAGCACTGTGCGCAGGCCAGTGAATGTTTTTAGAAATCTTTGCACATGTGCCATACAGGGAGCATGCGAGAATTGACCCAGGTTCAGTGCTGCCAATATATTTGTCCCATTGTCACTCACTACCTTGCCCACTTCCAGCTGCTGTGGAGTCAGCCAGCGCGCTATTTGCTTCTTCATGTAATGCAGCAAGCGCTGGCCTGTGTGGCTGCTACTGCCAAGACAAACTAAGTCTAACACTGCATGGCAGCGTTTCACCTGGCACATGTGATATGAAGGAGCGGGGGTAACTCACTGCCCTGACGCTCCAGCAGGCAGACTGCCCGTGGAGGTGCAAGTGGATAGTTGTTGGGTGGTCTGCTGCAATCCTGGCTGGAAAGCACGTGGAGGTGCCAACAGCAATTGACCGGGTTGCTGGGGGGTTCCTGCCTCGCTGCCACTAAATACATTCAGCCAGTGGGCAGTAAAGGACATGTATTGCCCCTGGCCGTAAGCACTGAGAGAGACAGCTGCAGGGAGCGTCCAATATTGTCAGCCACGTGGGAGTAAAGGGCGGGGATAGCTTTGTTGGAGAAGTAATGCCGGCTAGGGACCTGCCAGCGTGGCTGAGCGCAAGCCATTAACTCCCTAAAAGCTGGGCAGTCAACCAGCTGGTACGGCAGAGACTGCACAGCCAGCAACTTTGTCAGGTGACCATTCAGTTTGTGCACTGTGGGATTAATTGTGGCGTAAAACTGCTTCCTGGCCACGCAATCGGCAATGGACGGCTGCCGAATGAGAGGAGGTGGAGAAATGCACGCACTGGCCGACGATGAGGTAGATGTACTAGTTACACACCGGGATGCGGGCTGAGCTATGGCCCTGGATGCAGCCTGCCTGACAGAAGGGACCCCGGGACAAGTAACCAGCTCTTTAGTATTAATGGGCTGCTCTAAATTGCCGGCATGACTCCGCTTCAAATGGTTCCACAAAGCAGTGGTCCCAACATTTGTGGCTTTCCCACGGCTCAATTTCTGTTTACACAAATTACACGTGGCCATACTGCTATCCCCCGGCAGAGTGGTAAAATACTTCCACACACCCGACGTGCGCCCTCCACAGCTGGCAATGCTTGTAGCCCTTGCATGCTTACACCCTGGTGCCGGCCCCACTATATTTTGGGTCTCTCTAGTTCCCAGGGAAGCACTAGCCCTGGGCCTAACTCGTCTTCCCTCTGTTGCTGCCATTACTAGTACCACCCTCCTCCTCTGAGCTCAAATCCTCCTCACCAGCCAAATCCGCTTCCCAGGTCCTCTGGTCTAACACATCAGATTCATCATCAGACTCCTCCACAACACATTTTTGGGAATGCAAATTAGGCTGTTCCCCACCAGCTGACAATTCCGGGCAGTCCAAACTCTGACTGCCCTCTAAGAAATCCTCAGGAAGGCTGTCCTCCAGGAAGGCCGGATTATAAGGTGGGCTTCTGTGGCTTTTTTTTTAGAAATTGCAGAAGGGACACCACTAGGAGGGAGCACTGAAGCCCAAGAGGTGGCAGAAAATGAAGGGGTTTGCTTGAGTGGAATGATGGAGCAGGACGAGTCTGACCCCTGGCGAAATATGGATACTGTATCAGCAGATGACAGCAGATCATCCGGCTGAGACTGAGATGAGCGTGCCATCCACTCCACTACCTCATCTACTTTCTCCTCCACTACAATTTTGCGCCTCGATGGGTTAGTCTGGTGGAACAACGGCCAAGTATTGCAAATACTACTAGTAGATGCTCCAGCTACAGGTCTTTTGGCACTGCTGCCCTGTGCCACCTTCTCCTTTTTTTTAAAGCTCAAAGTCTGGCTGGAACTGGACCCCTTTTGCTTATCCATTCCAGACATTTTTCAATTCACTCTGTGGCCCTGCAGCTGGTCTTTGTCCCTGTATCTCACTGTCTCTCCCTGTCTCTCCCTATCTCTCCCTGTCTCTCTCTCCCTGCTTGATTAAATACTAGCCCTGAACTGGCCCTGCACTTGCCCTGCAGTATCCCTGATATCTGTAATATGGAGCAATTACACCCCAATTTTCACAAAACAGGTCTCAGAGTCTCAGAACTTCACACACAGTGCTTCTGCTCGTCTCAGCAGTCGCAGTAGAAGTGATGCGTCACTGGCTTACCGAGCCTGAGCCAATCAGAGCAAGCCCTGACCACTAGGTCAGGTGACCGCTTTCTTCCCGGGCTTTTGCGCACGATAAACAAACTAACAGTAAAAGTTTGCTAAGGAATTGAAATCATATGCAACAGCGTATACAGTAACTTATACGTAGCAATAGCGTATAATTTATAGGACAAACTACGTAGCGAATGCGTACAAAGCCGAAGCGAATCACCTAATATTCGGATTCGCTTTGCAACTAAAAAATCCCAAGATTCGATACGAATCAACGAATCGACGAATCGATTCGCTCATCTCTAACTGTTATGCGTTTACTCCTGGCTTTATTCTTCAAAATTACCTTTCTACTGCACAGATCCCCAGGGTGCAACAGCCTGAGGCAGTACACTGTATCGGCTCCTCAGGGGCTCGCTGCATACGAACTTAGTAGACATAAATTAGGGGCCTATATAGTCACATTAAGTGACATATAGTCACATTTAAGGGCAATCAATAGATACCTGGACCCAAGCCATAGAAAAAGATGAAAAAGAAAACGAGCACAGCGCTGCAATATGGCATCCAAGAAGTCCAGTCCTAAGGTAAAGACATAATATATATTATTTAATTGTATTATTTCATTTATTTAATTCACTGCTCCCCCTAATATCATTAGGGGAGCAGTTTTATTCTGAAATCATATTTATTACCTGAAGTGAAAGAGTGGCTGTTAGACCAGCAAGCATCATAGCCATGCAGCCGTAAGTCCCAAGCAGGAGGACTTTTCTTCTGTAGCGTCCTGTTATCACACTCTGCAAATATAATAATCAAGTGTCATTCAGGCATAGTTCACTATGTCATTGTTTGGTCAGAGACCATGAGCCAAAACCAGGAGTGGAGCCTACACAGAGATAAGGTATAATGAAAAGATTTGTACCTGTTCTCTGTAGGCTCCACTCCTGGTTTTGGCTCACAATCAATGCTGGAAATCACTGAGCAAACACTGACCAAAACACAGATCTGTGAACTAGGGCTTACTAAACAGGAAGGATAATGGGCTTTTGTCGTAAACCGAGGAGGAGCAGAGCATAGGATGGGAGTGGTAGTGGCTCTGGCTGCAATAATTATTCACAGTGGCAATCTTCACATCAATGCTCTGTAGGGCCAGGGCAGTGATAAGAGGGTGCACCCTTTCTTCCCTCAGCGAACATCCTGGTGTTGGGGTTCCGGCAGAGAACAGCCTGCTGGAGTTCTCTGGATCCGGCGCTGTCAGATAGGACCACGCACCCCCAAACCCCATAGACTACAATGGGATCTGGCAAGCACCAGCCTGCCGTATCCAGAATGCCACAGATGTGAACATACCCTGTCTACTATTTGGCATTCCTCTGCAGTCCGCCCACAGAGTGTCTGTCTTCTGAAGAACTTTGGACTAGAGTTCTGTTCATTATCCCAGAGCTTAGGGGTCCTTGCTATGCACATAGAGAATGGACACTTTGTGGGCTGACTGAGGGAAAATACAAGTGAGCTGAAAGATACAAATTACATATTCTAAATCGTTGTCTTTACCCCTATCCAGTAGTTCGGGATGGGGGAGAAAGGGTTCACCTAATATTGCATAACTGACAGCTCAGGACATGAATGTGGGGACCCAATGTTTCCCAGAGTGTTTTTCTAATATGCAGATTTGAAATTTGCAGCATGTCAGTTTATGTTGTGGATTTCCACTGCAGATATCATTCTTCGCAATGGAGTGGGTAAAATCCACCGCCATTTTCACATCAAAGAGCGAATGTTATACATGTGGATTTTGCCGCATCTTTTCTAGAATCTTCCACTGCAGTTTTTCACATCTGAAAGTAGCCTTATGGTGTGTGGTCAAGCAGTGTTTCTGAAATATTGTCAGATGTAACCAATCTAAATACTCACACATAGAATGACAGCCATAAGCTCAAAACTTCCCATTCCTAGGGATATATAGGGGATTGTCTCTGGAGGCAAACCAGCAGTGAGAAAAATACTTCTTGCATAATAGAAAATCTGAAACAGTTTAAGGAGAAAAAAATAAATTAGTACGGTGGTCCATCAAATGACAGTGGCCTCAAGATACCATATTTTCAACATACAGTTGTCTTTCCTGGGTCACTGTTCGGCCAGATTCGCATCACTGCTATTTTTCTATGTTGTTCTGCTCTGTTACAGGAGCAGAACAGCGGAAGTGGAGAATTAGGAGCATAACTGACCCGAATGGAGCTGAACAGACTACAATGGAGTTCAGTTTCCGTTCGGAATCCTGTTTTTTTTTTTAGTGCACGAAAATGTCCTGCATGCAAAACTTTTTCATCTGGTAAAAAAAAACAATTCAGAACAGTAACTGAAGGGACTCCATTGTAGTGCATGCATCTGGTCTTCTTAATGGAATCTGCAACGGAGGCCCAGGATGGTGCATCCAACGCAGATTTGAACTTGAAACTGGAAGATCCAATATCGGCATCTCGCTAGTATTACTGAAGTGCAATTTTATACAATTGAGTGCTTTGAAAAGTAAAAACAAAATTAAAACAACATTTCATTCTAACTCTTAACATTTCCACAGAGCTTAATTTAGAAAAGCAGGGCAGATTTACTAAGGTGTACAAGTTCCATTGTGCACCAAAATGTAAAACTTTTCTCCCTTTTGTGAGACCCTCCTCACTTTTTGAAAAATTGCACAAGCATGGGTGAAGGGTGGCCAAGGACACATTATACCCTACAGGAAAATTTTCCGGTGAGCCATTTCACCTGGGGCTGCCCGAGTCCTCCTCATGGCCACTCGCCAGGTACATAATGATCTGATGCTCTCAGACTGGTGTAAGAAACGTAAGTCTTAATAAATTCCCCCATTAGACAGACAGTCTTAAATGGCACCAGATTTTTCACAGTGGCTGACCCTGGATGATAAAACTGGCACATCTTTAGAAGTTTAGTTTTTGAAGCCTTTTTCTGCACTCTTGCATTTTAATGGAATTTTTTTACACCTGCTTTTTTGTTGCATTTTTTTTGCAGTAAAACCACCAGCTTACTGACTTCTTTAAAAAAAAATGCAACATGCTGTAACCAATGCTAGTGAGCAAACACTGCAACAAAATGGCAAAAAATGTTCAAAAAACACAGGCAAGAAAAAAGGGATATGATTATTCTGACAGTTATTAGAGTAGTAAAAAAATGCCAGACAAAATTCATGTGTGTAGGGACTCTTAAAGGCTACGTACACCTTTGGGGACTATTTTTTATGATTGCATTTTACCACTTTGGAGCTAAAAATCGTTTTTTTTAAATTGGTCTTTATTAAAAACACTGAGCCGTTTTGTCACAAAGGGTTAACTGTTTATCTAACATCTAATAACCCTTATCTGTAAATTACTAAGAGGTCATAATCACTTATTTAAGTCACAGTCTTATCAGTAAGATAAGGATTGAGCTTTAATGAGTGTTTATAATATCAGAGAGCAGAGAGTCTGATCCCCAGGTGAGAAAATCCACAGGCTGCTACTAGAGCATCTCAGCTATATACAGAAAAAGGCCTCCATATTTTTAATAAAGACCAATTGAAAAAATGATTTTTAGCTCATGAGTATAATGCACTAATATACATTGGCCCCAAAGGTGTACATAGCCTTTAAAGAACATCTGTTGGTATGATCAACCCATTTAACAGTCCTATTGCTTGGTAGGGTTGATGCTGAGTAAAATGATAGCTTTCTTTTGTATGTAGGGTAAACTGAAGCACATATATCTTACTTTTATGCTTATGCAAATTATCAATTTTGGGCACTAAAGGGCTAGCCAAAGCCCTTGCAGCAATGTTAAGACAATGTGCTCTATGTGTTCTCTATGCACTCCCCTTTCCCTTTGACTGACAGGGCTAGACATCTTATCCAGCCCAGTGTTCTAGCACTTGCGCTGTGCCTCAGTAAGTAGACCCTTTCAAACTAGACGAGATGTCTAGCCCTGTCAATTAAAGTTGAGAGAAGAGTACATAGAGCACAGGGGTGCTACAAGGGCTCCAGCCAGCCCCTTGTCACTCAAATTTGCTAATTTACATAAATATAAATAGGGAGCTATTGCTGCAGCAGTCCACCCTACAGACAAAAGAAAGATATCATTTTGCTCTGCATAATGAATCGTACCAGGCAATATGCCTGGTTTAATATGGTTGATTATGCTAACAAATGCTCCTTAAATAATTAAGAAATCTACTGAAAGGTGTATTTGTCAGTTTTTGGCACAAATTGCAACAAAATTCTAGTGCATTTTCAATAGTTAATCTGCCCGCAATAGAAAAAAAAATTCAAATGGCCAAAACCCAAAATTTGATCAGTGTAACACCTATTTTTTATTACTTTTGGGGGCTTTTTTTTCGTATAATATCCATTTGTATGTTTACACTGAAAATGTAAAGAAATTACTTAACTGCATTGATGCCAGACATCTGAACAGTAACTGTAATGACAATCAGAACGTACAGCTGCCAGCGCTGGGATGGATCTCTCACCAACTCCATTACAGTCATGCTTTTAGACTTCTTGTGCATCTCCTGCACTGACAAAATTTCATTCATCTCTGATTGATAGTCTCCAGGCCCCCAAATTCTGTGCATAGCTACAATACCAAGAAAATTGCTTGGAATTAACTTATTGAGATCATAAAATGAATCAAGTATGGGGGTTCCTGAAGTTACAATGGCCTCAGGATACAATATTTTCGATGTCTAATGGTCTTTCCTGGGCTTATCATAACTTGAAACCAGACTCAACATACAATGCCTCCGACACTGCTGATCTGTGGTCCATGTGATTGACTGTAAGATCCAAGCAATCATTATGGCCATTTCACAGGTAAAACACTTGTATTAGCTGTCTACTAGTGCCTCTCTTCAATACAGTGGTGCTATTAAATATGCCAAGATAAGCTGCTCCTTTGGACACCAGGTGAGGGTAGCTCCATTGTATTTTTCTGTTGCACTGTTGGACTGTACACTGGGGGTGGGATCCCACTGAGCTTCACGGCACATTTGCACAGCACTTCATTTCATTCTTTTGAGAACACACCTCTCTTTGCCCGGTTCGGCTTGCCTGGACCGTACAAAAGAGGAATTTTTTATTCCGGCCGAATGACCGGGCCTTATTTTAGGCACTCATTCACTTTATTTATTTTTTATGTCACTGTGTGTCACTTTCCACGTTTGTGTGTCACAAGGATTTTGAGGGTTACGGCGCCCTAACGGGTACCCCCCTTGAGGTCTAGGGGGAGTGTGTGTGGCCATCTTGGTTCCGCACTCCCCTGCAAACCCCATGGTCTCCCCTTCCGGGGGGGACCAGCCTATTGTTGAGCTCTGTGCCGACTCACCCGGGGTGGCGCCTGGGTGAGAAAGCCGGAGCACAGACGGGGCGTACCCTTGGCTTCGGCTGAGGGTTGCCCATTTGGGTGTACACCCGGCTTCGGCTGGGGGTCACCATTTTGTCCGAGTCCCTTGCAGGTGCCTTCTGGCCCGGAGGGATGAGGAAGGTTCTGGGGGGCCCTTCTTCTTTGGAAGAGGGCCTGCGATGGACCGTAGCCTTGGGCACGTTTTTGTGTGGCACGCTGCACGATTTTGTTGCACTTGGTTCTAGTAAGCACACTCCTCGGGCTAATAAAAAAAAAAAAAAAAGTTGGACTGTACAGAACCCTGAAAAAGCTCCTCTCCTCTAAACAGAAAGGGATTTACAGTTTTCAGCAGCTCTTTTTGGCTGTTATATGTAAGGACTTACATTACGTGTAGTAGTTAGTTGCTTAATTTCCTTTAATTTTATGTTATTTTAGGATGATATGTTGGGGCTTTGGAACCAATTACCAGTTTTCCATAACTTTATGGTCACAAGTTACAATGGTTTTAGCCGACAATTAGGAAAGATGTGGCACTCGTGTCCTATTTAACCCTTTCACGACCGGAGCTTTTTTCGGTTCTGCATTTTCGTTTTGTGCTCCCTGCCTTCAAACAGCCATAACTCTTTTATTTTTCTGTTCACATAGCTGTATGAGGGCTTGTTGTTTGCGGGACAAGTTGTACTTTCCAACGCCACCATTTAATATTGCATACGGTGTAGTGGGAAGCGGGAAAAAAATTCCAAACCGGGTGAAATTGCAAAGAAAACGCTATTCCGCTACAGTTCTACGGGTTTCTTATTTACAGCATTCGATGTGCATTAAAACTGATCCGTTACTTTCATTCTACTGGTCAGTACGAATCCGGCAATACCTAATATGTATAGTTTTTCCTGCGTTTAGATGGTGATAAAATAATTAGAAAGTTGCCCTTTTTTTTTTTTTTTTTTCCTTGTCATATATTGACCCCTATAACTTTTTGGTATTTATGTGTACAGAGCTGTATGGGGGCTCATTTTTTGCGGGGCGGTCTGAAGTTTTTATTGATACCATTCTGGGGTGTGTATGACTTTTTGATCACTTTTTATTTAATTTTTTTTAGAAAAAAAAGGGACAAAAAACTGCGAATCGCCATTTGGACGCTTTTTTCCGCCACACAATTCGCCGTATTGAAATTTTTTTTTTATATTTTAAAAGTACGGGCGTTTTCGGTCACGGTGATACCCATGATGTCTATATTTATTGTTATTTAGGTATTTATTTTTTACTTATACGGAAAGGGGGGTGATTTGAACTTTTATATCTTTTTTATTTTTTATATATTTTTTAACATTTTTTTTTAATTTTTCTGTGATTATTTTAAAGCTCAAATATCATCTGATCTATTGTGTTTTGTTTTTTTTCTTTATGAGCAATCATGGATTTACTAGATGCAGTTAAAACCATGAATTGCTCATTTCTTATCCTGGCCTGCCATCTAGTGGCCAGAATAAGAATTGCAGTTTGAAAACTGTAATCCTCACCAGCGAGGATTACAGTTTTCATATGGTGTACAGACACCCCGATTGGCCAATCGGGGCGTCTGTACACCACCCGGAAGCGTGGGCTTCCGGGTTCAGACGCATCCTGATGCCGTGATCACGTGTGATCACGGCATCAGAAGGCCCTGGAAGTCTCCGAAGACGGAGGTAAGATGCGGCAAGTCTCTGCTGTTAGAAACAGCAGAGACTTGCCGGCCATGACGCCCGCCGCACCCGCGAGCGGGCGTCATGTCCCCGCACCGCCCGCGCGCCGTACATGTACGGCGGCGGTCGTGAAGGGGTTAAACTTGACTCTTGATGTTACAGACCAGCTAACCTATGGTGTGAACACACCTTTTCACAATTCCTACTAAGCAAAATCTTCTTCCCTATGGCAACTAGGTGAGTCTTGTTCCTTTGCTATTCCAGGGCACCCGGTACTAGAGCATAGTCTTTATACTATTTTGCACCATATTATACACTATATCTACTTTTATCCTTAATGGGGTTCTGCAGGAATTAAAAAAATGTAAATACTTGAATATTATTTTATAATAAATATATTCACAAATACCTTTCATTACTTATATTGGCTTGTTTTGTTTGGGGAGCAATCATTAAGAGAAATAAAATGGCCGCCGTCCTAGTACACACAAAATCTGTCCAAATGCAGGAGGACAAGTTACTTCACAACACTGAGGTAAGGAGCTGCCTCATCCTCCTCTCTGCTCTGCCTGTCAGGAATCATGATCCTGAATACAGGTGAATCTTTGTGGGAATGGAGAAGATGAGGAGACATGAAGTACAGAGAGGAGGGTGGGGTGTGTGGCTAATGAGCAGCAGCACTTGTATGCAGTCTCCATTACCACAGCCTGTCCTGTCCGTCCTCTTTGTACTTCATGTCTCTTCATAAACTAAATTCCCCAGAGATTCAGCTGAAGTTCTTATCATATGTATTCAGGATCATAATCCCTGACAAGTAGAAAGGAGGAGTATGAGGCAGCTCTTTACCTCAGTGCTGTGAAGTAACTTGTCTTCTTGTGTGATTAGGACAGGTTTTGTGTGCACTAATAGGACGGCTGCCATTTTATTTTCCCTGATGATCGCTCCCCAGACAAAACGATCCATTATAAATAATGAAAGGTAATTGAGAATATATTTATAATAAAGTAATATTTAAGTATTTTCATTTTCTTAATTCCCGGAGAACCCCTTTAACCTCAGTTTACTAGCATTGGGATCCAGATGTCTCAAGTGTTCAATTTAATTGATTTTTTCGTTTATTCTTTTTGCTTAATCTTCTTTTTATAATATCATGTTCATTTTATTCCTACGTATAATTTTGCCCCTCAAACATTATATAGGAATTACTTACTATGTGTACTCTACCTAATCAAGCACTTACTACATGAGATAACCTTCTTGATTGTTGACATAATTGTTACCCTGCCATGTTATATTCGTTTGACTGTAAGAGTATATATAGAGATTTATATATTTTATTTAATTATTTTCCGATATTTATGTATCGTAATTTCTGTACTCTTGTCATCTAGTGTTTGATAAAGGTCCCGGAGGGACCGAAACATCACATGTACACACTTGAAGTTGCCTTGCATATGAAAACTAAATAAAAATAAGCACAGTATTTCAAACGCATCTTAAGGAATACCTAAGTTTATTGAATTGCTTAGCTTACAATGGTAGCTCCAGAACCAATTAATATTGTAACTTGAAGGACGACTGTTAGAATGGTGACCACCACTACCCTGTGGGCACAGGTGCTGGCCTTCTTTGTATTCATTGTACCTTTGTCTTCAACACTGCGAGGGTTAATCTTCTTGATGTGCGTTTTAGCTGCTGCCAAGGCTGTTCCCAAATGCTAATGAGCACTCCTATATATACCTGACTGTTCTTTCAGTCCTAGCCTGTGCAATAGGTCTCAATAGATCTTCCTGATCTCTCTAGCTAGCGAGAACCTGTAAATGAGCTTTTTTTTTTCCGTTTCCCTGCCTGTGTACCTAACCTGTGCCTGTTTCAAGGCATCTCAGAAAAGTTAGGTATTCCCAGACAAACCCTATAAGTAATCTAGTCAATTCTGTAAATTCTATTTAAAAAATGTGATGTAATTATAATAGTAATTTACCTTTTATACAGCGATCCTGGTCTTTCTTCACTAATATCAGATATGGAGGAGTATCTGGGTAAAAGTTCATTACTATTAATTGAAGCAGTTGTGTAAAACCACAAAGTGAGAGCATCCAGGGCCACAATGTCTCTGTGCCAAGAACCTCCCTGGAAAGGGTATGGGAAAGAAATTGTAAAAACAAAAAAAAAACAAAACAAAAGAAAAAACATAAATGTGAATCTGCCAAATAAAGCTACTGCTATAATCAGAACTGGGCAGCGTTTTTATGAACAATGCTTTGGCATTAAACTCTAAATCAGGGATCAGCAACCTTTGGCACTCCCGCTGTTGTGAAACTACAACTCCTAGCATGCTCCTTCCACTTGTGTGGGAGTTTAGAGAAAAACCATGCAAGTGTGCATGATGGGAGATGTAGTTTCACAACACCTGGGCCCTGATTTATCACACCTTCACTCCAGAATTCTGTCTTCAAAAAGTCGCACGATAGGGCTTTTGCGACTTTTTTTGCGCATTTTTTTGCCACTTTTTGCATGTGTACACCACTCACTCCAGTTTGTAATATGGGTGGAAAAGTGGGTGTGGTTAGCCATGTTAATGAGTTTCACTCGAGATTTATCAATGCGACTTTTTTAAAAAAGTCCCAAAATAGTCGCAATCTCACTCCAGGAGGAGGGTGGAGTAGGAAAAGTGGAGTAGCTTCTCTAGACAGAAGTGTTAGGTTTAAGGACAAGCCACATTTATCAAACAACCTGTGACATTTGATAAATGTGGCAGAAAGTACTCCAACATAGATGCAAGCAAAACTGACTTCAAATATTCTCCTAATGATAAATTCCCCCCCTGGAGTGCTGGATGTTGCTGACCCCTGCTCTATAAGATAGGGGTGTTTCAGGTGACAACCCTGCTTTACATTGTTAAGAAATTTGTCAATTTTCATATCAGATATTAGGTATGTTACATTTTTCCTTTATATGATATTTGTTCCTGGATCTTACCTGAGTCCAATAATTTGACCAAAGAGTTTCCCTGATGTTATAAAGATTGGGGCCGAAGTGTTGATGAATCCTCGAAGGTTAAGGGGAGAGATTTCTCCAAGATACTGAACATAAATGTTAATTGCCAAACCTGCCAGAAATAAAAAGCTGATGTATCTGCAAAGTACAGTAGCAGTTCTAGGTGTTATCAGCTATGGTAAGACATAACCATGCCTAGAGGAGCATCCACTGTTGGTAGCAAAAAATTTTGTACACTAACGTAAAAGGGGTTCTGTCCTGTAAGAGCAAAGAGACTGTAGCACTCTGTACCATTTAAAGTTGTCATGGTTAATTTATTGAAAGAGTTTGAAAGGGGCTTGGATGTTTTTTGTAGTAGTAATAATAATACAATATATGGTTATTAGATCACTAGGAATGGACTGTTGATCCAATGATTTACTTTGAAGTTAGGAAAGCCTTTCCCCCTAAGATAAGGAAAGGGTTCTGCTCCATGGGGAGATTTTTCCTTCATCTCAATTAATACTGCAGGACACTAGGTTGAACTGGGTGGTCATATGTCTTTTTTTCAACCTTACTGACTACATTACTATGTAATATTTGATTAGGTCTTGTACAAGGTATATACAAATATTAAAATGTAATTAACTTTCTTAGAAAACTGGCTAACTATATGGTGACACATAATAACTGTCACGGTGACCCATGTTTTTGAAGACAATTTACAGAAATAGAACTCTTGTTCCTAACATATACCTGCTGTGAATCCATAGAGAAACCGTCCCACAAAAATTGTTTCATATAATCCTACAATCTTGCTAATACCAAGGCACACAGAGGCAGTTATACCCAAAAGATCACTGAAGATGTGAGACCTTCTCCTAAAGAGAAGAAAAGGGAAGAAGTAAAATATCGCACATTGTTTTGACTGTTTGGCATGGATAAGTTGGCAATGCATCAGCAGTAAACAGTTAGAAATGCATGCATTCAATACTTATAAATTAAGTCTACTGAATCATAAAAAAGCTCCAACCATTATTACGGTACAGCAGGACACCAATCATCTCAGACCTCAAAGGTTAAGGTAGTAAAACATAGAAATTTGCTTGGACTAGATAATTAAACGTATTGAGAATTAAAAATTGGAAAACTTTTACTAAAATAATGTCAGACAGGAAATAGAAGAAATATTCTATACATTCAGATCTACAGAGTGGTGTAATGAAGAAAATTTGAGGGGTATATTAGGAGCATTGCATCTTCCTACATACATTTGGCTACATTGCACATAACCCAAGCAATGCAAATCCGGTAATACAAATGACAAACTGTTGGTTGTTATATATTCTTTTTTGTAGTTTGCATTCTGTCTTCTGCATTCTATAATCTTCTCCAAATTCTGGCAAACAATTACTTTTTTAGGCTTTGTGGATACAACAGATATAATTTTTCTGACGAGGTGTAGGAAAATCCACTGGGCATTGTTTGAAGATGGCAAAAATTGTGGAACAAAAGTACTCACTTTCCAAACCTTCTGCTCAAGTACGCGGATACCAGTGATCCCATCAGTCCACCAAGACTGTAGACAGAAATGGCCGTGGACCACAGCAGAGTGATTGTTTCTTGGGGCACAGCTGATCCATACGTTCTTATCCAGGTCTGGTTGATAAAGCCTTTGACAAACTGCAGAGAACATGAATTGAGGTGTTGCGGCAATGCTGGCCAGAGAAAAGAGAAGATTACACAATGACCATTCTAGTGTAGATGTTGGTGCATACCTACTGAATCCCACCTTTGAATACTACTACCCATGGCCTGCGTGTTTGAAACGTTCATAATTGGGAGATTTGCATCCTAATCTTGTTTTTATGGAGCAAACAGGTCAGCAAAATAAAGGTAAATGACAATATGAAGAAAGGAAGATTAAAAATTTTTTGTAAGTTAATGAGTAGAACATTACTACTAAAAATGTTACAGACAATGGAAATAGACCCACTGTGCAAACTAACAAGTTTGGCTTCGGACTATACCTACAGTGTTATCCTAGCAGTCCCCTGGCTTTTACCCTTTAACTCCTATACAGGAATCTAGTCTTCACTGCAGGGGAGCTACCAGGCCGGTACTTTTTGGCATAGTCTCAGTATAGTTGCCAGCTGACCCAAGGGGGCCAGATACATGGTGCAGATCACCGAAGGGTCGGGCAATATATGTAGTTATATAGCCAGGCTGAGGTCAGAACAGGCAAAGTATGTGTGTAAACGAGAGATTAGTCCGAAGTCAGAGTAGGCGGCAAAGGGGTCAATAAGTGAAACAGGCTAAGGTCAAGAAAGGCAGTGGAGAATCAGAGTCAGTAGCACAGGAAGTGGAACAATTCACAGGAAGTTGGTCAGAATAGCACACCTTCACTGGTAACTAGCAAACTAGGAAATCTAAAGCTCAGGCCTACTCTCCTAGCAGAAGGTAGTAATAACTACGGGGAAATCTGCAGATTCAAACATAGGACCACGGGTAGACAAACTGTCCATGCAGCGACCAGGCTGCAGGAGCATGTGTATGAGTGGCCAGAAGGTGGTAGTATAAGTTGCAGCACTCATGGATCTGACACTCCCTGGGCTGGTGTGTAGTGATGGGAAGGGCGCACCTTTTGTTCCCCTCAAGGCACACTCCAGTTCTGATGTTCTCTTCTCTGATGACTGTTGAGGTGCTCTTGGTAGTTTTGAGGTGCAAGGCAAGCTCCAGTTGTCGTGATGCAAACACTTTGCAGCGTGGTATTGATGCAGGAATCAATGATGAGACAAGCTTAGTTGCAACATCTTCACTGTATTTTACTGCAGCAGTCAGTAGATTAGTTACACAGGCATGGTGTACATCAAATGCAGTTTCTACAGTTGGTCAATGCAATTCTCAAGTCTGTGTATGAGAGATGGAGGGATGGGCCCCCTTCCTGCAATCTGTACCATCCTTCCAAACCAACCAAGGGGTACAACTGACCTTTTCCCTTGAGCTATCTATTAGCTCTGAAGTATCTACAATGGAATACAATCTCTGAAGGGGCGACGTCATGTCCTTAGGCCTGAAGCTTGCTCTCACCACATGCAGAGATGTCTGTAACCTCAATGTAGACAGTTACCTTCTTTGGGTTTCAGTAAATCTGTTCCCTCAAGGGCTGGCAAATTTGCTATTTTGTTATGCATGGAGCAGGGAGATTCCCAGTGATACTGCTCTCTTAGGAGTTCAAGCTAATTCCAGAATGACTAGCAACTTCCTCCTAGAGAGGAAGAGAATGTGACAGCTACAGAAAAAGGTATGCCTCCCTTTCCATACACAATCCTTGGGTACAGAAAATGCATTTGATACAATACAATAACATTTTATGTCTCTTCTTGTTTAGAGGAGACATAATTTTGAGTCCAGTAGGTGGCAGCCTCACAGGGTTCAGCAATATGATTCACGGAGGCTGCTGCTGGGGGATGAAAGAGAATGAAGAAGAGACAGAGCTGAAGTGTTTGCTCTCTCTCCATCCGTCTTAACCAGAAGAGGATTTTGAAGGGAGTTCTTTGTAGTTCTGAACAGGCTACAAAGGTCAGTGCTCCCTCAACAGCGCATGTTCAGAAGTAGGACAGCATGTAAATGGCAAATAAGGGACATAGGATAGGTGTCCTATATGGGGATACATAGTAAGGAAAGGAAACATACAGTTACCAGATAAAACACAACTCCTATAAACAAAGGCACTCTACGCTGATTAAATAGAAAACAGGAACCACTTTATTAAATTACACAATTACTACAACTTAAAACAAGCAAAATATTATAGGTCACCCCTTGGTGCATAGTAGATTTTTCTATCACTAGGATTAATGTACAATAATAAAGAGCAAATGCTAATACTGTACATAAAAAATTAATCCATAGAGGGGGAAAGAGTAATAGTAAATTGGTTCAATACACAGTGTGAACAGTATACAGACCGCAGTGGCAGTCGCCAGCCCAAGGCAATAAAGTTGTTACTGATTTGTATTCAATTAGCGTGGAGTGCCTTTGTTTATAGGAGCTGTGTAAGGATAAGGTTGCAGGACTGTGTATATAAGCTTGTATCAGGTACATTAGGGGATTAGGGCCCTATTACACGAGCAGATAGAGCTGACAATTGTCGGGAGGGAAACATTCACTCTCTTCAATCGACTGCTCGCTAGAGGAGGAGACTGTTGCTACAATATGCAGCGATTTCTTCCTCAGTATAGGGATGAGCGATCGCTAATGCTAATGCTAATGCTATCTCATTGTTTGCCAGTAGAAGAGCAACTAATACACGGCGTGATCTGCAATGTTAAAAGATCCTGGTTACCCAATAAATTGGGTAATCAGCGGCTGTATTACACTGCCAGATGATCGCTGATGAGCGTTAATATGAAAGCTTGTTATCGATCATCTTAAAGGGTTTCTGTCACCAGTTTTTTCGGTATAAATCAGGCAGACATTAGAGATGTGCTAATGTCACCTGATTCCAAATATATATCTGTTTTATTTACTGGTGCCCCCATTTTTAGATAAAATGAACTTTTATTTTATGCTAATAAGGCTCCTAGGTGCAAGGGGCGTTACCTCTGCTCCTAGAGGCTCTGTTGATTGACAGGACCAGGCAGAGAAGAAACACTCAGTTCACCATAGATTTTAAGGACCTTCAATGATGTCATGACCATGTGATCAGTCACATAGTTTAGGAGGAGACAGGCTGTTTGTGTGATCCTAACCATGTGACTGATCACATGGTCATGACATCATTGAAGGTCCTTAAAATCTATGGTGAATGGATTGTTTCTTCTCTGCCTGGGCCTGTCAATCAACAGAGCCTCTAGGAGCAGAGGTAACGCACCTAGGAGCCTTATTAGCATAAAATAAAAGTTCATTTTATATAAAAATGGGGGCACCAGTAAATAAAACAGATATATATTTGGAATCAGGTGACATTAGCACATCTCTAATGTCAGCCTGATTCATACTGAAAAAACTGGTGACAGAAACCCTTTAACAATAATCTGCCCCTGGCATATGTATGGTATTGGCCCTATATGTGATTGGAGGTGTGTGATATTAGTGCATAGCGGTGAATGTGCCTTGTATCCTATATGCAATTGCCATATGTGTGCTGTTTGTTCTGTGTTTTTTTTTTTCCACAAGGGCACCTACCAAAAACATTTTAGGGGTAGCCAAGCATGGGCTCAAAATAAAAAGAACCTCCAGGTTCATGCTCTGTGGCTCCTGGCCCCTAGGCTATTGGTCCCCACCAGACTGGAAGTGTGGTGTGATGTGCACTTTACATGCACTGATTGGCCAACAATGACATGCAGGTAGGTGGTACATTATACTTCTTGTCTGGCAGGGGTAAAACCATTGGCGACAGTTGCCACAGTACTAGAACTGGGAAGCTCCGATAAGGTGAGTCCTGTTTTGTTTTTAACCCATGCCCATTGGACAATCCACTTAATATTTGTAATGTTTGAACTTTTCTTACCACAGATGATGAGCTGACCACAGATATATGGTAGCCATATGGCAAACCACTGCCAAGACCTAGCACAATAATCAATGGAAGAATTCTCCAGTGTTGCACCTAATATAAGGAAAAGTATTTGATTAGATATGTGTATGTAAATATTAAAGGGCAATATCGTTCCAATATCACAAGTAGTACAATAAAGAGAAAATATGTGTTTATCCCGGTTGAGATGCATATTTTGCTTTGACTTTGATGGTAAATGATCACAAAGTTGTGGGGAAAAAAAACCTCGATTAATCTGCTAGGCAGACGAGTTAAACATTAAACCCTGTTGGTGAGAATCTCACCTAAAAATGTTGTATGACAATGAACTGTTTTCATTAAATGCACTAGATTACCTGGGAATAGCTCTGATATATCCTGAGAGTACACTTAAAGTGAACCTGTCACCATGAAAATTCAATATAAACTACAAGCACTATTTTATAGAGCAGGAGGAGCTGAGCAGATTTATATATAGTTTTGCAGGAAAAGATTAATAATAGCTTAAAATTTATTTAGTTTAATTCCTGCTCATTCTGTGCTTTGAAGTCCAGGAGGTGGTCCTATCACAGTGACTGACAGCCTTCCCTCTATGACTGTGTATACATAAATAGCTGTCAACCACTGATAGGACCGCCTCTTTGATTTCAAAGCCCAGAATAAGCTGGGATTCAAATGAATGAAATACAAGTTTTACTGAATCTTTTCCCACAGCACTCTACATCTATCTGCTCAGTTCCTCCTGCTCTATAACATGCTGCCTGTAGCTCAGACACAATGTTCAGTGTGACAGGTTCCCTTTAAGTGAGTACATGACAATACATGCAACTTGAGATTCTTTCAAAAGTCATGATATTTATTAAAGAACTCTTATATGTTTTAGGTTATTTTAACCCCAGCGCTGTATGGTGGAAGTGCAGGGTTTAAAGTTGGTGTATTAACACACAAGAAAAACTGTACAAAGGTGGTATCACCATAATAATACTGATCTTGAGAATGAAGGGAACAAACCGTTGCATTTCTTTTTCCACCTTTCAACTACATAGTAACATAGTAACATAGTTTATAAGGCCTAAAAAGACATCTGTCCATCTAGTTTGGCCTGTTATCCTACAAGTTGATCCAGAGGAAGGCGAAAAACCCCTGTGAGGCAGAAGCCAATTTTCCCCTCTTTAGGGGGGAAAAATTAATTCCTGACTCCAATCAGGCAATCAGAATAACTCCCTGGATCAACAACCCCTCTCTAGTAGCTATAGCCTTTAATATTATTACACTCCAGAAATACATCCAGGCCCCTCTTGAACTCTTTTATTGAACTCAGGCAGAGAGTTCCATAGTCTTACTGCTCTTACCGTAAAGAATCCTCTTCTATGTTTATTTAAAAACCTTCTTTCCTCCAGACGCAGAGGATGTCCCCTCATCACAGTCACAGTCCTGGGGATAAATAGATCATGGGCGAGATCTCTGTACTGACCCCTGATATATTTATACATAGTTATTAGATCTCCCCTCAGTCGTCTTTTTTCTAAAGTGAATAACCCTAATTTTGATATTTCTGGTTAATGTAGTCCACCCATTCCAGTTATTAGCTTTAGTTGCCCTCCTCTGAACCCTCTCCAGTTCTGCTATGTCTGCCTTGTTCACAGGAGCCCAGAACTGTACACAGTACTCCATGATATGCAAAAGTAAATGGTGCATTAGAAAGTACAATTTGTCCCGCAAAAAAACAAGCCCTCATACGGCTAAGTGTACAGATAAATAAAAAAGTGGCTCTGGGAAGTCCGGGTGTAAAAATGAAAATGCAAAAGTAGAAAATCCTCCAGGATTTAAAGGGCTTTTCCAGGAGTTAACTACTGATGACCTATCCTCAGGATAGGTCATCAGTATCTGATCAATGATCAGATGTTGGAGAAGGTACCGGCGCTCCTGTGAGCACCGCTGCTTTCTCTCAGCTCACCAAGCACAGCGTTGTACATTGTATAGCAGCTTTGTTTGACTGCAGGGATTTACCTTTACTTTTACAGTATGCCCGAGGGTAACCAGGAATAAAAACACTTCACACCTTTTGTTGGGTATTATAATTTGGCCACAGCTTTATTAATTTGGAACCAACCAACCAAAAACTCTGGCCTTTCCAACCATCACAACTGACCATTAACCCCGGAAACACCCGTAGCCCGCCGACAGCTGTCAAGCGGGCGCATAGGTCATTCCTCCCGGAAAGGCCAGCCTTCCTCCGCCGAGCTGTGACACCTGCAAAAGAGAAAAACAACAGCAGCAACCAACCAAACAGAAAGACTCCAAAACCAGAAACAAAAGGGGGCGGGCGGGCGGGGTCCAGTTCTATTTTCCCAAGGAACAAGCCCGCTCCTGCTCCTTTCTCCTCCCTTTTATTGACTTCAAAACCCAAAACAGCGGGCTTTTTCTGTAAACAGCAGGCTTATCTCCACCAATCAGCTTCCTCTGGGCATTTTCTTTTATTAACCCTTTCATACCCTGCAGTCCCTGTCACCCTCCTTAACCAGTACGGTGCCACAAGACTGCAGGGATTTACCTTTACTTTTACAGTATGCCCGAGGGTAACCAGGAATAAAAACACTTCACACCTTTTGTTGGGTATTATAATTTGGCCACAGCTTTATTAATTTGGAACCAACCAACCAAAAACTCTGGCCTTTCCAACCATCACAACCGACCATTAACCCCGGAAACACACGTAGCCTGCCGACAGCTGTCAAGCGGGCGCATAGGTCATTCCTCCCGGAAAGGCCAGCCTTCCTCCGCCAAGGAGCAAGCCCTAGCTGCGACCACCCACACCGAACAACTGCAGAGCCTCCTCCAACCCATCCTGAAAACCCGACAATAGGATATCATTGCCAATGTCCGTGAGGTGAACTCCATCAGACCTCAGCAAGTGCGAGTTGTCCCCTTCCAACATAAAATGACGCAGTGCTATTCCCCCAATTTCCCTGACAAATTTTCCCAAACGCAAATTAAGCAAACGCCTTGCCCGCTCAATAGCCTTGTGACTCCGGGCATATCTCCACGACTTCCGTGCCACAATATCAGACCAAACAATAACACAGTGGCGGAATAGGGACTTAAAATGCAGCATGTCATTCTTTATAATAGCTAACAGTTCCCCAACTTTTTGTCTGCCCAGGTCATTACCCCCGGCATGTAATAACAAAATAACAGCCCCTGAATGCTCACGGCTAATCCGAACGACCTCCGGCATGAGCTCAGCCCAGCACAAGCCCCGAACACCCCGCCAATTTACCTCAATACCAGGCAAGCCCAAATGTCTGCCGACCGGCCGCAATTCTGCCCTCCGTTCGGCCCAATATACATAAGAATGTCCAACGACCCACACAGAAGGCAGCAGCGGACCTGTGAACGGAGAACAATTCAAACATGTAATATCAAATCAGGACGAATATATGACCTGTAACTGTCCGAACACCACCGACCCAACCGTTTTATATCAGCACCACCCAAGCCTTTTACCTCCGCTTCCGTAGCCGCGCCAATCCGGAAAGAATGCGTTCCAAACTCCCCGGCTGGAAGGCCCAAACGCCGGAGACAACACTTAAAGACCGAGCCAAACTGGAAACGCGTCAAAGGGGACCCGTTTTCGTGTAACAAAAACTGACCCGCAGCGGCGGCCACCCGAGACCTCAAACCGTGAAAAGCAGACACAACCTGAACAGGACAAAATGCACCCTTAAAACTCCCAATCGTCAGCCAAGTGCCCACACCTCTCTGATCCACCTTAGACCGGCGCACACACAACTTAATGCAATCGTTAACAAAGACCACGTCGCCTAAAGCCAACCCCCCCGGTCTGGCCGCACTAGAAGACACCAATTCGCCAATTCTCAACGCTGCAAAGAACGCCAGCGAAAAAGCTGCGCGAAACAAGGCAGCTTCGTAGGCGCAATGGCACACCTCACCCAACAGATCCAGCAAACGGAACAGCAAAGCCGCAGTAACCGGTCTGCGCTTGTCAACCGAGATCACCTCCTTCTTCCAACCCTTCAACGCCTGACGCACCACAAAGGCCTTCGTGATATCATCAAGGCCCCACAATTTCAACATAAATGCGACACCAGACAAACCCTTTTGCACCACACCTGCCGACACACCTCTTGCCCTCAACTCACCCAGCCATTCAAGTGTGACCCGCAAATGAACCACCGCGTCAGACGGGAAACGAGCCCCCGCCACCGCCCTCCATTCCAACCAAGCCCGTTCGTGCCGCCTCCATGTAGCAGGAGCCACAGACTTACGCACCAGATCCATTATCACTCTCGGACTATCTCCCACAAGTAATTCGGGCACGGCAGCCCCGCTCCGTCCGCTTCCGGAAGAAGCTCCCGAAATCGCTGCATCTGAAAGTGAGACAGAGCGTCAGCCACACCATTCTCCACCCCAGGAACATGCGTAGCCCTGAAAAGAATATTGGAATTTAAACAAAGCAAAACTAAGTGCCGCAGTAACGCAACAACCGGCAAGCACCCCGAGGACAAACTATTGACAACCTGCACAACCGCCAAATTGTCCGACCAAAAACGTATCCTCTTGTTCTCAAGTACCTTACCCCACAACTCTATGGCAACCACAATGGGAAACAATTCCAATAACGTGAGGTTCTTCGTCAACCCCGACACACGCCAACTAGCAGGCCAGGGAGCCCTGCACCAGCTATTGCCAAAAACTGCACCAAAACCTACGCTACCCGCTGCGTCAGTGAAAAGCTGCAACTCACTGCTGGAAGCATCGGCATCCTGACAAACCGCCCTCCCATTAAAAGTCTGCAAAAAGGACCGCCACACGTCCAAATCTTCACGCATGCTACGCGTCACCCTAATGAAGTGATCAGGGCGTCTGACCCCCGCTGTAGCCAGATACAGACGCCTGGAAAAAATGCGCCCCATTGGAATAATCCGGCAGGCAAAAAGCAGGAGCCCAAGCAGCGACTGCAGCATCTTCAGAGTCACCTTCTTAGCCCGAATGACCTCATTGACACTGCTGACCAGCTTCAGAAGCTTATCCTCGGGGAGACGGAAGACCATCTCCCCAGTGTCAATCTCGATCCCGAGAAAAGACAACCTAGTGCATGGGCCCTCAGTCTTATCTGCGGCAATGGGAACCCCAAAACGACCCATCAGCTCCTTAAAAACCGTCAACAAATGACCGCAAGTGGAACTGCCTGCCTCACCAATGAACAAAAAATCATCGAGATAATGCACTACCGATGGGATGCCCGACTCAAATCTTACCGACCATTCGAGAAAAGAACTGAACATTTCAAAATAACGACAAGAGATCGAGCGCCCCATCGGCAGGCACATGTCAACAAAATACAATTCCTCAAAACGGCAACCCAACAAAGGAAAACAAGAGTCATGCACGGGCAAAAGCCTAAAAGCGGACTCAATGTCCGACTTAGCAAGGAGAGCACCTTGGCCGCACCGACGCACCCACTGTACCGCCACGTCGAAGGACGTGTACGACACGGCAGACTCCTCCTTGCTAATGCCGTCATTGACCGAACAACCCCTAGGATACGAAAGGTGATGTATCAACCGAAAACTGCCCGCTTCCTTCTTCGGGACAAGCCCCAAGGGGGAAACGCGCAGATTATCAAAAGGGGGGTCCACAAACGGACCCGCCATACGACCCAGTCGAACTTACTTCATCAACTTATCCCAAACCAAAGACATCTGCTGCCTAACTGAAACCAAATTAGGGGACAATACCAGCGTCGACGAAGGCTCGTGCGGTATGAGAAAACCTTGGGAAAAGCCAGCTTCAAGCGCTTTTGCCTCCAGTCTCCTTGGATACCGCCGTAACCATAGTAGCATCCCTGGAACGCTCACTGGCGTTCTCCTCTCCGCCGACATTGCCAGACTTAGCCTGGGACTTGGACCGTCTAAAACATCGGACGGATGAATGAGCGCCACTGCAGATTGAGCACTCGTGCCTGAACTTGCACGCGCCCCCAAATCGACAATGGCCCTCGTTGAACAACCAACAAGACCCGTACCGGTATTTCCACTCGCAGCGGAACCCCCTGGAAAGGGCTTCGCCGGCTTCTGTGCCATGATAAGCTGCAACCAAACATCAGTAGCCTTAGAGGCCCAACTGATGCCCGGTGACAGTGCTTTGCGCCGGCGAAACTCCTCATCGTACCTCCACCAGGCCGAACCCCCGTACAACTTATGAGCGCTGAAAATGACATCCAGATAAACCCACAGCTCGCAGCCCTTCTCCGGGCAAAACTGACAAATCACATGTGCCAACGTCGCGAAGCCCTGCAACCAATTGGCAAATGTTTTTGCTACCTTCGGCTTCCTATCAGACCCTTTCTCAAAACTACGCTCCTTATCTATGGTCACGTGATCAACGGAAACGAGGGACCAGACGTCAACATATTCCCCCTTACGAATCTTCTCCCTCGTCTCCGCTGACAGGTGAGTACCCAAAGGGGCCACCCCACAAAACAAAGTCTCGCGCAACGACAAGCCAGCGGATACTGATCCGTCAGCCTCCTGGGCCGCCCCCTCCCCCACCTGACCCATAACACTTCGTAACGCCGCTACTAAATCCCTACCGGTAATGCTATCCTTACTCTCCCATGCCGCAAGGCATGCAAACTCACCGGCCGCAGGCGTCCTGACGTCCTCACGAGGTGCCCCAGTGGTGGTGTAGCAGGCGAAACTCTCTCGGACGTGGACCCATGGGACCTTGCAGAAGAAGAAGAGGAAGCCGCCACTTGCGGAGAAGGAAGATCCCGTCGCCTCTCCGGGGAAAAACGCCTCCTGTGCTTCGACCGCCTGCCACTGGAGCGGTGCCCGGGCGAAGAAGAAACGCTGCTCCCTGACGACCCGCTGGAAGAAGAGGACCGCCTCCTGTCCCTCCTGTCATGCGAGCGCCGACTCCGCCGCCGGTCCCGATCGGACCCTCTCCCATCTCTCCAACGTCCGCTGGAACGCCTCCTCCGTGAACTCCCATGGCGTACCGCAGCTGCAAAAGAAAAATCGGACAAAGTACCTGCAGGCACCGACAGGCCACCTTGTTCTCCAACCCGGTGATGGCCGCCTTCAGCGCCATGCCGGGACCCGCACGTGCTGCCGCCAGAGTGCCGAGCCCTGGTCTGCCTACCAGCAGTCCGGTCAGACAGCCCCCCCCTCCCCACTTGTAGCGCCTCCAAATGCACTGCTGCTGCCAATTGCGGCCGCCCACCCCCATGCGCCCAGCTAACAGGGGACGCAGAAACCACCCCAGGCTCCACCCCCCACTGCAGAACCCACCCACCCCCGTATGCTCCACAACAGAGCCGGATCCCCCAGCCCCTGAAACACCAGACAGGTCAGGGACACCAGCGCAGCCATCCCCCACCGTTCCGGGAGGTGCGGGGATTTGAATTTGGCGCCTCTCACAGACTTCCGGTTGGGCCGCCGCAAGCGCAGCCGCCGGACCGGAAGTCCGCGCACTCACCCATGCGGCCGCCTCCTGCCCGGCCGCAACCAATGGCCCGCTACCGCGCCGGGCTCTCCCGGCCAGAGGAGGGGTGGGAGGGACCACCCCACTGTGCGTGGAGCCACTAGGGGACCCCGGGGAAGGGAGAAGCGAGAAGCGCTGCCCCCGCACCAGCAGCAGCCTTCGGCCTCCTATTGCTACTCCCCCCCGCACCAGGGGAAAATCTAGCCGGGGGCCGGGACTCCCGCTGCGGCCTACCTCTCCTGCCGGCAGCCGGATCTCCTCTCACAACGCTCCGCTCCCGCTCTCCATCTTCGGCAAGCAGCCTAGCCATCCACTCCGGACCCTTCGCTCTCATCTTTTCTTCAATCTCGGCCAGAAGTCGCCTCTCCATCTTCAGCCTTGGACTTGCGGAAACCACTGACAGGTAAGCAGCTGTCCAGTTCTATTTTCCCAAGGAACAAGCCCGCTCCCGCTCCTTTCTCCTCCCTTTTATTGACTTCAAAACCCAAAATTGCGGGCTTTTTCTGTAAACAGCGGGCTTATCTCCACCAATCAGCTTCCTCTGGGCATTTTCTTTTATTAACCCTTTCATACCCTGCAGTCCCTGTCACCCTCCTTAACCAGTACGGTGCCACAAGGTATGGCGCTCAGCCCCATTCACTTGAATGGGGCTGAGCCGCTCCTAGGCCACGTGACCGATGAACATGACGACACTGGCCTAGGAAAAGCTGAGAGAAGGCCACGGCGCTCACGGGAGCACCAGTGCCTTCTCAAACAGCTGATCGGTGGGGGTCCTGGGTGTTGGTGCCCCACTGATCAGATACTGATGACCTATCCTGAGGATAGGTCATCAGTTGTTAACCCCCGGAATATCCCTTTAAGCATTTTTGGTTGATATTTATAATTTCACTATATATATATTTAAATATATATATTGTCAATGGGGAAAAAACTGAACTGAACGAAACGGAGTGCACCAAAATGTATTCCGTTCCGTTTGGTTGCATCCCCATCGCCGACAGAATAATGCTGCAGCAGACTTTTTTTGTCCGTGATGTGGTGCGGAGCAAGACTGATCCATCATGAGGCACAATGTAAGTTAATGGGGACGGATCCATTTCTCTGGCACAATAGAAAACGGATCCGTCCCCCTTTAACTTACAATGGTTTTATTGACGGATCCGTCATTGCTATGTTAAAGATAATACAACCCAGATCCATTCATAATGTATGCAGACCGTGTATTCTTGTGACTGAAGTGTTTTTTCGTATCCATGACGGATCCAGCAAAAACGCTGGTGTGAAAGAAGCCTTATAGACACCACCTCTTGGACTCTACAGATCACTTTTCAAGAGCCATCTAATTATCATCACAGGCATTATTCCAATGACATATAACACCTATAGATAGATAACTTAGGATCCACCAAAACGTTCAAGGCATATTCTCTTTAAAAAGATTATAAAGACCATTCCTTCTCATGGAAAACGGGAGGATGACCACTGTAGGCTAAGGAGTTGCAAGATTCACACACAATAACAAAATATAGGCACTCAGTATGGATCTATACACTATTAGAGAAGAAATGGGTGGAAGGTGGATGGGTCATAGAGTCTTCAGGGGAATTTCCCAGTGGGCCCATGCCAAGGGGCCCGCCCAAGTCCTTCTCTCTGCCCCTGGCTGGGTTCATAATGAGCTCTCAGCAGACACTGTAAGAATCAGGTACTTATGTACCAGCCAGCATATGCCCTCCTAAATTCAACTGCTGTGTCTCGCATCTCTCCTCCTAAGCCCCCTGCTCCATATCTTAATCAGAACAACTGGGGAAGGAGGACAGAAAATGGTAGCTATTGATTACCACCACAGAGAGACAGTTTTTGGGGCAGTATATTGTGTTGCACTGTGGTCAGGGCCATTTTAAGCTCCCAGTCTGCCGCTGATCACTACACGACTTAGTTAACTCTAAGTGCTGGGCCAGTCTTTAAAGATGGCACCTGCTCGCAAGCCTAAGCTGCTGCTGCTGAGTGCCCTTAGACACCCAGGGCTTATGTATGCGATCAACAATAACGTCAATAGCAAACATTTAATTCCTCAGATTCTGTGGTCAAATGTGATCCCGGCATCTAGAAGCCAGAAACCCCAGTAGCATGCACTTCCAGGTCTGCAACGGCTTCCCCTAGTCAGTTGGGGGAACTGGATAGTGTGTGCGGCAGCCTTGGAGCTCCTATGGAGCCCTGCCAAGCCTGCTGCAGATAGGGCTGTGGCAGGGCTCCATAGGAACATAATGTAATTCTCATAGACACATTGAGGTTTGTGCAAAGCATATAAAACTTCACCCATTCACTTTCCCCCCACAAAATAGATAAACAATAAAAAATAAACATCATGGGCATCATCTTGTGTAAAAACCCCCATACTATTAAAATATTAAAATATTTATCCAATACGGCAGTATCACAGAACTGACCGGTCAACCATCAGTAAGTCAAAATAGCAAGTAGAAGTAATCAAAAATGCTGAGAATGGGTGCAAGGCAGGACAGGTAGAGTCAGATGCCAGGTCAGTTGGTAGCAATAGTCTTTCTTTACTACTGTTTCCAAATGTGAGTAGCACTTCATCCAATATAAACAAGGCACAATTCCAAAGCATATAACAGTGCAATTATTACCCAATGGTAAGCATATGGACTGTAACCTCTAGCAGTAATGAAAATGATAATACAGTATTTTTTCTCTGTGTCTTTCTCTAACGTATCTCTGCAGAACCTATGGCAAGCAATGAGGTTCCTAGTAGGCTTTTGCAGTTCCCAGACTGATGGTTATAGATTTAATATATAGAGGGCCAAACCGTTTCAAAGTGTGGAAGGGTGCATTACCAATATTCCCTCTCACAGCAGTAAGGTCTCTCTGCCATAAATGTGCATTATACCTTACTGACTGACTCCAATGCATGGCCTTGTGGGTTCTAGACCTTCTAATGTTCCTTCTCTCAGGAGTACTTTAATGGTAAAGTTTCTTCAAAGGCTATAGAAGACATGAAGGTCTTCATTGTTCTTTAGACCAAACTAGACTCTCTTTTGGACTCACTAATCAGGACTCAGGTCCATAAAATGTCATTACATGTACAAACATATCTCAACATTTAACTTAACATAACAGTAATTGCCCTATTGAAGTAACCCTGTCTGGTGTACTGCACCAGCATCATGGTTGTGTGTCAATAAAACCCCACTTTTTACCTAATTCTGGTATGACATACTTCACCTTCATTGGAAACCTGTTATATTATCCTGATTACTGGACATGGGTCCTCTGAGATCCTCTGAATGAGGAAAAGTTAGTTGCTACTGCCTCTTGTGCAGCGAGCCCAGAAGGGGACTGGTGGATGGGAGGAGTGGTAGTGACTATGATGGTGGTAGTGGTACTAACAGTTCACAGAGGCAATCCTCTCCTTGGTGCTCCCTGGGGCCGTGCAGTGACTGACTGAGGCACCCTTTCCTCCCTTAGGACACACCCTGGTATTGGGGCTCATGCTTGGTGGTTATTGAGATGCTTTTGATGATGAGTAGTTAGTTTCCAGGGTACAAGGCAAGAGAGCGGACGCAGAACTGGCAACAGGTTGAGACAATAACCAAGCCCATTGGGCTCTCAGAAGCTTGCATATGTAGGTCTTCTTCCTTGCTCTGCTCAGATTAGACTCACTTAACCAGGGAGCAGGCTGAGTCCATTACCCTGGTAACCTAAGTGATTTAACAATAAAGCATTTCATTCAATAACAATAAGTTAAAAGCTACGGACAACTTCAGGGCAATTTTTTATGATTACATTTTACTCATTTTGGGCTAAAAAATTTCAATTGCTCTTTATTCAAAATTTTAGCTGTTTTTGAGTACAAGGGCTAAAGAAATAAGTCTGTTTGCAGACTATCATTTCTCAGTCCCATAGGTTGATGGCTAGTGTGAAGCCTTATCTTTGATCTCCTGACCTTTTGTGCAGCAATTAACCCTTTGTAGTCATCTTCTGGGGTGCTGCAACAGATGCTGGAAAGAGAGGGGAGAGTCCCTGGAGCCACAGGTTCCAGCCAGTACTTCACATCAGTGTAGTGCACACATGATCTGTGCTAGTTGAATTTCCCTCAAGTAAAGATAAGTGACTTCTCAACAGGTATTACGTTTAACTGACTTGTTCTAAAGCGTTTTATTTGTTGGACTGTTTCTTGTTTTTATTTGCACACTATTATTGATCTGTAATATTTAACTACGAGGAGTAGCAAGGCATACCTTTCCCAGAGGCAGTTGCTGTCTTAGTTTACTCTACCTTGGCCAAGGCAGAGTGGTTTGTTGAAGCTGCTCTTGAGACCCAGAACCTAGAGAATATGCTCCATCAGCTCCCTCTAGCTACACTCTTGCCCGATGCACTAGTTATGCCACTGGTGCAGAAATGTGTCACTACTGACGAGTGTTCTGCTCAAACACAAAAATTCATACTTCATTCATCTAAGTACTAAAATAAAACTCCAAAAAAAGGACCCAGAGAGGTGTGGGTATAACTTCTATGGTAGCAAAACAAATAACGGAAGGCAAACATTTTTAGTTGATTCACTCTATCAACAATATCTACCAATATAAAATATAACTTTGAATGAAATAACTAGGGATGAGCGAACCGAACCGTAACGAACCAGATTCGTTACGAACTTTCCCAAAAGTTCGGTTCGTCACCGAACCGAATTTTGAGAAAGTTCGTAACGAATCTGGTTAAAATAACGGCGACACAAAATATACGCATATTTATTGAGAATGTACGCTAATGCGTTCAAATTCAGTTAAGTAGCGTACAATTGACAACGCTACACTGTATGTTCGTTACTTGAGTAGGAATGTTCGCAGACGCAGTGTATGCGTACGGTAATGCGTACATATTCAGTTAAGTAGCGTACAATTGACAACGCTACACTGTATGTTCGTTGCTTGAGTAGGAATGTTCGCAGACGCAGTGTACGCGTACGGTAATGCGTACATATTCAGTTAAGTAGCGTACAATTGACAACGCTACACTGTATGTTCGTTACTTGAGTAGGAATGTTCGCAGACGCAGTGTATGCGTACGCTAATGCGTACATATTCAGTTAAGTAGCGCACCTTTGACAACATTACACTGTTTGTTCGTTATTTGTGCGGGAATGTTCGCATTAGCGTACGCATTAGTGTAAATTCTCAAATATGCGTATATTTTGCGTCGCCATTGTTGAAGTCACTTGGTTTTTTTCCACTTTTTTCATTTTAATAGCAACTGCAAGTAAACGAAACTATACCCTATCTAACTCCCATTATTGTAGAAGCAATTATTCAGCCGTTATAGCAAGGTTCGTTTTAGGTTCAGTTCGTACGAATCCGAAATTCAAGAAAGTTCGCCGAAGCGAACCGAACCGAACTTTTCAAAAGTTCGCTCATCCCTAGAAATAACCTAAAAAAACCTCCAAGGGTGAGAAGCCCATCCAGCAGTAGCAAGGTAACAACCAGAAAGTGTTTAGCTAAGGCTACTTTCACACTTGAGTTTTATAATTCCGGTATTGAGTTCCGTCATAGCGGCTCAATACCGGAATAAAACGCTTCAGTTTTGTCCCCATTCATTGTCAATGGGGACAAAACTGAACTGAAGATAACGGAAAGCATTCCGTTCCGTCTTCAGACTGGAGAGCAAACCGCAGCATGCTGCGGTTTCCTCTCTGGTCAAGGCATCTGCACCAAGACGGATCCGTCATGACCCCCAATGAAAGTCAATGGGGACGGATACTTTTGGTGTGACACAATGGTGAACGGATCTGTCCTCCATTGACTATCAATGGAGTTCATGACGGATCCGTCACCTGCACACATACACTCACCGGCCACTTTATTAGGTACACCTGTCCAACTGCTCGTTAACACTTAATTTCTAATCAGCCAATCACATGGCGGCAACTCAGTGCATTTAGGCATGTAGACATGGTCAAGACAATCTCCTGCAGTTCAAACCGAGCATCAGTATGGGGAAGAAAGGTGATTTGAGTGCCTTTGAACGTGGCATGGTTGTTGGTGCCAGAAGGGCTGGTCTGAGTATTTCAGAAACTGCTGATCTACTGGGATTTTCACGCACAACCATCTCTAGGGTTCACAGAGAATGGTCCGAAAAAGAAAAAACATCCAGTGAGCGGCAGTTCTGTGGGCGGAAATGCCTTGTTGATGCCAGAGGTCAGAGGAGAATGGGCAGACTGGTTCGAGCTGATAGAAAGGCAACAGTGACTCAAATTGCCACCCGTTACAACCAAGGTAGGCAGAAGAGCATCTCTGAACGCACAGTACGTCGAACTTTGAGGCAGATGGGCTACAGCAGCAGAAGACCACACCGGGTGCCACTCCTTTCAGCTAAGAACAGGAAACTGAGGCTACAATTTGCACAAGCTCATCGAAATTGGACAGTAGAAGATTGGAAAAACGTTGCCTGGTCTGATGAGTCTCGATTTCTGCTGCGACATTCGGATGGTAGGGTCAGAATTTGGCGTCAACAACATGAAAGCATGGATCCATCCTGCCTTGTATCAACGGTTCAAGCTGGTGGTGGTGGTGTCATGGTGTGGGGAATATTTTCTTGGCACTCTTTGGGCCCCTTGGTACCAATTGAGCATCGTTGCAACGCCACAGCCTACCTGAGTATTGTTGCTGACCATGTCCATCCCTTTATGACCACAATGTACCCAACATCTGATGGCTACTTTCAGCAGGATAATGCGCCATGTCATAAAGCTGGAATCATCTCAGACTGGTTTCTTGAACATGACAATGAGTTCACTGTACTCAAATGGCCTCCACAGCCACCAGATCTCAATCCAATAGAGCATCTTTGGGATGTGGTGGAACGGGAGATTCGCATCATGGATGTGCAGCCGACAAATCTGTGGCAACTGTGTGATGCCATCATGTCAATATGGACCAAAATCTCTGAGGAATGCTTCCAGCACCTTGTTGAATCTATGCCACGAAGAATTGAGGCAGTTCTGAAGGCAAAAGGGGGTCCAACCCGTTACTAGCATGGTGTACCTAATAAAGTGGCCGGTGAGTGTATATACATACATACATACATACAGACGTACACATAAATATACACAGACATATACACATACAAATACACATACATACTTACATGCTCCCGGCAGGTCTCTACAGCGCAGGAGGAGCAGGACGGCGCACACATAGGACGATTCCACCCAGTGCCCAGCGGAGGGCACTGTGGGGAATCGTCCTATGTGCGCGGCGTCCTGCTCCTCCTGCGCTGTGGAGACCTGGCGGGAGCATGTAAGTATGTATGTGTATTTGTATGTGTATATGTCTGTGTGTGTGTGTGTCTGTACTGTGTGACATGTGCGGGGCCGGAGCGCAGTTCCGGCCCCACACATGTCCCTGCGGCAGCACGGATCCGGTGGCACCCTTCACCTGCCAGATCCATGCTGCCGCTAATGTGAAAGAGGCCTTAATAGACCAACTGAAAATACAGCAATGTGACACAACCATCTCTGTGTAGCCTTCAGTCCTGGTTTTGGATCACAATCACTGATGGAAATCACTGATCAAACAGCAACCAAACACTAACCATGTGAAAGCGGCCTTAGATGTTTCACATTGATGACAGCTGTCTGTATGTTAAGGCTACTTTCACACTAGCTTTCTATTTTTCCAGTATTGAGTTCCGTCATAGGGGCTCAATACCGGAAAAAAACGCTTCAGTTTTGCCCCCATTCATTGTCAATGGGGACAAAACTGAACTGAAGAGAACGGAATGCTCCTAAATGCTTTCCGTTCAGTTCACTTGCGTCTCCAGACCGGAGAGCAAACCGCAACATGCTGAGGTTTGCTCTCCTTCCTGGGGATCCGCACCAAGAGGGATCCGTCATAACCCCCAATGCAAGTCAATGGGGACGGATCCGTTCGTTGTGACACAGTAGTAAACGGATCCATCCTCCATTGACTTTCAATGGAGTTCATGACGGATCCGTTCCAGCGATGTTAAAGATAATACAACCGGATCCGTTCATTATGGATGCACATGGTTGTATTATCAGTAACGGAAGCGTTATTACTGAACCCTGCCGGATCCAGGAATAACACCAGTGTGAAAGTATCCTAACTTGGTCTCTTTCCCTATACACTTGCTGATTGTTATTTAGCTACTGCAGGCTGCCAGAACTCTTCTGAGACCACAAGACATAAATCTGAGCTGGGTTTTAACCCTTGGAGGTTTTTATAGGTAATTTAATTAAAAATTATATTTTTGTTATTGTTCGATATTGTTGAGGGTTAACCCTGCTGTTCTGTTCGCATTTACTATACACTTGTACTGTTTTGGGTCAATATGACCCACCCTATTAAAGTCCTGATTTTTAGCTACTCTAAGTGTATTATTTGAATACCTGTTAAACTGTATGTGAACATGGTTGGTCATAAACAAATGAAAAATGAAATTAAAAACTTAATTTTTCTTTGTTTGGTTTAGAAAAAAGGTTGCACAGGCTCATTCAATATTCTTGCTTTATTACATTCCGCACAGAAATAATAAACATGTGCCTTAGATAACTATTTTCATCAACTATAACATGAAATTTAACTGTATGTAAACATATCTTGTAAAAAAACTAATTAAAAAAATTAAAAACTTCAGTTTTTTCTTTATAAAAAGGTTGAACAGGTTCACAGTTGTATATTCATGCATTCTTACATTCAGCACAATAATGACACACATGTGCTTTACATAAATATTTTGTCACATGATGAAGGACAAAAGCTGTATCTTTTCCTTTTGAGGCTTGTAGCAGTGCTGGTGGAGGTCATGGGTTTGATTGCATGCTGCTGGATATTATGTACAATGACTGCTTCACTTCTGGGTTTCACTTTTCGTCCTTTAATACAACCCCTGGCAAAAATTATGGAATCACCAGTCTCTGAGGATGTTCCTTCAGTTGTTTAATTTTGTTGAAAAAAACAGATCACAGACATGACAAAAAACTAAAGGCATTTCAAATGGCAACTTTCTGGATTTAAGAAATACTAAACGAAATCAAGAAAAATAATTGTGGTAGCCAGTAACAGTTACATTTTTAGAACAAGCACATGGAATAAATTATGGAATCACTCAATTCTGAGGAAAAAATATGGAATCATGAAAAACAAACAAACAAAATAACACTCCAACACATCACTAATACTTTGTTGCACCACCTCTGGCTTTTATAACTGCTTGCAGTCTCTGAGGCATTGACTTAATGAGTTACAAACAGTACTCTTCATCAATCTGGCTCCAGCTTTCTCTGATTGCTGTTGCCAGATCAGCTTTGCAGGTTGGAGCCTTGTCATGGACCATTTTCTTTAACTTCCACCACAGATTTTCAATTGGATTGAGATCCGGACTGTTTGCAGGCCATGACATTGACCTTATGTGTCTTTCTTCAAGGAATGTTTTCACAGTTTTTGCTCTATGGCAAGATGCATTATCATCTTGAAAAATGATTTCATCATCCCCAAACATCCTTTCGATAGATGGGATAAGAAAAGTGTCCAAAATGTCAATGTAAACATGTGCATTTATTGAAGATGTAATGACAGCCATCTCCCCAGTGCTTTTACCTGACATGCAGCCCCATATCATCAATGACTGTGGAAATTTGCATGTTTTCTTCAGACAGTCGTCTGCATAAATCTCTTTGGAATGGCACCAAACAAAAGTTTCAGCATCATCACCTTGCCCAATGCAGATTTGAGATTCATCACTGAATATGACTTTCATCCAGTCATCCACAGTCCACGATTGCCTTTCCTTAGCCCATTGTAACCTTGTTTTTTCTGTTTAGGTGTTAGTGATGGCTTTCTTTTAGCTTTTCTGTATGTAAATCCCATTTCCCTTAGGCGGTTTTTTACAGTTCGGTCACAGACGTTGACTCCAGTTTCCTCCTATTTGTTCCTTATTTGTCTTGTTGTACATTTTCTGTTTTCAAGGCATATTGCTTTAACTCGATTGCGACCGCCCACTGTCTTTAGACGGCGTGCGGCGCGAGTCCCCCGTCTGTAGCGCTGTCTAAAGACGGCACTGCAGAAAAGGCGTGTCAGGGAGCCCCCGGACGGACCAGCGGCGGGGGTCCGGCTACTGAAAACACCGATGCCGACGCATTAACCCTTCATGTGCCACGGTCAGCGCTGACTGCGGCAAATGAGGCGTGCGGCATGGTCCGTGGCTATTCAGGATGGCGAGCGGGGCCATCGGGTCTCCGTGCTGCTTTGATGGGGACCCGATGGCTTAGATAGCAGCCCGATGCCTTACTTAGGCATCGTGGCTGCTATCCCTGCGAGCCTGTGTGATCCAGCCCCTGGATCGCACAGGAAGCAGGCTGTAAGTGTATTACACTGAGTATACACAATACAAAAGTATTGTAATGCATTGTAAAGGGGATCAGACCCCCAAAAGTTAAATAAAGTGGAAAAAAAAGTTAAAAAATAAAGTAAAAAAGAAAAATAATAATAATAAAAGTAAAAAAAAAACGCCATTTTCCAAAAAAAAAGTAAAAAAAAAATTGTAAAAAAAAGGTAAAAAAAAGAAAGGTATACATATTAGGTATCGCCGCGTCCGTATCGACCGGTTCTATAAAAATATCATGTCATCCACCCCGCCAGGTGAATGCAGTAAAAAAAAACTGCCAAAACAGACATTTTTTGGTCACCTTCCCTTACAAAAAGTGTAATAGCAGGCGATTAAAAAAGCGTATGTACCCCAAAAATGGTACCAATCAAACCGGCATCTTGTCCCGCAAAAAATGAGACCCTAACTAAGACGATCGCCTGAAAAATAAAAAAAATATGTCTCTCAAAAAATGTCAACACAAAAAATATTTTATTTTGTTCAAAAATGTATCTAATGTGTAAAACTTTCCAAAAATAAAAATGATACACATATTGGGTATCGCCGCGTCCGTAACAACCTGCTCTATAAAAATATTACATGAGATGGCCCCCCCAGGCGAATGCTGTAAAAAAAATTTTTTAAAACTATGCCAAAATAGCCATTTTTTCCTCTCTTCCCTCACAAAAAGTGTAATAGCAGGCGATCAAAAAGGTGTATTTAACCCAAAATGGTACCAACCACTTGTCCTGCAAAAATGATACCCTACCTGAGACAATCGCCCAAAAAATAAAAAAAATATGGCTCTCAGAAAATAGCAACACAAAAAAAAAGATTTTATTCTGTTCAAAAATGCATCTAATGTGTAAAACTTTCCAAAAATAAAAATGTTAGACATATTGGGTATTGCCACGTCCGTCCGTAACAACCTTCTCTATAAAAGTATTACATGAGATAGCCCCCTAGGTGAATGTTGTAAAAAAATTTTTAAAAAAACTAAGCCAAAACAGTTATTTTTTTCCCTTTTGCTTCACAAAAAGTGTAATAGCAGGCGATCAAAAAGGCGTATTTAACTCAAAATGGTACCAATCAAACCATCATCTTGTCCCACAAAAATTGATTGACCCTACCTAAGACAATCGCCCAAAAAATTAAAAAAATATGGCTCTCTGAAAATGGCAACACATAAACAAGATTTAATTCTGTTCTAAAATGCATCTAATGTGTAAAACTTAACAATAATAAAAATGGTAGACATATTGGGTATTGCCGCGTTCGTAACAACCTGCTCTATAAAAATATCACATGACTTGCCCCCTCAGGTGAATGCTGTAAAAAAATGCTAAAAAAAAAACTATGCCAAAACAGCAATTTTTTTCACCTTGACTCACAAAAAGAGTAATACCAAGCGATCAAATAGGCGTATTTACCCCAAAATGGTACCAATGAAAACCTCACCTCATCCTACAAAAAATGAGCCCCTAGATAAGACAATAGCTCAAAAAATAAAAATCAATGGCTCCTGCAAACTGTTGTAAAATCCATATGAGTCCTGCCATGTGCCCCCGCATCAGTTTACCAGCACATATGGGGTATTTCTGTAAACTGCAGAATCAAAGTAATGTATATTGAGGTTTAGTTTGCTGTTAACCCTTGCTGTGTTGCAAGAAAAAAATTATTAACATGAATAATCTACCAAAAAAAGTGAAATTTTGAAATTTCACTGCCATTTTCCTTTAATTCTTGTGGAACACCTCAAGGGTTAACAAAGTTTGTAACAGCAGTTTTTTATAATTTGAGGGGTGTAGTTTCTAAAATGGGGTTATTTATGGGGGGTTTCATTATGTAAGCCCCTCAAAATCACTTTATATCTGAATTGGTGCTTAAGAAAAATGGTTTTGGAAAATTTGGTGAAAATTTGAAAAATGGCTTCTAAACTTCTAAGCCCTCTAACGTCCTAAAAAAGTAAAATGACATTAATAAAATGATGCCAACATAAGGTAGACATATGGGGAATGTAAAATAATAACTATTTTTGTAGGTATTACTATTTATTTTGAAAGTAGAGAAATTGAAATTTGCAAATTTGCAAATTTTTCCAAATTTTTTGTAAATTTGTTATTTTTTTATAAATAAAAATGAAATATTTTGCCACAAATTTACTACTGTCGTGAAGCACAATATGTGACGAGAAAACAATCTCATAATGGCCTGGATAAGTAAAAGCGTTCCAAAGTTATTACCACATAAACTGACACATGTCAGATTAGCAAAAATCAGTCTGGTCACGAAGGTGCAAAATGGCCCGGTCATTAAGGGGTAAGTTTTCTGTCTTGACGCTTTGATGTCTTCCTTGGTCTACCAGTATGCTTGCCTTTAACCACCTTCCCATGTTGTTTGTACTTGGTCCAGGTTTTAGACACAGCTGACTGTGAACAACCAACATCTTGTGCAACACTGCGTGATGATTTACCCTCTTTAAGGAGTTTGATAATCCTCTCCTTTTTTTTAGTTGATATCTCTGGTGTTGGAGCCATGATTCATGTCAGTCCACTTGTCTCCAAGGTGTGATCACTCCTTTTTACCTGGATACTAACGAGCAGATTTAATCTGATGCAGGTGTTATTGTTTGTAGTGAAAATTTGCAGGGTGATTCCATAATTGTTTCCTCAGAATTGAGTGATTCCATAATTTATTCCCTGTGCTTGTTCTAAAAATGTAACTGTTACTGGCTACCACAATTCTTTTTCTTGATTTCTTTTAGTATTTCTTAAATCCAGAAAGTTGCCATTTGAAATGCCTTTAGTTTTTTGTCATGCCTGTGATCTGTTTTTTTTTCTCCAACAAAATTAAACAACTAAAGGAACATCCTCAGAGACCGGTGATTCCATAATTTTTGCCAGGGGTTGTATATGGCCTAACAAGGGATTTTCCAAATTCTTCATCAAACATTCTTCTTTTATGTAGTTTATTCCTGTTCCAGTTGGGGATTATTTCACTCCATAAAACAAATGCATTGTATGCAGAAACATCAAGAATGTTATAATATACAATCATTGCTCACCGATTGGTTTTGCATTTGCATGTGTAAGTAGATATTAGTTGATCAACTGCCACTTTTGTAGCATTGTAATCCAATATCATGTCCGGCTTTTTGTCATTTCGACTACTTATTGGATTGTCCTGGTGTATCATGCTCATCAGAATGGTCTGTTTTTTTTTTTTTTGGGAACGTACTGTAAGAAACAACTGTTGTATCTCCAGTAAAATAAAACATCTCTTTTACTAAGGATACCTTGTGGCAGTTTTGGCTTGTTTTTCCTTACAGTACCCAGCATGGTAAGTTTTCTTTTTAGCAACATCTGCCCCAGTTGGTAGGATGTGAAAAAGTTGTCACATGTCACATTTTGTCCTTTTAGTCCATGTGTCAAATCTAGAACAACTTGCATACCCTGATTTTTTCAGCTCTTTCTCCAGGGTTTCTTCCTGTATACACCTGAGAGTTTACACCGTATTAAAGGGTTTCTGTCACCAAGTTTGACCATATTAAACCAGATGACATTTGCAATGCGCAAATGTCACCTGATGTCTAATATGGTCTTCTTTTTAAGATATGTGTCTCCGTTTTCTTAAAAAAACTACTTTTGTAATATGCAAATTACCTTCACTAGGTGCAAGGGGCGGTAACCCTGCGCCTAGTAGCGCAGTTTTCCCCACCTTCTATATTTCGTCATCAGCGCTGATTGACAGGGCCAGGCAGCTTACTCTATCTGCTGCTGGCCCTGTCGGCACTACAAATCCCACGCCTGCGCCGTGGTTCCGTCATTCGGTGCAGGCGCAGTGAGTGCAGCTGGCTGCCGGGCTCCTGGCTTCCTCACTGCGCCGATGACGTCACACTACACCCGGAAGAGAAGGCGGTGCAGGCGCAGTGAGGAAGTCGGGAGCCCGGCAGCCAGCTGTACTCACTGCGCCTGCGCCGAATGACGGACCCACAGTGCAGGCGCGGGATTTGCAGCGCCGACAGGGCCAGCAGCAGATAGAGCGAACTGCCTGGCCCTGTCAATCAGTGCTGATGACGAAATATAGAAGGTAGGGAAAACGGCGCTACTAGGTGCAGGGTTACCGCCCCTTGCACCTAGTGAAGGTAATTTGCATATTACAAAAGTAGTTTAAAAACGGGGACACAGATCTTAAAAAGAAGACCATATTAGACATCAGGTGACATTTGCGCATTGCAAATGTCATCTGGTTTAATATAGTCAAACATGGTGACAGAAACCCTTTAACTTTTACTGTCACAAAGTGTCCATATCTTGATGCCATACTTTGCTGGCTTATTCGGTATATACTTTCTGAACGGGCACCTACCTCAGAATGACTACAGTTGACACTGGATAAATTGATAAACAATAGTACATGCAATAAATAGTCCAAAATGAGATCAAAACTCCTTTATGTTACTGAAAATATGGCAGGAGATCTGTATAAAATGCTATTGGGTCATATTGACCCAAACAGTACAAGTGTAACAATCTGTGTGTAGCAAAAAGTGAAAAAATAAATAAATAAAAAACAACAACACTCATAGTAAGAACCCCTAAAATGAGGAAAATCCATTCAGATCCTCATAATAATGTCACGAACGTGCCTGCATCAGGTAGCAGGCGATCGGCTAGGCTTTCAAAAGTGACATAATTTGACAATAACTCTTGGTTTGGTTGCTGTTTACCACACCCCTTCCCCTCATCTGTTGCGGGTGTGGTGATTGTCTTTTCCTTATTTATCCCTTCCTCTCCCAGTATCCCTTGTGGTTTATACTTTTTGCTGACATTGTTGTGTGTAGTGTGGTTCTCGGCTGAGATCCAGTTGCTGCAATATCTGCATTAAGATAAGTGTCATTTTCCCTATTGTGTTTATCCTACTTTTCCCTGTTGTGGTTTTGCCTTCAGGAGTCTCCTGTTCGTCCGTCCTTTTGGAGGAACGGCTTGACTCCTTCCCCTGTCACTAGCTGCAGGGTTCTCTAGGGTCAGGTGTTATTAGGTTCCTGTGTATGAACTCTCCTACAACTAAGGCCTGTTCATACTGGTAGTCAGTCAGGACCTAGTTTCAGGGTTACCTGCCGGAGGTGACCATTTCCCTTGTTTGGTCCTTTTCCCTTCCCTCTTACGCTTGGTGTGGCTATACCCTCCACACCAGAGCATGACAAATAAAGAATCTGCAGGGTCTCAAATTTCATTTCGGGTCATATTGACCTGAACAGAACAGCAGGAATAAAATGTTTAAAATGAAATTCAAGAACCAAATATGTTATTGAACAGTGTTAACATTGTACTGAAGATGACATAATTGACATTAACCCTTTAAATGGGTTATCCAAGAGTTAAAAAGACCTCAGAGAGTGGCCGACCAGCAGTAGGGTTCATACCTACCTGGTCCCAGATGCTGGATTCCGGTTCCATTAATCACCGGCCATCTCTGCAGCTTTGTGATGACCTGGCATCAAAATCCTGTTGATGGAGGTCTCCGAGGTCTTTTTAACTCTTGCACAACCCCTAATGACCAGGGCTGAAAACACCTTAATGACCAGACACTTTTTGTGGTAGTTTAATTGTTAGAACTTTTTATTTGACTACCAATTTTTAAGTCGTTTTTTTTTTGGGTGGCGTGGGTATTTTTACTTTAAATTTTTTTTTCTGTGGTAATGTTGTACACATGCAGAGCAGATCAGGGTCTGCCAAGAACCTGCAGCTTTACTATTCCAGAGACACGTCTCCTCACATCACAGACTTTTACAAGAAGAGAGGATGCTACACAATGGTAGACATGGCCCTGTCTCAACTTTGAAGTGTGTTGCTGCCATCAAGTTCTAAATTAGTTAATTTTTTCATGAAATGGCAAAATGTCTCACTTTCACATCTGATATTTTACTCACTTGTATATAGCGCTGACATATTCTGCAGTGCTTTACATATATTATCATTGTTTGCTGTCTCCAATGCCGTTCACAATCTAAAGTCCTTATCAGTATGTCTTTGGAGTGTGGGAGAAAACTGGAGTACCCAGAGGTAACCTACATAATCATGGGGAGAACATACAGACTTCATGTAGATTGTCCTTAGTTGAATTCAAACCTAGAACCCCAGCGCTACAAGACACTAGTGCCAACCACTCATTTGTTCTATGAAATTTGCAAATCATTGCATTCCATTTTAATTTACATTTATTTACATTTTACACAGTGTCCCAACTTTTTTTGGAACTGGGGTTGTATAATTATTACCTGAAAACTCTTTTAAAGTTATGGCTTAGGCTTTGTTAATTCTGGTACTGAGATCCGGCAGAGGATCTCAATACCAGAAAAAAACGGTTCCGTTTAGTCCACATGCATTCTGAATGAAAATGAATTAAATGGATCCGTTTTGATTTTGCACAGGATGCATACGTTTAGTTAGGATGCGGTTGTGTGAAATCAAAACTGAAAAAAAAAAAACAAACGGATCAGGCACTAAATACATTAAAAGTCAATGTGTGACTGATAAAGTTTTTTAGTCTCCTAAAAAAACGGATCCATCCCCATTGACTTACATTAGTTTCAGTGGCGGATCAGTTTTTTTCAATTTTTATGACTGGACACAAAATTACAGCTTGCAGCGGTTTTGTGTCCGGTCACAAAACTGAAAGCTGCCGGAACTGAAGACATCCTGAACGGATCTCTTTTCATTCAGAATGCATGTGGACTAAACTGAACCGTTTTTTTCTGGTATTGAGATCCTCTGCCGGATCTCAATACTGGAAAACCACAACGCAAGTGTGAAAGTAGCCTTATTGGTATTCCACCTGTATTGATGAATAGCCTTATGTTTGTGATAAAAAGAATACTGTAGTCATTTATATCACAAAGTTTCTATACATTTTATTTTTTATTTTAACAATGTGATAAAAAAAAGTATACAATATTTTCAAATGTCAAGATTAATTAATTCCATTTTAATCCTCCGACAAAACAGGACGAAATGTACAAAAATACACAGGCCCAGATTTGCTCATCCTATAGATGGCATTAATTTAGACAGACTGTCTAGACCTGCACCAGATTTATCACAGGGGCTCAGGCTGGATGATACATGTGGTGCAGGGAGAGACACTTTTCTCTGAGGCTGTACTAACTATTGGTTAGCTTACTATGAGACAGAATTTTACACCAGATGTGTGGAGCAATTTTGACACAAAGTGGCGCAGCTTAGGTCACACCCCCTTCCCACAAAGCCCGTTATCCTTTCTGCTTAGTTGTAGAAAGTAATAATTATTTTAGATAAGTTACATTTATTTTGAAGGGTTATTTACTGCATTGTAGAATTGGAAAGGCATGCAGAAAAAATACATTGCTTTTCACTAAAGGCATAAAATAAGCAGTACCGAAATCTAGGCACCTAGGCAGATTTTAAGCTTCTTAAAACTTTTCTTTTTACAAAACATTTTATGACACATTTCAATAATATAAAAATCCATTTAGTATAGATCTATGGTTAGTTACAGGTGTACTTACCAGGTGTGAGAGAAACCCAGCCATGCTTTAGATGATGAGATGACAAATGGTTGTCATATAAATAAAATTTTGTGCTGAGAACTTCCCTCCTGGACTCAGAAAACAGAGCAAAGGGTTATCAATGTTTGATTTGGATTCATAAATGGTCATCTAAAGCCAGATACGTGAATCAGTGACAATATTGTTCATATGAAGAAGAGAATGCTTTTAAAGGTAACCATGTACTGTAAGCCTTGGTCAGTGTCAAGTGGCAACATTGATTAGAGGACCACAGATTGATTTCTATTGAAATGTTACCTACTGTACATGTTATTTTCCGGTAGACTGCTAAAGCAGTTTTCAGCACCTTTCAGCTCAGATCCAGGGACTGAACATTGGGCACTAAGCTTGCATTGCATTGTTTTTTGCTTGCGTTGTTTAGTAGCAAGTTTACTGAATCCAATGGACTTTAATGGAAATCCTGAAATGCTTCATTTACCATGAGCATTTTCCTTGTGCTTCACTTGGCAGTATCAAATTGAAATCTTATGCACTGAAGACCTACACATTTTAAAGGCCATGGCTATAAAACAAGGCCTGTCTCATATTTCTAGCTTCTATGTAGTTTGAGATAGAGCAAGATGAAACAGTCCCCCTTCAACTGACTCGCATGTCAGCAGCCTGCTGGAGAGGCATAGACGTCCTCTCTCTTTGTAAGTGTACATGACCCCAGGGGAGGGGTTACATGGACTTTTGCATGTTATGATCTGCTCCATCAATCAGAGATTATACTTGTTCTCTGATTGTCACATATGAGAGGGTATTTTTCTTTCCAGAAAAGTAGTGATAAGACGCGGGCATGCTTATTAAATCTCTCTTCTGTTCCTAATTTGACTGTTGATTGACACTATGACCCAGATGTTTACCACAAACATCAGTAAAGTGTACGCTTCACACTGTCCCTTTCATATCCATTGCCAGTCTTTACCATAAAATATGCAGGCCGTTTCTCTAGTGATACCCTTTACACATTGCAGTAAAAGAGATAGTGGCTTTCAAAACGGCGTACAGTATGTACAGTATCCCAAACTTGTACCAATGAAAACTTCAACTCATCCAACAGAAAAATAGAAAACTCACACAGTTCACTTGACAGAAAAATAAAAAAAGTTATGGCAATTTGAATGAAAGATCGTATTCTATACATATTTGGTATTGTCATAATTTGAAAATATTTTTTCTAAATTTTTTCTTAGACATCTGTCTTATAGGCTGAAAAATATGGTAATTACCTTTATTATGGCAAGTAATTGTCATATGCTGGAGGAATTCCCAGTATTATAATTAGGATGACTTTGCAGTATCTTTGTAAGTTCTGGTATTACATATGTTTGTAGATCTCCAGTTCCAAGAACATACTAGTTCCAGTTTTCATAGTCCAAAGTTTGTCTCTGAAATGTCATTTATCTATTTGTTAGAAATAATGATGCAATGCACTGTTGCTTGTGCACAGTGCACCGTTTTACTGTGATTTATTGCTCACTGTATATTTTTGTGTGTTCTATATTCACTGATAGGAAAAGATGGAAATTGTGGTAAAATAGTGAGCTGTATCGTCTGCATTGCACAGGGCTGTGGGAGGTTGTGAACTTTTTTTTTTTTCACAACCATAGACCACACCAGGATAAATCCCAGTGGGTTGATGCCCAGCGGGCCACCGAAGTCCTCATCATGGTTGCCGGCCAGCTGCATAGCATTCTGGCACTTCCAGTGTTAATTAATATTTGATGCGCCATGTGCTTATGTACCTGGCTGTGCCCTTTTCAATTTAACTGCATTGCCATCCTGCACTGGGGCATGGGAACTGACGGTTCCCTACTCCGCCATTCACCCTAATAGGCCTCAGGCCTATTAGGAAATGCAGCAAGCACACTGTGGATGGCAGCAGCAGAATTACACTGTTGGGGCACCAGGGTTGGGAGGATGATGAAAAAAGGATGAATTTAAGATGTCTGTCTGACAAACTCTGCAAAGACAACACATGACTGAAAGAAGTTGTCATGTCAGTCTGGTCGCAAAGAGGTTGTCCACTTTTCACTATTCATGACCTATCCTCAGGATAGGTCATCAATACTAGATCGGAGGGGTTCTGACTCCTGGCACCCCCGCCAATTAGCTGTTTAAAGAAAAAGCAGTGCTCGTATGAGAGCTGCCTTCTGTGCTCTGTTTATCTGCTTGCTGCAGCAATAGTAATTGCAGTGGTAAGCAGTGTAATTACAAGAATGGCGTCCCCTTTCACTTCTATGAGATGGCTCTGTAGTATTCACTTGAACAGACAGAGCAGTCCCATAGATGTGAATGGGTACACCATACTTGTAATTACACCTGCTCACCCTGCAATTGCTCCGGAGAGCAGGTAAACAGAGTGGAGAAGGCAGCACTCATACGAACGCTGCCTTCACTTCAAACAGCTGATCAATAGGGTTGCCAGGAGTCAAACCCTCACCGATCTGATATTGATGACCTCTCTTGAGGATAGGTCATTAATAGTAAAAAGTGGACAACCCCTTAATAAAGAAGATGAAGAAAGAAAGCATCTACATCAAGTAGTCTGGAAAACAAGGTAGTCTTTTGCAACTATTTTGACTATTTTATCAGGCCCATTACATAAAAAAGACTAAATTAAAAATGTATTTTAATTTCAGTTTGTAATAGAATAAACAGGAAAAAAACTCATGGGGGTGTATACATTCGCAAGGCACTGTATGTAATATATCTTATTTGTTACAAGCAACAGGGAATACTCTGCTCTGTTTACCTATTTACTAACATTGTTAAGGCAGCCGCTGTGCAACTGCCTCCCATTTGAATAGGTTATCGACTATTTTGGACTGCTTCATTTAGGGTGGAGTTGTTGAATGCTTAGCCTTTACATCTCCGGGCTTTTTACTTCTCTGTTGTTGGGAATAGCAAATGCTCTGAGGATTTGTTTTTTAGGATAATTTTCGAGTCTAGTGTGTTTTAGCTGTGTATCCTGAGATCTGTAGTCCTATGGCCTTTCATTGTTGTACTTTGAAGTTTGTCTGCTGACTTGGTTTTTGCTTTGTCTTGGCTCTCTTACTGGGTTGTATTCAGAGTAGGGCCAGTTCAGTAGAGCTTCATTTCTGTTCACTGTTATTCATCTGTATGCCATACTATCTTCCATCCACTACACTGCCAGACTTCCATCTCCTCCATCCATAACTATCACCATTCATTCTTGTCATGTATGGGTGAGTTTATTTGAGTGTGTTGTATATGTTTCTTGTGACTTGGGATATTTGAGTACTAACATACACTATCAGTACTTGGGAAAGGTGACTGCTGTAACTGTCTAGTTATGCAGTCTTGTAAACAACCAGTGTGGATATTTTAGTAGATAAAATACCTTTTACTTCACGTAGAGTGAGGGTAAACATTTGTGAATATAGCAGGCCACCCCCATCTGGTTTCTACACAAAATATCAGTAGGCTCCATCTGCTGCAGCCAGTAGCAACTTCTCCTCTATATGCCTCTTGCAGTAATCATTCTCTCTCTCACCAGAGGCAGGTGATCCGATTGAGGGAAAATGAAAATAAAATTAAATATGAAGTATTGTTTGTATGAAGAGAAAATGTGTGATTTAGAAATGGATGAGTGATAAAGTGTACCATGCATAAAAATCAAGTATGCCCTGCAGTATATTTGTAAATATGAGACACATAGAGTGAAAATTGTGTGACTTTTGCAGTTGGGTAAGTTACCTTTATAAAAATATATAATAATATAATAATATAATAATAATATTTATTTATATAGAGTCAACATATTCTACAGTGCTTAAAAATTATACATTACATAGCAACAAACAGGTCAACAATTACAACAAAAGGAATGATGACCATGCTTGCAGGCGCTTACAATCTAAGAGGAGATAGGGGAGACATCTAAGCTAGCTCCGTGCGGCGGCTCCCTGCTCAATAGAGGTGAATGGGGCCACAACAATATTGCGGAATAGATACGGCCCCATTCACACGGTCGTGTGAATGGGGCCTTAAGCAGTATCTCTGTGTGTCTGTGTCTCCCTCCAGCAGCTCACTCCTCATCCTTGCACTTTCCTCATCCTTGCACTTTCCACTTTAATGAGCTGTAATTGTAACCCTGAATATGGGTTTTAGCAGTGAATTCAGAGTGAGTGATCACTGTGGAAAGGTCAAACGGGGAGCAAGAGAGGAGTCAGATAAGTGGAGAAAGGGGCATTTTTCTGTAATAAGATATATTACAAAGTTTCTTATCTTCATTTGTACTAATGATTTATGAAAAAAACTAAACAACAGTTATTCTTTATATTAAAGTCTAGTACAAAAAACATTATCCTCCTTAGCTCCAAAATTAAGCTTGTTAAAGAATTCCAGGATTTCCATCATACTCCGATCCTTGGTCTCTGGCAGTATCCAGAAGGAAAATATAGCCGCAGAGATGCAGTGAACCAAGAAGAAAATTAAGCAGAATGTCCCCAATGCCTCCTATTGAAAAACATTGAGTACAGTAATTTAACTTCTAGAATGGCTGAATATTTTCACATGTATTATCTGTTTGTATGGCTTCAATGTTTGGCTAGTCTATGAGTATAAACATTTATAGAGATGAGCGAGTAGTATTCGACCGAGCCGGTATTCGATCGAATACTACGCTATTCGTCATACTCGATTTCGATCGAGTATAACGGCGATGACGCACTTAAAATTCGTTTCCCCTCCCACCTTCCCTGGCGCTTTTTTTACACCAATCACTATGCAGGGGGGGTATGACAGGTCCTCGGAGCACGCTGGCATCGCGAGAACGGCGTCTACATGCATTGGCTGGAAAAACCATGTGACCTCGAATCATAAAAACTCAGCTCTTCCTGCTCGTTCGCATATGCTGCATGAACGTAGTCAGGGACAGAGGCCCGAGCAGGAAGAGACAGGCTTTAGCTGTATGAAAGTCAGGCAGGACCCCAAAAGTATATAACAGAAGCTCAGAATATCGCATTTACCACCATATATACCGGCTACCAGCGGACAGGAGAGTGATTGACAGCCCTTATCAGGGCTACTATACTGCACGGTATATAGCTTATTCTAACTATATACACTCTGCACAGAACGCCTGCTTTATTGAGGGATAGCTGCTGGAGTAGGGACAGAGAGAGGCATTAGTGGTGTATTAGCACCTATATACAAAACTATATTTGTCACTACTGTTGTGCGTTCTGTGTGCCAACAAAACCCTGTTATATAACTGGTGCGTATAGGCATCTATTGACCTTATAGCAGTATACGGCTGTATAGCCAAGTGTTCTCCTAAAAGAAAAAAGGATATTTGGCACCACTGTTGTGCGTTCTGTGTGCCAGCAAAACCCTGTTAATATACCTGGTGCGTATAGGCATCTATTGACCTTCTGGCAGTATACGGCTGTATAGCCAAGTGTTCTCCTAAAAAATAAAGTATATTTGGCACCACTGTTGTGCGTTCTGTGTGCCAGCAAAACCCTGTTAATATACCTGGTGCGTATAGGCATCTATTGACCTTCTAGCAGTATACGGCTGTATAGCCAAGTGTTCTAAAAAATAAAGTATATTTGGCACCACTGTTGTGCGTTCTGTGTGCCAGCAAAACCCTGTTAATATACCTGGTGCGTATAGGCATCTATTTACCGTCTAGCAGTATACGGCTGTATAGCCAAGTGTTCTCCTAAAAAATAAAGTATATTTGGCACCACTGTTGTGCGTTCTGTGTGCCAGCAAAACCCTGTTAATATACCTGGTGCGTATAGGCATCTATTGACCTTCTGGCAGTATACGGCTGTATAGCCAAGTGTTCTTCTAAAAAATAAAGTATATTTGGCACCACTGTTGTGCGTTCTGTGTGCCAGCAAAACCCTGTTAATATACCTGGTGCATATAGGCATCTATTGACCTTCTGGCAGTATACGGCTGTATAGCCAAGTGTTCTCCTAAAAAATAAAGTATATTTGGCACCACTGTTGTGCGTTCTGTGTGCCAGCAAAACCCTGTTAATATACCTGGTGCGTATAGGCATCTATTGACCTTCTAGCAGTATACGGCTGTATAGCCAAGTGTTCTCCTAAAAAATAAAGTATATTTGGCACCACTGTTGTGCGTTCTGTGTGCCAGCAAAACCCTGTTAATATACCTGGTGCATATAGGCATCTATTGACCTTCTGGCAGTATACGGCTGTATAGCCAAGTGTTCTCCTAAAAAATAAAGTATATTTGGCACCACTGTTGTGCGTTCTGTGTGCCAGCAAAACCCTGTTAATATACCTGGTGCGTATAGGCATCTATTGACCTTCTGGCAGTATACGGCTGTATAGCCAAGTGTTCTCCTAAAAAATAAAGTATATTTAGCACCACTGTTGTGCGTTCTGTGTGCCAACAAAACCCTGTTATATACCTGGTGCGTATAGGCATCTATTGACCTTCTAGCAGTATACGGCTGTATAGCCAAGTGTTCTCCTAAAAAATAAAGTATATTTGGCACCACTGTTGTGCGTTCTGTGTGCCAGCAAAACCCTGTTAATATACCTGGTGCGTATAGGCATCTATTGACCTTCTGGCAGTATATGGCTGTATAGCCAAGTGTTCTCCTAAAAATAAAGTATATTTGGCACCACTGTTGTGCGTTCTGTGTGCCAGCAAAACCCTGTTAATATACCTGGTGCGTATAGGCATCTATTGACCTTCTGGCAGTATACGGCTGTATAGCCAAGTGTTCTCCTAAAAAATAAAGTATATTTGGCACCACTGTTGTGCGTTCTGTGTGCCAGCAAAACCCTGTTAATATATCTGGTGCGTATAGGCATCTATTGACCTTCTGGCAGTATACGGCTGTATACGCCAAGTATTTTTCTAAAAAAAAAGTATATTTGGCACCACTGTTGTGCGTTCTGTGTGCCAGCAAAACCCTGTTAATATACCTGGTGCGTATAGGCATCTATTGACCTTCTAGCAGTATACGGCTGTATAGCCAAGTGTTCTCCTAAAAAATAAAGTATATTTGGCACCACTGTTGTGCGTTCTGTGTGCCAGCAAAACCCTGTTAATATACCTGGTGCGTATAGGCATCTATTGACCTTCTGGCAGTATACGGCTGTATAGCCAAGTGTTCTCCTAAAAAATAAAGTATATTTGGCACCACTGTTGTGCGTTCTGTGTGCCAGCAAAACCCTGTTAATATACCTGGTGCGTATAGACATCTATTGACCTTCTGGCAGTATACGGCTGTATAGCCAAGTGTTCTCCTAAAAAATAAAGTATATTTGGCACCACTGTTGTGCGTTCTGTGTGCCAGCAAAACCCTGTTAATATACCTGGTGCATATAGGCATCTATTGACCTTCTGGCAGTATACGGCTGTATACGCCAAGTATTTTTCTAAACAAAAAGTATATTTGGCACCACTGTTGTGCGTTCTGTGTGCCAGCAAAACCCTGTTAATATACCTGGTGCGTATAGGCATCTATTGACCTTCTGGCAGTATACGGCTGTATACGCCAAGTGTTCTTCTAAATATATATTTTGCAGAACGCGTGGCAAAAAAAAGTTAAACGCCTGAAATGCGGAGGGATAGCGCAAAGGGACGTGGACAAGGACGGGGGCGCGGAAATGCTGGTGGGGGCACAAACCGCGTTGAAGCCAGTGGGGATACAATGCGTGCTGGTGAGGGGCAGCCAGCATTCCGCTCATCCAGCATCCCTGCCTTTATGGGACAGTTAAGCGGGGGGCGGGTTACACCGCTGTTGAGGCCTGAGCAGCGTGAACAGGTGGTGCAATGGATAGCCGATAACGCTTCCACTCACTTGTCCATCACCAGTCATCCACACAGTCTCACTCTGACCCTCCTTCCTCCCAACCTGGCCAACAGAGTCATCCCACCCTTGACCCCTCCCAGGAGCTCTTTTCGCGTCCTTTTCCAGATGTGCTGCAAGAATCCCAGGAGCTAGCAGAGGAATTTGTTTGTAGTGATGCCCAAACACTTGAGTATCCGCCATCTCCTGGTGATGTGGACCCGGAACCAGCATCTGTTATCATGAGCGATGATGATGAGACGCAGTTGCCATCAAGGGAGGCTGTTGGAATGTCCAGTGGGCAGGAGGAGGAGCAGAGTGAGGAAGTGGAAGAGGAGGTGGTGGACGACGAAATGACCGACCCCACTTGGCCAGGGGTGATGTCCAGCGGGGAAAGCAGTGAAGATGTGGTGGTCTGCGCATCACTGAAAAAGGCAGCAAGAGGCAGAGGGATGTCCAGAGGCAGAGGACAGTCCAGACAGAGAAGGCAGGCCACAGCCAGCAGGGCCAAAGCTCTTCCCGGCAGCAGGCAGTCGCGCGAAGCTCCCCCATCGAGGCCTCGTACTTCTGTGGTGTGGAGATTTTTTAATGTTTGCGCGGACGACAAACTGAGCGCGGTTTGCGCACTCTGCCACTCAAAACTGAGTAGGGGCTCTGAGAAGAGCAATCTGACCACCTCAGGTATGCGGCGTCACTTGGAAGTCAAGCACTGGGCTGAGTGGGAGAGAGCAAATGCAATACAACCTGCGCCCAGTCTTGCTGCCACTGCGGACCAGACCTCCAGCCAGGACACCTCCACATCTGCCTCTGCCTCGGCTACTTTGGGGCCTTCTCCTTCAACCTCCCCTTCCCCCGCATCTTCGCCTGCACCTTCATACTCCTCGTCCCATCAACTGTCCATCTCGCAGGCGTTCGACCGCAGGCAGAAGTACACCTCGAATCACGCCCACGCCCAAGCCTTAAACTGCCACATCTCCAAACTGCTGGCCCTGGAGATGTTGCCGTTTAGGCTTGTGGAGACGCAGGCCTTCCGCGACCTGATGGAGGCTGCCGCTCCTAGCTATTCCGTCCCTAGCCGCCACTACTTTTCCCAGTGTGCCGTCCCCGCCCTGCACCAGCACGTGTCGCGTAACATCAGGCGGGCCCTGAGTTACGCAGTCAGCGCAAAGGTCCACTTGACCACCGACTCGTGGACAAGCGCTTGCGGCCAGGGACGCTACATCTCTTTGGCGGCACACTGGGTGAATGTTGTGGAAGCGGGGACGGGGTCGCAAACAGAGACGGCCTACCTACCACCCCCGCCCAAGATTGCCAGCATGGGTTCTGATAAACCCCCCTCCTCCTCTGCCTTAACATCGCCCTCAGCCGCTAGCTGGAAGCGTTGCAGCACTGGCGCGGGGAGACGTCAGCAGGCGGTGCTTAAGCTCATCAGCATGGGCGACATGAAGCACAGCGCCCCAGAGGTGAGGGACGCCATATTGCAGCAGACGGAGATGTGGCTGTCGCCGCTGCAGCTAGGACCAGGCATGGTCGTGTGCGATAACGGCCGTAACCTGGTGGCGGCTCTGTAGCGTGCTGAACTCAATCACGTACCATGCCTGGCCCATGTTTTTAATTTGGTAGTCCAAAAATTTTTAAAGACTTACCCCAACCTGGCAGAGCTACTGGTGAAAGTGCGGCGCTTGTGCGCTCACTTTCGGAAGTCAACTGTAGCTGCTGCTAGCTTAAAAAAACTCCAGCAACGCCTCCATTTGCCTGAACATCGGCTGTTGTGCGACCTGCCCACTCACTGGAATTCCACCTATTCCATGTTGGCCAGGGTGTGTGAGCAGCAGAGAGCATTGATGGAGTACCAGATGATGAATCCACGCGTGCCTCCAACTCAGCTCCCTCAGTTTGCCAACCACGAGTGGCCATGGATGGCAGACATATGCGATGTATTGCATATCTTTGAGGAGTCCACCAAGAAGGTCAGCAGCGAGGACGCTATAGTGAGTGTAACCATCCCGCTCCTATGCGTCCTTAAAGAAACGCTCATCGCAATAAGGGAGAACGCATTGCACACAGAGGAGACGGGGGTAGGAGGAGACGCAAAGGAGCTAGACAGTCAGACCACACTTTTGTCTGCTTCTCGGTGGCAGTTGCAGGAGGAGGAGGATGAGGAGGAGGACGACGTGGAGGTGGCTGTGGAAGAGGAGGAGGATGCTGGCGGCGAGGGTAGCAGTCAGGCTGTGTGTGTCCCATTGGTTCAGCGCGGATGGGGCGGAGAGGAGGCGGAAGAGGAAGACGAGGAAATGGCAAATGATCCTTCTGGTGGGGGCAGTGACGTCATGCCTATTCAGAGTCTGGCACACATGGCTGACTTCATGCTGGGCTGCTTTTCCCGGGACACACGTGTTGTCCGGATATTGGAGAACAAACTATACTGGGTCTTCGCACTCCTGGACCCCCGGTATAAAGATAACTTCTCCTCTTTTATTCCGGTAGAGGAGAGGACAAATCGATTGCTGGAATACCAGAGGGAACTCGTGCAGAACATGATGGAGATTTTCCCACCCACCATCGCTGGTGGCAGAGAGGACAGTGTCTCCCAGAGTCTGACAACATCGATCAGGCCCACAGCCACCAGGGGAACACTCTCCAAGGTGTGCAACTTCCATCACTGCGGGACCCACTATAAGCAGGAGGGACAAGTATCGGCGGATGTTGCGGGAGTACCTGGCAGACCGTACCCCTGTCCTCCCCGATCCCTCAGCGCCCTACACTTACTGGGTCTCCAAGTTGGACACGTGACTGGAACTGTCCCTGTACGCCTTGGAGGTGCTTGCCTGCCCTGCCGCCAGCGTGCTATCAGAAAGGGTGTTCAGCGCAGCCGCCTGTCAACCGACAGTGCCGACAGGCTGACGCTAATCAAAATGAACAGCAAGTGGATTGACCTGGACTTTGCTTCTACAACAATGGAAAGCAGCCAAAAGTGAAGTGCCATCTGTATGAAGTGCCATTTCCTCCTCCTCCTCCTCCTTAACCGCCGTAGAATTGCTCCATTAAAAAAAAAAAAAAAGAAAAAATTATTATGAGAATTATTATATAAGAGGTCTCAGCTCTTGGGCCTTAATACAGTTTTTAAGAGGTCTCCGCTCTTGGGCCTGAAAACAATTTTTAAGAGGTCTCACCTCTTGGGCCTCCACACAATTTTAAGAGGTCTCACCTCTTGGGCCTCCACATAATTTTTTCGAGGGCTCACCTCAAGGGCCTCCATATAATTTTTTCAAGGTCTCACCTCAAGCTAACTTTGCGCACTCATTAAAATATCTTCACAACAAGGACCTAAGAGTCCTCGATGGGAGAGCTTTGTGTGGGGGCCTGTTATAGGGAAGAGATGCGGCCCTGCGGGCTCTAGCCTGCCTTCTCCATAAGCCTCTGGCCACCCCACGGCCTCTTCCTGCCTTTTGCGGTCCTACGCATCCCTCAACATCCCCACTGCTTTACCTGCTAGACATGACACTGGGCCAGGTCGGGTCACTGACTTCGTCATACTCAACCACCTCCTCTTACACTGCCTCACTTTGCTCCTCCTCCGGCCCACCCGACATACCCTTGCTGGCAACTGTGTCTCATCATCGTCCCTAATCATTTTACACTTTAGTGCCCGTTCCACACCACCATCAGCTAGAGATGGAGCTTGCTCCAGTGTTTGGGCATCAGAACAAACAAAATCCTCAGATAGCTCCTGCGATTCTTGCAGGACTGGCGAGGAGTCAAAATCAGGTAAGGGACCTGAGAAGAGCTCCTGGGAGTGGGCATGGGTGGGAACACTCGGTTGATAACATTGGGCAGGGTGGGAGGAAGGAGGGTCAGAGTGAGGTCCCTGCAGTTTCTGCAGGCTATCGACGAGACTGGACTTTGTGGACTTGACTGGGTGGTGGACAGATTTAACAAATCTAGAAGGAGAAGGAGGGGTTTGCCGAGCTGTCTGTAAGGGTTGCAGAAATCCTGACAGAACCAAGGCCCAAAACTTGGGTGGGGGTAGCAGGTTTGCCCGTCCCCGCCTCCACAACATTAACCCAGTGTGCTGTCAGGGAGATGTAGCATCCCCGGCCTCAAACGCTTGTCCAAGTGTTGGTGGTCAAATGGCCTTTTGCAGTAACCGTGTTACTCGGGCGTGGATGATGTTTTGGGACATGTGCTAGGGCAAGGCAGGGATGGCACAGAGGGAAAAATAGTGATGGCTAGGGACAGGATACTGATGGATGGCAGCCCCCATCAGGTTGCAGAAAGCTTTCATTTCTACAAGCCTAAATGGCAACATCTCAAGCGCCAACAATTTGGGCATTTTAAGGCTTCTGCATGTGTTTGAGTTGTTTTTACATTTTAAAGAAGACATGTCTGACCACATCTCACACACACACACAATGACAATTAGGGGAGGAGTCTATTTGCATTCCCCCATCCGTGGTTGTCATAGGCAACGTGATTTTAAGGGGTGCAGAATTTTTTCTTCTTTTTTGTACAGTTTGGCTTGGGGTCCATGGCAATGTAGAGGAAAGAAGGTTTCCTTGTATTGTCTCACTTTACATAGAAGTTATATTGTGTTTGGAGTGTATTGTTGAGAGGCTGTGATAGTGGCGTAATAGTGCGACTTGGGCGCGTTATATGCACCCAGACATGCTTCCCCTGCTGTCCCAGTTGCATTCCAGCAGTGTTGGCATCATTTTCTGAGGTTTCAGGGTGGACTTGGTGACCTCCAAGTGGTCGAATTGAGATTTCCAAGTGGCGAGCATTTTTTTCCCATAGACTATAATGGGATTCGATATTCGGTCGAATAGTCGAATAACGCGGTCTATTCTAATCGAAATTCGAACTTTCGAATATTTCACTACTCGCTCATCTCTAAACATTTATATTAGCAGATACCAGAGACCTCACAAATTTTTATATATGACATTAACCTTTCATGTGATGCATTTTTCTGATAGATCTACCATTTACTAGCACACAATATCGCTTTTGGCTTTATCATACATAGTGACTCTGTGGCAAACCTTAGAGACATTTCTAAAAAGTTTTAAAATAATCTTCAATAATAGTCAACAGGGTTAGAATAATGTTCACAATATTTACTTTGGGGGGGGCGGGGTTATGGTTATGAAGCCCTGTGCACCAGTTTTCTGGTGACAAAAAGTTGAATTTTTGAACAAGACCTTTTTGAACAAAAAATAGAGATTTTTTTTGTTGCTTTCTGATGCTCAAACAAAGGCGCTTACAATCTAAGAGGAGATAGGGGAGACACCTAAGGTAAAAACTTCTTGTTTTGTACAATGGTCCGGCCATCTGAACAAATAGAGGAGTAAATATAAAGCTGCATGAGCCAGTCACCAGCAAATATTTATAATGCTTCTGAGTACATGGGGTGCGGTGGATACTGAGAATGGATCAGCGAGACAATGAGAGTTTTAGTTGTTTCCACAGTAAGAAAGGGGCGGATTGTAGAGATGTTTTGCAGATGCAGGCGGCATGAGCGGTCAAGCAATTAAATATAGAACGTGAAGGAAAAGATCAGCGTCAAACATAACACTGAGACATGGGACATGCTGCCTAGGTAGTAGGTAGTAGTGCCACACACTGAGAGGGAGATTTTAGGTTTAGGTAGGTTAGTAGATTTTTGAAAGATTCAATTTTCTGTAGTACAGCAAGGGGTGATAAACTCAGAATGAAGTGTACAGTTATGTGTCATCATCATGGAGATGATACTGAAGATATACTGTCTGTCCAATAGGGGCTGTGTAAAGAAAAACAAGAGAGGACCTAGGATTGAACCCTGAGGAACCCCAACAACAAGCAGATGAGGAGAGGAAGTAGAACCAGCAAATGATACACTGAAGGAGCAGCCAAAGATATAGGATAAAAAAAGAACAGTGTCCTTAAAAAACATTGTTAGTAGGATACAGGGGCAGATTGGCCATAGACCTTACAGGGAAATTTCCCGGTGGGCCGATGCCCAGGGGGCCGCCTGAGCCTTCCTCACTGTCGGCCGGTGGAAGTTTTTGGGGATGTATGTTGTGCTGCTGGCAGTATTTTGTGATGCACTGTGGTATTTGGCTCTGTTGGGGTGGTATAATGTTCCACAATATGATATTTCTGGCCCTGCCTTCCATTAGTTTTGACCCAACTACAAAAGTTCCCAGTCTGCCCATGGTAGGATATAGTGGTCTACAGTGTCAAATGACGTAGAGAGATCCAAAAGAATAAGCAGAGAACAGTCACCCTTGCATTTACCTGTCAGGATGTCATTTGTCACTTTGGTGAGCGCAGTTTTTGTAGAATGTAGAAGATTGGCTCACAGTCACTGATGGAAATCACTGACCAAACATTGTGTGAATAATGCATTATTCATGGTAAGAACAGTTACAGAGTAGGAAAGCTGGATGTGTCTCTACTCAATTTTAGACATTCCAGGTATTTGGAGTGATTCTAGCTGATCACCAGCAGAGTGGAGATATGTTTTCATAAGCTCAGAGAATACAGAGGATGTTGTCTCTCTACTACTGGGACAAACTGCTGTAATACAACTGCTGTATGTTTTGTTTGGGATGCTGTGCAGTACTTTATTTTTGTGTCGTTTATGTTTTGCTGGACTTGTCCGAAAGCAAGTTGCAACTACTCACAACACAACACATTTGACTGAAGTGAACTGTGTTCATGGTGTGCCAAAAAGTTCTCATCTTACCCTAGGAGATGCCAGTCCCCAAGCATCATGTAAAAGTGGGCAATTAAACATTAGGTTCATTTAAAAACTAAATATCCACACTCTGCTGGTTAGTGTGTTCATAACAGCATATTATACAGCGTTTGTGAGAGACAGACTTTAGCGCAGGAACACCTTCCCCTCATTGAGATCAGGGAAGGTGTTCCTTAGCAGTAATAGACCAGATCCTGTACAAGGCTTCCAAGTCTTTTACTGGTATATTCCAATGCAGGCCTGCAGTGGCAGTGCATCTTATGGAAGCACTTCTTAGAGCACAGGAGGTAGCACTGCTAGCATTAGTATTACTCACCGCTCCCTGGTCTTCTCCAGGCCCTGCACTGCACAGAGTAAGGACATTGTGCGTGCTTATATGCACTGTGGCCTGACGCTGTGCGAAATCAGGTCACAGTGCAGTGGTGCAGGAAGAGTGCGCTTGATCGTCCTAGTGGTAGACCCATCCAGAGCAGAAGATGTAAGTTGTTTTATTTATTTTTTGTCTAATCTGAGGCCTGTCAAATATTGGGGGTCTGATGAAGCTTGAGGTCTTATATGAAGTCTGATGGAGATAGGGGGTCTGATGAAGATTTCGATAGCCTGAGTTCAAATCCATTGTGATGGTGTACAGAGGCTAAAAAACTGAGTGACTGTCCAAATACATCTATATATACATAGCCATTTGTTAGTATATTCTCTAGCTGGCTGTTTATTGGTGTATGGGGAGACTTCATTTTATATAGGCAGAGCAAGCAGAATGATTATTGTTAATAAATATACAGAGCACTATGGTTATTTTCATGACTTGACTGAAAATAAATAATAGTGGAATAATAAGGATTACTGCAACAACTTTTTCACTGTATTTTAGCCTTGTGCCCTGGCAGATGCTCAAAATTAATATATAAGCTACCACTGGAGGGTTCATATGATGAACTCATAATCCACCTCATTGGCACCATATAGTCTCAAGATGTCCGTGACAATAAAAACTAAGTTCACTTCTGAGTGTAGAGTATGGGTCTGTTGATTTTTTGGGGTATTATATTCAGGATTTGTATGACATGTGCATTAGCCCTAATAATGAGCAGGCTAATGTTTCAATCATATAAAAGTCTGGTTATGCCATCCAATAACAGAAGCCACAATAAAATCCCTCAACGCTTTATTTTTTTTTAGAAATTCATGGTCCTGAGGTTAAACAATAAATACATATATTCACACACAACAAGGAGAATTTATCAACAGCTTTGTGTCAGTTGTCTGTGCAAAAAGTCACAATTTCGACAAAAAAAATTAAAAACAAAATCGCAAATAATGCACAAATAAACATACAATGCTCACAAAAGTGGCTGTGGGCTTGGAGTGGGCTAAAACTTTAAGACAGGTTTATTAATATGCACTTTTTAATAAATTTGGAAACATCTATTCAAATGATTTTTTTTTAAACTGATGTTTGAAACACTGTCTTAATAAATCTGCCCCAGTGTTCTCCAGTTTTTAAGAGTAACTGTCGTGTCAGGAGATTTTTTTCAAAATATGCAGTTTTCACCAGGAGAGGTGGAGACTAGGTACTTCAATGTCTACCATACACAGCACACATACAAATAAGAGGGAATTCTGCTCTTTAGCACACCCTCAGAAGCAGCAACAGCATGGAGGACATCATACATCAGTACTGGGAGGTAGATATAAATTCAGCACTGGGTGAGATAGAAAACCTACTAGAGCCTTAGGCCCCATTCAGACGGCCGTATTACTGCGGATCCGCAATAATACGGGGGCCGCCCGGCGTGTGTTCTGCACGCTCGGAACACACGCCGAGCGGCCCCATTCAAAATGCCTATACTTGTCCGTGTGTGCGGACAAGTATAGGACATGCTTAATCGGAGCCGCGGCACGGAGCTAGCTTCGTGCGGCGGCTCCCTGCTCCATAGAGGTGAACGGGGCCGCAACTATTCCGCAATATTGCGGAATAGATACGGCCCCATTCACACGGTCGTGTGAATGGGGCCTTAAGCAGTATCTCTGTGTGTCTGTGCCTCTGCCTCCCTCCAGCAGCTCACTCGTCATCCTTGCACTTTCCTCATCCTTGCACTTTCCACTTTAATGAGCTGTAATTGTAACCCTGAATATGGGTTTTAGGCCTCTCACACACGACCGTGTTTCACGGCCCGATACGGGCCGTGAAAGCCCAGCCTGTGCTCCCCCAGAGGACGGGAGCACACGGCGTCATTGGTTGCTATGACGCCGTGCTCTTCCTGAGGCAGCCGCCGTACAGTGAAACACTGTATACGAGCGTGTACAGTGTTTCACTGTACAGCGGCGGCCTCAGGAAGCGCACGGCGTCATAGCAACCAATGACGCCGTGCGCTCCCGTCCTCTGGGGGAGCACAGGCCGGGCTTTCACGGCCCGTATCGGGCCGTGAAACACGGTCGTGTGTGAGAGGCCTTAGCAGTGAATTCAGAGTGAGTGATCAGTGTGGAAAGGTCAAACGGGGAGCAAGAGAGGAGTCAGATAAGTGGAGAAAGGGGCATTTTTCTGTAATAAGATATATTACAAAGTTTCTTATCTTCATTTGTACTAATGATTTATGAAAAAAACTAAACAACAGTTATTCTTTATACTAAAGTCTAGTACAAAAACCATTATCCTCCTTGTCTTTATTAGCTCCAAAATTAAGCTTGTTAAAGGATTCCAGGATTTCCATCATACTCCGATCCTTGGTCTCTGGCAGTATCCAGAAGGAAAATATAGCCGCAGAGATGCAGTAAACCAAGAAGAAAATGAAGCAGAATGTCCCCAATGCCTCCTATTGAAAAACATAGAGTACAGTAATTTAACTTCTAGAATTGCTAAATATTTTCACATGTATTATCTGTTTGTATGGCTTCAATGTTTGGCTAGTCTATGAGTATAAACATTTATATTAGCAGATACCAGAGACCTCACACATTTTTATATATGACATTAACCTTTCATGTGATGCATTTTTCTGATAGATCTACCATTTATTAGCACACAATATTGCTTTTGGCTTTATCATACATAGTGACTCTGTGGCAAACCTTAGAGACATTTCTAAAAAGTTTTAAAATAATCTTTAATAATAGTCAACAGGGTTAGAATTATGTTCACAATATTTACTATGAACAAGACCGTTTTGAACAAAAAATAGAGATTTTTTTTGTTGCTTTCTGATGCTCAAACTACCCTTTTTGTTACAAAGCACTCAATTAGCCCCATATAAATGAATGGAGAGTTGAAATTCCATTTACAGAGTGGAATCAGGAAGTTCTTGTCCTCAGGATAGATGAGGGTCCCAGCAGTTGGACCATTGAAATCTGATATCATCTATCCTGTGAATAGGAGATATACTTTTTGTAGGATAACTTCTCTCTTTAAAGGTGGTGGGCGCCTTTGTGCATGAAAATTCAATAAAAACATGTTACTTAACTACTGCAGAACATATATGTGCACTTCTCTGTTTTGCGCTGAAATACCCTTTCTATGCACCCAGCAACCCTTTTACCTGGTTCTCACCCACTTCTAGACTCTCAATTCTAGCTCTGTGGGAGTTCCCTTCAGCTCTGCTCTCCTCTTCTCCTCCAGTCTCTCGGTTTGCATAACTCCACAGTCTCCACTTATTGTTAGACAGCCCTGGTTGCAGGTTTATGTAGAACCAACTCTCCTGGAGACCAGGTTCTACCGAGACCTGCATGGGACCAGGATAGTGAGCTTTGATAAATCTTCCCTATAATAGCTCAGATTTTGTAAGTGTGATGTGATGTGTCTTTATTACTGAGTAACCTATTAGTAGGAGTAGGACAGAGAACTGGTGACCCTTGGCAGCTGCATTACTTACCAGATTCACAGATAAGGCTTCTCTGGTCTGTGCTGCTGATATTGAACACACAGCCCCCGGGTGACCAGCTCTGTCAATATTATATAAGGGCAGCCCTGTCCCTTCTACACCCCTTACCATGACTTTTCTGCACCCCTGACCTGTCCACACATGCTCTTCTCCTCCCCTACATCAGTTTACATAGGCACATACCTTCCTCCCTGCACACCTCTGCCCTCTGGTAAGAAAGTGAAAGTACAATGTAGGACTCGGTAGAGCAGTTAGTAAGAGCTGCTGTAGAACGACTCCTACACTGTCGGAGCAGAGGGAAGATCTCCTGCCTGCCGATGCCAGTATACTCATGTACTAGTGTGCAGAGAGGAAGGTGTGTGCCTACACACTGTAGGGGAAGACAGCACTGGTTCCTTATACATAGGCAGTATACAGACACTAGAGACACACACCCCTAGAGCAGATGTGAGGGGCTGCAGGCTCCCCGCCTGATATCCAGCCTGACGGACGTCTACAAAAGTGAACAGAGCAGCTTGCTGTGCATAAGGAAGTACATGCTAGCTGCAGAGCCAAAACTGTACAAAACTTTTAAACATAGTCAAATGAAGAAACCATTTTCTCCACATAATAAATGCAATGGGCAAAAAAAAATGATGGCAAAGGTGTCCATAGACTTTAAGTAATAATAAATATGTTAATCCTGCTTACTTTTCTCATCTTTTTCAAAATTTGACAGTCGAGCAAGGAAATTTGTTTATGCTACAAAACCCTTAATACATTTCTGATAACTGCAGAGCAGCCTAGAATGATGAGGTGGTGGGGCCTCTCTGCTCTACAATAGATGGTAATGATGCAATCCTGTCTAGGATATGCCATCATGTCTCAGCAGCCTGACAGGAACACTCAACTATGTGTTGTATATGCAAGTGCCAGAGCGTGTTTAGTGAGCCTCTGCCCGCCCCCACCCCCTCCTCCAGGCAGCTCTGCAAGTGCAGGCAATTAATTCTGCTCACATTCTAGGTTGCTTGTGGCCATTGTAAATCATTTAATCCCAACAATAAGGAACTACTTAGCATAATAAACAATAATTCGAAGTGCTCTGTGAATTTTAGATTAGAATACCAGAGTAGGCCAAAATGACAGCCAGACATGACAGAGCCTTCATTTCTCTATGCACTCATGTAGTTTACACCTACTGTGTTGAAGATCCTACCTCAACAAAAGGAAATGCCAAGCCTATGACAAATAATCCCAGCCAAATGAGGGCTCCAGTTATGGCATATGCAGCTGGTCTGTAGCACTGAACAAACAGCTCAGTCGGTAGGACACAAGTAACTCCTCCTATAAAATAAATATTAAAAACAATATTCATCACTAACAATTCAGTCATTTACAGACATGAAAATATGAATTTGCTATTTTTTACTTGACTTTATCCATAATGTTCCAGAAGACAATATCCCAATAACGTAAGACAAATTTTTATCATGTTAAAGAAGAACTCTTGCAAAAATTTTTTTATTCCATATCCTGCTAGAAATGTACATGATGTAATCTGTAGTGAATGTCATTTTCTTACCAGTGGCTGTATTTTTTAGTTATATCTCCCTGATGTTTCTCATGTGTGTCATGTGACTAGGAATCAGACCCACCAACTCACACATCATCTTATGTGTGGACAGGAAGTCTAATTCTCTATGCATTCCTATGGGAGCCTCACTTTCAGTCTCATAGGAATGAATAGAGCAGTAACTGGCTTCCTGTCCTGGGTCAGTTGGAGGTCAGGGAATTGGTCAAATGACCCAGCTACAATAAGAAAAGAGTGGATAACTATCAATTACAATCTCTGATAAGAAGATTACATTCATTACAGATTATATCATGCACCTTTCTAACAGGTCAGAGAATAAAAATTTTTGCGGGAGTTCTTCTTTAAAGGAAATCTGTCAGCTCCAAAACACCACCCAAACTAGAATAAGCGGTGTAAGTGACGCCTAGTCCGGTTATATGATTTTTATCTTCATACTCTGAAATGCAATAAGAGGATTCCCGTGCCCATAATGCAGGGACTCAAAGAGGAGTCCTCTCAAAGCATTTCATTGCTGGTTTGTAGGAGCACAGCATCAGAGTATGAAGATATAAATTATATAATCAGATTCAGCATTACTTACACTATACACTGCTTACTATACTTTGGGGGTGTTTTGGAGCTGACAGATTCCCTTTAAAGAGCAGAAGGATACAGTCGAAAATGATGCATTTATTCTACTGACCTGGTCCCAAGCCGTAGCTCAATGTAAAGATGAAGATCAACATACAAGAACCATATGGCAGCCAAGAGTATATATCCTGCAGGAAAACAGAAGGATTGTGTAAACAGCACATCGGAAATCTTGTATATGAAGGGAGTTGCCATTTATTAGAATAAACAGGATCTGCTAATGTATTTTTGGATTTGGATGACATCCTATTTGCTTACTGGCACATCTAGATCATGTGTATGTGTGGTGTCAAAACTAAGAAAGAAAACTCAGAGGTTGAAAGAAGAAAATAAGTGCATTTAAAGCGTACGTCCAACTTTACAACCAATTTTAGCTAATATATCTAAAATGAAAAATATAATAACTTTAACAGTCTATTTAAAAACAAATCCTACCATTTTGTGTATACAGTTCATATGCAAATATGTGGGCCCTTGTAATTGCAATCTAGAAACGTACACCATCTTTAGGAGTAGTATATCTGGGCCCGTGTGTCTGATCCTGTGGTAGAGTTAGGGTCCATTCACACATCCGTATGAATGGTTCTGCATCCGTTTCGCAATTTTGCGGAATGGGTGCGGACCCATTCATTTTCAGTGTGCTGTCCGCATCCACACTTCTGTTCCGAGGCCCCGCAAAAAAAAAGAACATGTCCTATTCTTGTCCTCGGCCACGGACAGCCACAGACACGATTAGGCATTTTTGCCTGCACATGGCCGGTGTCTGTTTTTTTGCGGATCCGCAATGACATCCGGACGTGTGAATGGACCCTTAATGTAACTTTATATGCATATACAGAGATGCAGACACAGATAAAAAATAACATGGTTCGAAGACATTTGGTCACTTACTAATGTGAATTTAAGAATGTGTTTGCTTTCAGTATGATACTTTGCATTGTTTGGAGCTCAGCCTGTGTCCTTTTTACTGTGATTTATATTGTGGTAGTAGAGGGGTCTGTCCAAACTGTGCCATAGGTTAAAAAAAATAATTACGGTTTTAAAGGGGCACTTCCCTCAGAAAGGGATTCAATATTAATAGAAAACAGTTGTTTTAACAATTTGTTGGCCATTTTTCTTTTTCATTTCGGCAGTGCTATACCATTTAAAATTAGATATAGAATTGTACTTTTAACACCACAGAGAGATAACACTCTAATATAGACAATTAATCCATTATTTAGTTTATTGCTGCTATGAAGGGACGAAGTTATCTGCTTGTATAATAGTAGATTGTAGAATTAGGATCACAGTACAATAGCTCTAGTGTTCTCTTCATAAGCCTAGATAAAGACACTCATAGAAGAGCATTGCACTTATCAGTGTAATTTGTGATGCGCTAACTAATCCACTTCCCTCACTAAACGAAGTGAATGGTCTGAATGACAAAGTCCAAACAAAGGCGGAAGCTAAAGGAAATGTGTCACCAAAAATTTTATCTGCCAGTTAATAGTTAAGAGAAAACACGCATCCTTCTTTTCTAATCTGTTTTTATTTTCTGATTGCAGATTTATTTATTCTGTTTTCTGAACATGATTTTGGGGGCGGCCATCTTGTCTGAGCTGTTCTTAAAGGTAATCTGTCAGCTCTGAAACACCCTCCAAACTAGAGTAAGCGGTGTATAGTGTAAGTGACGTCAAGTCTGGTTATGTAATTTTTATCTTCATACTCACTTGCATTCTGACTCTGTGCTCCCACAAACCAGCAGTAAAATGCACTCACTGGACTCCAGTGCTCACTCACATAATGGAGAGGACTCAAAGAAGAGTCCAGTGAGTGCATTTTACTGCTGGTTTGTGGGAGCACAGCGTCAGAATGGAAGTGAGTATGAAGATAAAACTTACATAATCGGATTCAGCATCACTTATACTATACACCGATTACTCTAGTTCAGGGGGTGTTTCGGAGCTGACAGGTTCCCTTTAACGGCATTTACAAAGCATTAAGACAGTTGCTTTACAGCCGCCCCATGGTCCATAGACACAATGGTCAGGAGGTGACCTCAGTGACTTCTATGGGAGTGTTTTCTAGGCATGCTCTGGGCGTGATCTGTATAAACCAAGAAGTGACGCCAATTATTAAACATAGTGGCCAGTGCAAAAACTGCAGGATTTTTGGTTTTAGTGACATGGAAAATTAAAAATAACATTTTGTTAAAAATATGTTAGGCCTTGTTCACACTTCAGTTATTTGATCAGTTATTTCCATCAGTTTTTTTGAGTCAAAACTAGGAGTGGAGGCTACACAGAGATAAGGTATATTGAAAAGATCTGCACCTGTTCTGTGTCTTTGACCTGCACCTGGTTTTGGCTCACAATAACTGATGGAAATAACTGATCAAAAAACTGATATGTGAACAAGGCCTTAAACATAAAAAAGTGATTTAAACAGCAGGTCATTTTCTGATGACACATTCCCTTTAAGAACCAAGACAATAAGTCGAATACATGGAGTGACTTCAAAAAATTAGATCCAGAAAACCATTTACCTGTTTTTTGTAACAAAGTACACAGAAAAAGTGTGAATGAAAATTTGATGGTAGTGTCCCTTTAAACTGTAGGCTCATACATAATATTTCACAACTTAACAGGGTTGTTTCAGTATAGATATTGATGGCATATGGGTAAGATATCAATTACCCCTATGACCAATACCAATGGCTAGACTGAAATGGCATCTGTGTTAAGAACAAGCTGCATCATTATGTCTTCTGTCAGCCTCACTTGTCTATTCTAGAAGCCACATGATTAGCCACAGGCTGTAATATGCGTTCTAATGATATGGCATTAATGTCTTTACTGAGAAAACCCATTTACATATTTACAGTCTGGAATCTACATGAAATCATGTAGTGTGTTGAGTCAAACACAGGAGCAGACACAAAAGAGAAACTTGGAAGTCTTATCTTTTTAATGTGCACTGCCTGATATATGAAATTGATATTCACATGATGGCAGCAGCATGGCTCTTCCAAGCATAAAGAAAAATGAAAAGTTCTGGTCCAATTGATACAAATATTATAGCTTTATTACTACATAGTACAAATCAATAGAGACAAAATATATGCTAGTTGCTGAAAAGATGGGTAATACCCCCGATACAGAGAGTACGCCAAAAATGATCATATAGTCTAACATGTTATTCATTTCACATACCCTCTTTAGTGTTTAAGGGCTATATACACCTTTGGAGACAATTTATGCTAATGATTTTATTTTATTCATTTTGGGGTAAAAATCATATTTTCAATTGGCCTTTCTTAAAAATATTGAGCCATTCTGTCACAAAGGGTTAACTGTTTTTATAACTTTGTGACTGGTACTTTCACTTTGAGCCGATCTAAAAAGCCTTCTCTCTAAACTACTAAGAGGTCATGAACCAGGTATGGCCAACCTGCGTCTCTCCAGCTGTTGTACAACTATAACTCCCACCATGCCCTGCTGTAGGCTTATAGCTGTAGGCAGTCTGGGCATGCTGGGAGTTGTAGTTTTGCAACAGCTGGAGAACCTCAGGTTGGCCATCCCTGTCATAAACACTTATTTAAGCCACATTCTCATCAGTAAGATAAGGATTAAGCTTTAATGAGTGTTTATAAGTTCAGAGAGCAGAGATATGAAGTCTGTCTGCTCCCCAGATGACGGAAAAGACAGAAAAGCAGGCAGCTAGTAGAGCATCTCAGCTCTGTACACAAAAAAGGATTCCATATTTTTAATAAAGACCAATTGAAAAAAAGATTTTTAGCTCAAAATAAGTACAATGCAATAATAAAAAAAGTTCCCCCAAAGGTGTACATAACCTTTAAGTACTGTGTATAGCTACTAGATGTGATAGAACTGGTATAGTCTCATCTAATTATTTTAGATTATATGATCATTTTTGGCTGGGGCACCAGGATGCTCTCTGCATTAGGTGGAATCTACATCTTTTCAGCAGCTACCATATATTTTGTTTTCATTGATTTGTACTATGTAATAATAAAGCTATAATATTTGCATCAATTGGACCAGAACTTTAATTTTTTATGTTTGGTTGTGCTTACAGAAAGGGTCCTTATATATTTATGGGCATATGTAGGTGATTTAAGCAGCATGGCTCTTACAGTACCTGAAGTGAGAGTGTGGCAGTGAGCAAGGTCAATGTTAAAGCCAAGATCACATAGTTCACCCATAGTAGCGTTTTTCTGCCCAGACGATCTATGAGAAAGCCCTATAAAAATACAGTAAAGGTAATGAAAAGCATGAAAAGAAATTGCATGAGCCAGTAAAGCTGGGTCTTGTTCACTATACAATGATGAATATATGGTGGAAACCAAATTAATCCAGTACTTACACACAGCACTGTTGTGAGAATTTCCATGATCCCGATTCCAAGAGAGACGTATGGAGCCTCACTGGCTGGAATACCTGCATTTTGGAAAACGTCATATGCATAGAAGTAAACCTGTCATTAGAAAAAGGAAGTGTTATTTTTGGGTGGTAATGACATTTATAAATTGAATAATTATCATTTCAAAAAACTCTTGCTTTTTTGACTCTATCAGCAACAACCTCAAAAAATCTATAATTGTCTCTAATTCTTTATTTAATTTTTTGACAACCTCCCCAAGTGTCCAGGATTCATCAGAGCAGTTCTGTATTGCTAACATTGCTCATATTTTGATTTCTTGCACACGGACAGACATCGATGAGCCATATTTTCTCATATTTATGATGTGTGAGCCACTGAATACATTTGCTGCATCTTATTCCAATGCACTGTAATTTGCTTGAAAGGGGTTTTCCCGAAAATTATCTGATCGGAGGGGTACGACACCTGATACTGCGTGTGCTGGTGCCTTCTCAAACAGTTGATTGTTAGGGATCCTGGATGTCGAACTGCCACTAAACAGATACTGATGACCAGGGGTGGATTGGCCAATTTCCCGATGGGCCAATGTCAAGGGGGCCCCCCGAGTCGTCCTCCTGGTTTGTCAGTGGAAGTTTTTGGGGATGTATTTTCTGCTGCTGGCAGTATTTTGTGATGGACTGTGGTATTTGGCTCTGTTGGGGTGGTATAATGTGCCACAATATGGTATTGCTGGCTCTGCCTTCCAGCAGTTTGGACCCAACTACAAAATGGGGCCACTTTTATTATTTTTTCCAGGGCCACTTTAAGTTCCCAGTCCGCCCCTGCTGATGACTCATCCAGAGGATAGGAATCTCGGAAAACCCCTTTAAAGGGTTTCTGACACCACGTTTTTCCCTATTAAACAGGATGACATACTCAATGTGCAAATGTCACCTGATTCTAAGTATGCTATTTATTTTCTTCTCAGTGTCCCCATTTTTCTTTAATTTAACCTTTCATCATATGCTAATTAGCCTCTAGGAGCGGGGGGGGGGGGTGCTGCCCCTGCTCCTAGAGGCTCCGTTTGCCCACCTCAATCCACGTCCTTTTCTTCATGATTGACAGAGCCAGGCCAGCGTTCGTCTCCTCGGGCTGGCCCTGTCTGCCGTCTAAATCTCGCTCCTGCGCCGTCCTGTTCAGTATTTGGTGCAGGCACAGTGAGGGAGCTGGTGAGCTTTCCTCACTCACTGCGCCTGCGCTGAATAATGAACGGGGCGGCACAGGCGCAAAATTTCGACGGCAGACAGGGCCAGCCTGAGGAGACGCTGGCCTGGCCCTGTCAATCATGAAGAAAAGGGCGTGGATAGAGGTGTGCAAACGGAGCGCTAATTAGCATATCATAAAAGGTTAAATTAAAGAAAAATGGGAACACTGAGAAGAAATTAAATAGCATACTTAGAATCAGGTGACATTGGCACATTGAGAATGTCATCCTGTTTAACAGGCAAAAACGTTGTGACAGAAATCCTTGAAACCAAAGTGCAGTACATTGGAATAAGATACAGCAAACAGTTCAGTGGCTCACACATCTTAAATGTGTTATTTTTATACACCAGTCTTAACCTACAGTGTGCTAGGGTACAATGCACCAAATTTATTAAGAGACACAAATTTGGGCCTTATTTTGGGTGTCCATGCAGCAAACGATTTGAAACTCTGCCACTGAAAAACTGACGTATTTCTCTATTTGCTTCAGAGTTCCCTCTGATCTGTTAAGTTCATGTGCTCATGTTTCATGCACATGCAAAAAAACCTGAAGAATGACAAACACCATCTCCTAGCAACCATCAGTAACAAACGGACCAAGCTTCAGTTTTCGCTTCAGTGGGGTTCAATTTTTTTCACTGACCTATTGATTTGAAGGGGCAAGACCCAGGTGAAAAAATGCAAGATGTAGAACGTGTACAATAAGTATGGGTCTCATCTCTTGGACCGGTTACTATCTCAAAAATGGGGCCACAAAGGGAATGGAGAGCACAGTGTCCATGAGCTGCTTCCTCACCATTCCCTGTTATGGCACTTCTGAAAATAGCTAAACAAGGAAAGTCCGATAGCAGTGAATGGACAGCAAGTCGCACATGTGTAGCCATCCCTCCATTACTGCTATGAGACTTTCCAAAATAGCCAAGTCATCATTTGGCTATTTTCATAAATCCCATAGCTTCAAATGCGCAGCTTGCTCTCCATTTTCTTTTGGTCGCCATGCTTGATAAAGGAGCAGGTCTCAGATATGCCATAAATATCCCAGATTGGAATGCCACTTTACGTATCAGTTTTTAGCTTGGGTGCTGTCTGCTTTAAACTCTGACAGCACCCAGACATGAAAATTGTTCATGTGCTTATGCCTTTTAGTAAATTTCCTTTATTTTATATGCCTGCTAACGGCAGATGTAGACTAGTCTAGCCTAGTGTAAGTTATAAAAGCATCTCAGACCGACAGTGGCCCTACCTCCAATCATCTCACCCAACCAACAATTTTCACTTCAAAAGTGGCAACATAATTAAAAAGGTAGAAATTTTAGAGCAAATATAGTGTGACTTTTATATGCCAGAAAACCCAAAAATACATATGCCCTTATATCTTGGCAGAAGACATCAGCTAGATTGCTTCTCTTGAGTAGAAGTCCTGTGCAATGTCACTTTAAGCAAGACTGGCTGCTCACATGTAACAGGTAGTGAACCATAAAGTGACTGGCACTGTTATGTGAGTACAGTGGCTGGCATTACCGGGGCAATACCACACCTAATTGCACCACAGTGAGTGTTAGATGAGCAGCAAAAAAGGACACTATGTATTGTAAGCTCATGCATTAAGTAAAAGCGTATAATGCCCTCATAAGGTATGAATCTTTATAGGATATTATTTTAGATTTTGTAATAATCTGAATCTGCTTCATATAAAAGTACTGAGCATGACAAACAGAGGCTACTTTTACACTAGCGTTTTCAATTCTGCTATTGAGATCTGTCATAGAATCTCAATAACGGATGAAAACGCTTCAGTTTTGTCCCCATTCATTGTCAATGGGGACAAAACTGAACTGAACAAAACGGAATGCTCCAAAATGCATTCCATTTCGTTTGGTTGTGCTCCCATCGCGGACAGAATAACGCTGCTAGCAGAGCAAGTGCGGAGCAAGACGGATCCGTCCTGACACACACAATGTAAGTAAATGGGGACGGATCCGTTTTCTCTGACACAATAGAAAATGGATCCATCATAGCTATATAAGACATAATACAACCGTATCCGTTCTTGACGGATGCATGCGGCTGTATTATTGTAACGTAAGTGTTTTTTAGATCCATGACGGATCCGTAAAAAATGCTAAACTAAATATATAAAGGAAGTTTTGAAACTAGAAAAAATGTTCATAAATGTCTGAGCTGTGACCAAATAAGATTAGCGTGAGACCATTTGTGACTAGGGCTGCAGCAAATGATTATTTTAGTAATCAAGTAATCTATCGATTAATCCAACAATTAATCGAGTACTCTAATAAGAATGAACTAATTAAAAGAACGTTTTCCTTTATAAAAAGTCATCAGACCCCCCCCCAGCGCCATCAGTCCTATATGCCATCAGTTACCCCCAGTGCCATCAGCTCCCCAATTCCATCAGGCCCCTGTGCCACCAGCTTGCCCACCAGTGCCTCCAGCTTGCCCCCAGGTGCCCCCCAGTACCACCAGCTTGCCTCCCAGTGCCATCAGGTGCCTCCAGTGCCAACAGCTTGCCCACCAGTGCCTCCAGCTTGCCCCCCGTGCCTCCAGGTGCCCCACATTGCCATCAGTTGCCTCCAGGTGCCCCCCAGTGCCACCAGCTTGCCCCCCAGTGCCACCAGCTTACGCCCAGGTGCCCCCCAGTGCCTTCAGATGCCCCCCATTGTCATCAGGTGCCCTCCAGTGCCACCAGCACCTTCAGGTGCCAACAGCTTGCCCCCAGTGCCATCAGGTGCCCCCCTGTGCCTTCAGGTGCCCCCCAGTGCCACCAGGTGCACCCCAGTGCCACCAGCTTGCCCCCCAGTGCCTCCAGCTTGCCCCCCAGTGCCAACAGCTTGCCCCCCAGTGCCAACAGCTTGCCCCCCAGTGCCTTCAGGTGCACCCCATTGCCATCTGGTGCCTCCAGGTGCCCCCCGCTTGCCCCCCAGTGCCTCCAGGTGCCCCCCATTGCCATCAAGTGCCTCCAGTTGCCCCTAGTGCCACCAGCTTGCCCTGCCAGTGCCTCCAGCTTGCCCCCTCAGTGCCTCCCAGTACCACCAGCTTGCCCCAAGATGCCCCCCAGTGCCTTCAGGTCCCCCCCCCCCCTTTTGCCATCAGTTCTCTCTCCCCCCTCTCTTGCCATCAGTTCCCCCCCCTCTTGCCATCAGTTCTCTCCAACCCCCCGCCCCTTGCCATCAGTTTTCCCCCGCACCAGTTTGGATCTTAATACTTACATGTCCTGTAGGAGCGCCTCCGTAAACACCACAGCTCTACCATGGTCCCGCGCTGCACTGTGTTCCTGACGTACACACTGCATCAGGTCTATGACGCAGTGTGACGTCGGGTCAAAGTGCAGTGCGGGACCATGAAAGAGCTGCGGCATGTACGGAGGCACTCCTACAGGACATGTAAGCATTAAGATTAGAGATGAGCGAGCATGCTCGGCCAAGCATGCTCGAGTGCCATTTTCGCGTATTTGCGTACGCATTTTAAAATTGGTATGCTAATACATACTCATATTTTAATCTGTACACAAATGCATTACGTACAAATTGTTAAAATGCGTACACATTAGTGTACAGATTAAAATATGCGTATGTATTTGCGTACCAATTTTAAAATGCGTACGCAAATACGCGAAAATGGCACTCGAGCATGCTCCAATTCTGGAGCATCTATTCTTATGGCTCTATGTTGTGCCATTCTTTTATTATTTGCACTAGAAGTTATGAATGAATTGCTATTTACCTGCAGTAAGGGAACAGAGGGGAGGTGACCAGTTGGGGGTGTGTCCCTGCACGGACTGACTATCCAATCAGTGCTGCCATGTTCAGACTGTGCAGGGACACACCCCCAACTGGTCACCTCCCCTCTGTTCCTTTACTGCAGGCAAATAGCAATTCATTCATAACTTCTAGTGCAAATAATAAAAGAATGGCACAACATAGAGACATAAGAATAGATGATCCAGAATTGTTATTACATGGGGAATGCATGAAGCTATTAAAACAGGCATGTCAGGAGTGGTGAAAGGTTCTCTTTAACTGTTGCGGGGGAAAACTGATGGCAAAGGGGAGGGGTGGGGGGGTGGAGAGAACTGATGAAGTGGTGCCGGCCCACGGAGACCACTGAGCGGGAGTAATAGAAAGCACTTACTCCCGCTCCGTGGTCATGTGACACAAACGAATTCTCTATGCACAAAATTTGCATCAAGGATTTTTTTGTGTCGATTTCATAGATTTGTGACCATTATTTGCTGCTGTAAAGCTACTGGTCAGAAACAGACTTGTGATGGTGCATGAGGAGAGCTTTTTTGAGCCCAATCATGTCAGAATTTTTATATTTGCTTCTATAATTTTGGCAAACAAACCTGATACATAAAATGAGAAGAAAATATTTACCGCATTGATGCCTATAAGTTGGACAGCTCCACAAATTAACAGTAGTGTGATCATCTGCCAGCGCACTGTGCGATCCACCAGGAGATCCTTCAGACCTTTGATCTGCTCTCCTACTGCTTCCTTCTCTGTCAACATGTTCTCCATTTCCACATTATGTTCTCCTGGACCCCACAGCTGCTGCATAGCTGGAAAAAAATAATACACATATGAAATCTTATGTTACACTGTATTGAGTATAACTATTTAATGAGAATGGTGTAACTACACTATACCTTTTAGACAGGCATCTTTGTCACCTTTGTCGATAAGAAGGTATCTGGGAGACTCTGGGAAAAAGGGTAATGTCACCAACTGAAAGAGTGCTGGAACAGCACTACATGCCAAAAGGTAGGGCCACAATTCTTCGGTCCCCAATAATTCTCTAGAATGAAAGTGGGTAAAGTTGCAATGAAGGTAATTATTTGAATTACAAAAAGAGGATAACAAAAGAAAAATGGTTGCTTCTGGCACAAATGAGTTTGAGGCCTCACCTAATAAACTCCCTCAAAAATTGTAATTGACATTACCTGAGTCCTATAACGAACCCCATCAACTTCCCAGTAGCAATGGCAAAAGAAACGGATACGGTGACCATCCCACGCTTACTCTGAGGGGCGCACTCCCCAATATACATTGTGTGAAGATTCAGACTCACACCTAGAACAAACAGCAATATGGAGGCATATAGTAAAACAGACAGGAGATTAAAATCATAATAAAAGTAATGACCAGCATTTTTAAACTATCCACATGACAGGTGATAAATGTCTACTGGAAATGACCAAGGACCCTCAGTGATCTTGACAGGGGTCTCTGAGTCTTCTTTCTGAATGTGTGACTGTGTATATTTGGTGCTTTCTGCAGTACATGAGGCTTTGTAGTTAGTGATGTAAAAAGGAAAATTTAAAGGGAACCTGTCTCTCCGAAACACCCCCTGAACTAGAGTAAGCGGTGTATAGTGTAAGTGATGCTGAATCCGAATATGTAAGTTTTATCTTCATACTCACTTCCATTCCGTCGCTGTGCTCCCACAAACCAGCAGTAAAATGCATTGAGAGGACTTGTCTTTGAGTCCTCTCCATTATGTGAGTGAGCACTGGAGTCCACTGAGTGCATTTTACTGCAGGTTTGTGGAAGCACAACATCAGAATAGAAGTGAGTATGAAGATAAAAATTACATAACCAGACTCAACATCACTTACACTATACACCGCTTACTCTAGTTCAGGGGGTGTTTCGGAGGTGACAGGTTCCCTTTAAGGGCCTTTGATGTAAGTAGTTTTAATGCATTATAATAACTTACATGTAGAATAAAGTGTTTATTTGCAAGTACTAAACTTCATTTTACCTGCATTAATTCCATAGAGGAATCTCCCCAAAATAATTATCTCAAATGATTGGACAGAGCGGCTCATGCACATCAACGCAGCTCCCACTATAGCAACCAGGTTATTATAAAGTTGAGTCTTCTTTCTGCAAGAGAAGTTTGTTAGGCATGTACAGTATCAATTAAAGGATATGTAGACCTTTGGAGGCAATTTTTTTATTACTGTATTGTACTCATTTTGAGCTAAAAAAATCTTTTTTTTTCATTTGGTCTTTATTAAAAATGATGAGCCACTTTCCTTGCACAGCTTTGAGTTTGTCCACTAGCAGGATCTGCATTTTATTTCTACTCCATCAGGCAGGGAGCTGATGGGCTCCTAATCTGTGATCTCTGACCTTATAAACACTCATTAGAGCTCAATTCCTATCTTACTGATAAGTCATCTACTAATCATTATCTCTAATTTACTAAAAGGTCATAAAGTGAAAGTACCAGTCACACAGCTAGACAGTTAAAACAGTTAATCCTTTGTGACAAAACAGCTGAATATTTTTAATAAAGGCCAACTGAAAAAAATATTTTTAGACAAAAATGAGTAAACTTCAATCATAAAAAATTGTCCCTGAAGGTGTACATAGCCTTTAAGCTTCAAGTGATATAATCAAACATGCACAGTAGGTACCTTCCAAACGTGACTGACAGATATCCCACTATTAGGGAGCCCAGGAGTCCACCTATACTGTATATAGAAACAATAATGGACCAAAGTAACATGATGGTGTCTGGATGTAGGATCGTTCCATACCGTTCCTCCCATGTGGTGTTTATAAACCTTTGAACGTACTAAAGAAACAGAATGTAAGGTGAAAGTGTAGTATACTTACATCAATTTATAATACAAGTAAAACTATGTAATTTCTCATGTTTGTATCATATGCTATTTTCTGCTGTAGCTACGAATAATGGTTACTAAGCATTTCTCTTTAGAAAGACATTTTAACCAAGACACAATAGCAATTTTCATGGAAGAAGCAATTAAAGGCATTCTTATGCAGCGTACAGGCCTGCAGGGGGAAAACATGGGAGAGGGGATAATAGGAGTGGTGGCGATGATGGTGGTTGTAGTCCTCACAGTGGCTAGCCCTGCTCTAGCGCTGATGGTGGCTGGGGTTCCCTTGGTGTTAGATAAGCATTGGGCACAATCCCCAGATAATGTACACACCAGATTTTTCGCAAAGGCTGTATATAGGGGATGTAAATAATAACAGTCCCTCTAAGTCTCTATCTAGATATACAAAGCAAATCTTTCTAATTGACCAAAGGCATTCAATTTCTGGCTTAATATCTCTGCAATGCCCAACTGTGGGATGCAGAGTCCTTCAATAGATGGCTAGTCCGTCTCAGTAGTCAAAAGGCACCAGAAGCAATAAACCCCAACCGTGTGCAGTGAAGTCTACAGTATAAAATCCAACTTACTTTTGAGGGCGAATTAATGATGGAAATGTGCAGACCATACTGGAACGTGCCACCAATACCCAAAACCAGAGTAAGAAGTGGCAGATTAAGAGGCAGTACCTGGGAACACAAAAAAAAACAAAAAACATTGTGATGTTAATATCCCTGAAAATATTAAAAAAAAACATTTTATCACTCCCAAAAGGATTTGGTCCATGGAGTTCAATATGCTGTCTTGTATATGAGAATCATGCTAGAAGATATATAACCAGATGCAAGAATTTTAGCCTGGCCTTCTTTAAACACAATATTCATCTTAACACTGGCAAAGAGAAGTATCGGTATGGCCAAAATCAGGACTGCTTGCTTGTGATTACAATAGTGTTTGTTGGACAAAATTCTCGCCAACACAAATATATGGCACCTAATCGGGGTATACTGTATCTAATTGATATGAGCTGTACCAACAGGCATTCCATTATCCAAAAATCAGTATCTGGTATGAAGCTACGGGTATGCAGATTGTGGATGCTATATTGTTTACATAGTGCCATATTTTGTGAAAAAAAGACATATGTCCAATTTTTTTCAGCCTGTTATCCAGAGAAAGGTAAAAAACCCTCATGAGGGAGAAGCCAAATTTCTCAGGTAAAACAATGTTTTTATCATCAACTGTAGGTCTCTTTTAAATGATGCCATGACCTTATTAGACTTGGCAGCCTACCTAGCACTGATTGCTGAAGCTCAGCTGACTATCCACTAATATGTCCAAGTCATATGCAATATCCCATTTGTATAACCTTAAATGTATCCACATTAAACTTCATTTGCTTCTTTTCTTCCCAATTTTTTTTAACTTTTCCAATTTGGTTTGTTCAACAAAACTTATAAAAAGCCCAAAGAAAATAATCTGTTGCTTTGTTTTATCACTTTGTCTACAGCATTTTTAAAATAACATTACAATATAATACAAATGTGAGTACACATGCATTACAATATTAATGTAAAAAGTGGGGTTTAGTCAGCACTTCCTAATGTGCAGGTGTACATTGCCATGGCTGAAAGCACAAAAGCAAAAACAAACACAATAAAACAGCACTCTGCAAACACAAATAATGAAGTAAATACAATAGTGCCATACTCACTATAGAAAATGTAAAACGCTAATTGCTAAAAAAATGCTACGTTATAAATGTGAGATTCTTGATGACATTTTGTACAAAATCATTTGTGCCTGTCCGCCAACGACAAGGCTATCTCTTTAGGACAGGAACCTACCCTAAACACTACCTCCACCCAGTGGCATACTAAGGTGGGGGCAGGGGGTGCGGTCCGCCCCGGGTGCCAGCTCTCAGGGGGTGCCAGAAACAATGAGCGCTTCCATCAATACAGATGTAAGCGCTCATGCTGGAGCGCAGGGAGTTGGATCCTGTCATTCACCTCCTCGCGCTCCTCCTCTCCCTCAGGCCCGCAGCGCTTTGAATGGTGAAGCAGAGAGCACCACCATTCAGGTTGCAGGCATGGATCGCGCTGCTGCAATGTGTGGGCGGAGCCTGCAGACAGGAAATCGGCATAAGCTCCGCGCACACATTGCTGCAGAGCGATCTGTGCCTGCAGAGAAGAGAGGACTTCAGGAACGGGACAAGGTGAGTAGCTGCTGTGTTTTTTTGGTTTTTTATACAGAGGGGGCATTACTACTGTGGAGGGGGCACAGGGGGCATTACTACTGTGGAGGGGGCACAGGGGGCATTACTACTCTTGAGGGGTCACAGGGGGCATTACTGCTCTGGAGGGGGCACAGGGGGCATTACTACTCTGGAGGGGGCACAGGGGGCATTACTACTCTGGAGGGGGCACAGGGGGCATTACTACTCTGGAGGGGGCACAGGGGGCATTACTACTCTGGAGGGGGCACAGGGGGCATTACTACTCTGGAGGGGGCACAGGGGGCATTACTACTCTGGAGGGGGCACAGGGGGCATTACTACTCTGGAGGGGGCACAGGGGGCATTACTACTCTGGAGGGGGCACAGGGGGCATTACTACTCTGGAGGGGGCACAGGGGGCATTACTACTCTGGAGGGGAGCACAGAAGGTATTACTAATGTGAAGGGTGCACTGTGGGCATTTTTACTATGAGGGGGCACAGAGCCAGAGGGCATTACTACAAATGAAGGGGGCACAGACGGCATTATTACTGTGAAGGGGGCACAGACGGCATTATTACTGTGAAGGGGGCACAGACGGCATTATTACTGTGACGGGGGAACAGTGGGCATTATTACTGTGAAGGGGGAACAGTGGGCATTATTACTATAAAGGGACACAGTTGGCATTATTACTATAAAGGGGGCACAATGGGGATTATTACTGTTAAGGGGCACAATGTGGGCATAACTACTGTGAGAGGGAACAATGTGGGTATAACTACTGTGAGGGGGCACACATCTGTACAAAATTGCCGTGAAGTTTGTACAATGAGGGCAATACTACTGTGAGGGGGTACAATTTTATAACATATTTGGGGGGAGGGGGGTGCCAGAGAAAGGACCCGCCCCGGGTGCGAAACACCCTAGGCAGGCCACTGCCTCCACCGCTCCCATACTGCCCTCCATTAAATTCACACTGTATTCTACCTCTTTTGGTGTCACAATGGCCTCTTTTATTACAATAGTAATACAGTTTTACAATTTAAAGAAAGAACAGATATACCAAGTGAAATCTGAGTTTTCTGTGAATATATTTAACAGATCTTTCATATTTAAATTCATATTTTCATCATTAATAATGTAAACATTAGTAACAAAATGTACAATTGTATTCTACTAGCTATAAAGGAGTGGTTAAAGAAGTACATACCCCAGTGGTAGGTAGAGCCATAACAGGATGATGCGGCAGTAAATCTGAGCCTTAGGTTAATGAGGATTGAAGTTCATGTGGTCACACCTTGGTGGGTTCACTCTATAACTCCTGGTTTTTCATTAGCTTCCACTCTGTTATCTAAAAAAATTACAGAATGATGGCAGCTTTATCACGCTGGGTAATTCTCAAATATTGCCAGATTTCTGCTGGACACAGAAAAGAGCCATTGCCAGCAACAGAGGGACTTTCACAGTGGGTGTTATGTTGCTGAAATTGCACATTTTTAATTAATATGTAAATGTTAGTGTATTCATATATTAAAAGAGTTCTTCAGGAATTATTTAAAATGGCCACCAGCAACCTGTCCTAGGATGCCTTCACATGTGGCAGATTCTGTGGCAGAAAATTTTGAGAGTGAAAATGAGTTCCACTCACCTTAACCACTTCAAGTCTGCCCATTGACTATAAACGTCCTAGTAGTGGATCTCTATCTCTGAATGGACGTTTTAAAAAGTCCTTGAGCTTTGCCCCCTGTGTGCAGCACCTGTACATAGAAGCTCCATGACTCAGCTGCCTCCTGACAGCCTAGAACATGGAGCTGTAACCTGAGACCTTTTTTCCTGGTCTCCAGGCTTTTGATCACTCTGACAAGCTGTCAAAGCAATCACAATTGTATGTACTATCTCCCTTTCATTATTGCTGGTCACAGAGCAGTTTACAACCACATATGGGGTGTTTCTGCAAACTTCAGAATTAGGAAAATAAATACTCAGGTTTGATTTGCATTTTACCCTTGCTATCTTATAGGAAAAATTAATTAAAAATTGAAAATCTGCAAAAAAAATATTTATTTTTAAATTTCCCCTTTTTTCTGTTTTAATTCTTGTGGGAAATCTAAAGGGTCAACAAACTTTGTAAAATCAGTTTGGATTACATTGGGGGCTGTAGTTTCTAAAATATGTTCATTTATGGGAGGTTTCTATTATTTAAGCCCCTCAAAGTCACTTTAGAACTACAAAGGTCCATTAAAATTAACTATTGGAAATTTTCATGAAAATCTTAAAAATTACATTTAAAATTTGAAGCCTTCTAACGTCCTAAAAAAATAAAATTACATTTCCAAAATTATGCCCACATAAAGTGGACATATGGTGAATGTTCATTAATAACAATTTTATTAGCTATCCCTATGCAACTTAAAAGCAGAGAAATTCATATAAAAAAATTGTGATTTTTTTTCAAAATTTTCAGTAAATTTTGGATTTTTTTTATAAATAAAGGTAAAATATATTGACTCAAATTTACCATTAACATGAAGTGCAATGTGTCACGAGAAAACAATCTCAGACTGGCCTGGATAAGTAAAAGCGTTCCAAAGTTATTACCACATAAAGTGACACATGTCAGATTTGCAAAATTAGGCCTGGTCAGGAAGGGGGTAAATGGCCTGGATGGGAAGTGGTTAATGGAGAGTACAGAAATCCATGTGCTTGCTGCCCACCTGCAAACCTGCTCTACAATAAATGATAATCATGTGATCCTGCCTATGATATGCCCTCATGGCTGAGCAGCCTGACAGGAAAAGTTACTGTATCTATATCTAGTAAATGCAAGTACCAGAGAGCCGTGTGTAGTGAGGTGCTGCACCCTCACTCCCCCTAGGCAGCCAGTCCTGCTCACATTCTAGAAAGGGTTGGCAGCCATTTTAAATCATTCCTGGAGAACCTCTTTAAAGAACCTATGTCAGCATGATCAACCCTATTAAACCAGGTATATTATCTAGTATGGTTGATCATGATGATTAAAATTATACCTCAGTTATCTTTGCACATAGCAGTTTTCCTGAGGTATCAACATTTTATTATGCTAATTAGCCCTTTTGAGCATCAAGAAACGGACAGAAGACTTGGAGCACCACTATTCTGATGCCCATATCCTCCGTGCACGCCCTATTTCTCTTTAATTGACAGCCCTCTATTATATCTAATATCATCCTTATGTAAAAACTTCTTGAGCCCCTCAAAAAAAAAAAGAAAATATTGGTGATAGAGTGGTCTTATAATTTTACAAATTATAAATTAAGTCCAATTAACACCCGCCTATTACAGGGCCCACATTCTTGTGGTCCAAAAGTCAGACCCCACCAGTCTAATAGTTATCCCTATCTTGAGGATAGGGGATAACTTGTTACAAATGGAATGCTCATTTAAGAACCAGTTTTTTTCACAACTGTTATTTTTACATCAATGTAGCTGTATAAGGCCCCTTTCACGCGAGCGGGTGCAATGCGTGACGTGAACACATAGCACCCGCACTGAATCCTCACCCATTCATTTCAATGGCTCTGTGTACATGAACGTTTTTTTTTTTCACGCATCAGTTCTGCATTGCGTGAAAAACGCAGCATGTTCTATATTCTGCGTTTTTCACGCAGCCCTGGTCCCATAGAAGTGAATGGGGCTTCAGTGAAAAACGCATTGCATCCTGAAGCAAGTGCGGATGCAATGCGTTTTTCACTGATGGTTGCTAAGAGATGTTGTTTGTAAACCTTCAATTTTTTTATCACTCGCGTGAAAAACGCATCAAAACGCATTGCACCGCGCGGAAAAATACTTAACAATTGAACGCAATCGCAGACAAAACTGACTCAACTTGCTTGCAAAATGGTGCGAATTTTCCTGAACGCACCCTGAGCCAATCCATCACGCTCATGTGAAAGATGCCTAAGGCCTTTTTCACACGAGCGTGACGGATTAGGTCCGGATGCGTTCAGGAAAACTCGCACCATTTTGCAAGCAATGGATCCGTGCTAACGCTGATACATGTGTGGAGCCGGAGCAGCGCTCCGGCCCCACACATGTTGACAGACATTGGGACAGCAATACATACAGACATACACACACAAACACATACATACTTACATACTCCAGCCCGGGATGCCAGCAGCACGTCTTCACGCACCTCCTGCGCGCAGTGATGACGATTCCCCACAGCGCCCTCTGTCATAGCTGCGCGCAGGAGGCGCGTGAAGACATGCTGCCGGCGTCCCTGCCTGGTGTATGTATGTATGTATGTCTGTCTGTATGTATTTCTGTGTAGCCGGATCCGGAATGGCCCCCCCATTGCAAGTCAATGGAGGACAGATCCGAATTACTGGTGTGTCACACCAGACGGATCCGTCCCCATTGACTTGCATTGGGGGTCATTCCGGATCCGTCTTGGTGCGGATGCCTGGACCGGAGAGCAAACCACAGCATGCTGCGGTTTGTTCTCCGGTCTGAAGACGGAACGGAATTGTCACGCTCTGGTGTGGGGGGAAAAGCCACACCGAGCGTATGAGGGATGGGAACAGACAAAACCAGGGAACCGGTCACCTCCTGCAGGGGACCCTAAGACTAGGACCTAGCTGACTACAAGTATGAACAATCCTGGGTGGTAGAAATGTTCATACACAGGAACCTAATCTAAATGAACCCTAGGAAACCCTGCAGTCTAGTGACACAAGAGAGTAAACCCATTCCTCCAAGCGTAAGGAGGAACAGGAGACTCCAAAAGGAAAACAACAAAAGGAACAGAAGAAACTTAACTTAAGCAGATAACTCAGCAACTGGATCTCAGCCGAGATCCACACCACTCTCAACCAGGTAAGCAGAAGATATAAACCGCAAGGGATACTGGGAGAGGAAGGGGTAAATAGGAGAAAGCTAATTGCCAAGCGGCAACAGCTGAGGGGAAGGGGGTGTGGTGAACAGCACCCAAACAAAGGGAATAGCCTGTCAGATATGTCACTTAGAAAGCCGCGCAGAACGTCTGATTCCAGACGCAAGCCTACTCGTGACAGGAATGCTTTCAGGAGCATTCCGTTGTCTTCAGTTCAGTTTTGTCCCCATTGACAATGAATAGGGACAAAACTGAAGCGTTTTTTTCCGGTATTGAGCCCCTATGACAGAACTCAATACCGGAATTTAAAAACGCTAGTGTGAAAGTAGCCTAAGGCCTGTATTACACCAATAGATTAACCAATATCTATTCAATCACACCAATAGCTGGTGTGCATAACAAAAGATCTGAGTGTGAAAATTAGCCATCTGACCAATGATTGGTCAGATAATCTGTTGGTGTAATACAGGCCTAAAAAAACTAACAGTCAATGATGCCCCCTTCCGCCTGCTGGGCCCATGGTTCACATGGCTGCTGTAAACATCTTAGGCAAAAAAAATCAGACCTACAATCTTCTTGATCCCACGCATGTGTTTTCAGTGGGGGCAGGTGAGTAAGCCATCTGTAATCAAACATGCCTGACCCTTCAATCCCCTGCCATCAGGGGATAGTTAGGACAACCCAATACATATTTAACCAGTACATGTATGGGCAGACTAAGGCCTCATGCACACAACTGTATGTATTTTGCAGTCCGCAAAAAACAGATCCGCAAAAAATACGGATGACATCTGTGTGCATTCCGTATTTTGTGGAACGGAACAGCTGGCCCCGAATAAAACAGTACTATCCTTGTCCATAATGCAGACAATAATAGGACATGTTCTCTTTTTTTGCGGAACGGAAATATGGACATACGGAAATGGAATGCATACAGAGTACCTTCCTTTTTTTTTTTTGCAGACCCATTGAAATGGTTCCGCATACGGTCTGTAAAAAAACGGAATGGACACAGAAATAAAATATGTTCGTGTGCATAAGCCCTTAGAGACACAGAGCAGTGCTAGAAGTTTGTTTTGAAACAAACTCAATGGTGATCACCACGATTAGCCTTAGCCCAAGAACAGACCCTATTATATCATTTATCACTGGGTTGATGTAGGGGAAGGCTTTAGGACCGCACTGATGAGCCTTTGCACAGGAATGCTCTGCTGCTTTAAAGTAGGACCTTAGATTTATATGGCTGCTACATGAGTTATGTACCACTGTAAAGTAAATCTTGTAATGATTGTATTTCAGATGTCTAACATACTGCAGGTATTTATGGCTGATGTCATAACAATACTGCAGGTAATAGTGGAATGGGAAATATATTCATATCATGAAAATCCACAAACATGTAAAATCACTACAATAGCTGTCACCCACCCAGAAGACTTGGTTAAAAATATATGTTTCAAAAAGACAGTGGGGTGTATGACCATGACAAAGCATTAGTTCTCAATATAGTTACATAGTTATACTGTTAAGACATAAGTCTATTAAATTCAACCAAGGGATGGTTGGGGATGTGAATTTTAGAAAAGAGGAATAAGACCCAGGCAGGTTAACCAATCAACTATGTAATGGGCAGGAAAATGTACAGATTTGTATGAGGACATTTCATTCTTTTACAATGTAACCAAAAATAGTACAGTTTTAACTTGCCATGTAGAACATGCTACAGACACAGCAATAAGACAAGTGTACTTACCTTTACCTTGTTAAGCATGGGGTTCCTTCCTCTAGATGGACAAGCTCTTCAGAAAGAAATGAAAAACTATCTTGTTACTGGGATTTTGACCAACTCTACATACTAGGCCTTGCCCCCTTTGTTGGTGTAAACGATCAACTTAGTAATAGGAAAAAAAAAACTCAGTAGGTCAGGAACTAGCTAGTCACTGTTCCCACCCTCTACTTTTGTCTTGTAAGATGCTGCATAAACACAATTTACATCTTGTAATTGGGAGTAGTCCCCATCCCCTTTCTGAATGTGTAAATTAGATCCAGTGCATGAGAGGAAAGGGTCTTTAGGTTTTTCAGATGTAATCAAGATTGCTTTCTTACAGTTAGAAGGCAGTCCAGGACATGCTGCATGTCACATACACTTATGCATACATAGTCACAGGTACACACTCGTACTGATCAATCATCAGATAAATGTAAGTCAATATCAAATTCATCAAAGAAGTCTAAAGACCCTCTTATGTGGGCCAAGGATTGGGGAAATTATCAAGGATGAGCGTTTGTACAAACGCTTGTGCTTGATAACGGTCCCATACAAATGTGCTAACGATAACCCATTTTTTTATGTGGCCTATAAAATTATCGTTTGCTGGCAACAGATCAGCCTGTGTAAACTGGAATCTGTATGGGAATGAAAAATCACAGTGGTGATCGTCTGTCCCCATACAGAGGGATGGCTGCTGCATGTAAATGCAGCTATCACCTTTGCAAAGCAATTATCGTGAGCAAAGTTTTTTCCACAAAAATTGCCTGTTAATCGGCTTGTGTAAAAGACCTTTAAAGCACATGTGTGTGTATATATATATATATATAATATACTGTACATTTGTGCAAATAAGTATATAAATAAAGAAAGACAGACTCTCGTAACTAAACAATATCATTTTATTCTTTTTTGTGGACTTTGTAAGCTCCATAGAGGTGGTCATACATCATACTAAATGGTTGGCAAGTGAAAAATTGTGAAAATCGTACCCTTGCCTGGCAGAGAACACATATCTTGATCTGTAAGCACCATTTACACAGGACGATGAGTGACCAAATGAAAGTCGTTCCCGATCACTGCCCTATGTAAACATGGCCAGCAAACACTCATCATATGAGCAAATGCTTGTTTTGTTGTCGAACACATGTTGTTTTATGTGGGCATAAAAATGATCATTTGCTGGCAGCATATCTTCTCATATACACAGGGAACGTGCTGCTGACAAATAGTGTATTCTATGAATGGAGGTGTTTGAACAAATGATCACAAGAACGATCGTTCAAACCCCTCCCGATAATTGCCCTGTGAAAATAAAATGAGCAGCAATCGGCTTCCTATATCAGTGCTTGTTACAGGCAATTCATCTGCCCATGTAAAAGGAACCTAAGGGTGCTGCCACACATTCAGTTTTTGAAACCAAGACCAAGAGTTGATTCAACAAAGAGAAGTCATATATGTCATTAACCCACTCACAACATAATTTTTAAAGATGGCTCCCACTCTGCAAGACCTCTGAGGCCTACCATAGCGAAGTTTCTATCAAGCCCTTGATACGAATGGATTTATCCTTCCATAGCCATTGCAGTCTATGGCATAAGCAACCAGACATGCTGAAATAAATCTAAAATATATAAAAAGCTAAAAAATTATATATATATATATATATATATATATATATATATATATATACATACACACACACACACACAAATTCAGATTAACCCCTTCCCGACCAGCACTGTACATGCACCGCGGAAGTCAGGTCTTTAAGATGGCACCCGCCCAGAGGCAAATGCGCTCTGAAGATTGCATGGTCCGGTCACCCGAAGGGGAGAGGAGGGGGTCATCCACTTTCCTTACAATGAGAATAAAAATTAATAATAAAAAAATAAATATCATAGGCATTAACGTGTTTCAAAACATCCCCACTATTAAAATATAAACGTTTTTATCCTGTACGGCAAATGTTGTAAAATAGCTAATTCAACATTTTTTGTTGCTTCATCTTCCCCTAAAAAATTCACAAAAAGTGATCAAATGTCATACACACTTGGAATTACACAAAATGGAATTATTAAAAACTACAGATTACCCTCACATAGCTCCGTAGACATAAGCATAAAAAGGCATAGGAAATGTCATAAAAATGAAACCAATAAAACTATGGTAGAATGTTATATTTTTTTTCCAATTTCACCCCCTTTGGAATTTTTTTCCATCTTCCCATTTCACTGTATGCAATAGTAGGCTTTCATTAGAAAGTACAACCTATGCCCACAAAAAATGATGGCTCTGCGAAGGCAGGGAGTGAAAAATGAAAACTCAAAATCTGAAAATAACTCGAGGCTGAAAGGGCTAAAAATAAATAATTAAAAAAAGAGTAAAGATCTCTAGTATGGCCACTTCCCAAAATTCCAGAACTATTAAAATATAAATGTATTTATCCTGTGCTGTGAACGATGTAAGAGAAAATAATTAAAATGGTTGAAAAAAGTTGAATAAAAGGCGATCAAAAAGTCATACACACCCAAATAAGGTATTAATAAAAACTACAGATCATCCCGCTACAAATGTGACCTCATACAACTCTGTTTATGTAAATATAAGAAAGTTATGGGGGGCAGAATATGGTGATGCAAAGAAAACAATTTCTTTCAAAGTATTTTTTTAAGTATTAAAACACAAGATTACGTAAATTTGGTATCAATATAATCATACCGACCCGCAGAATGACATTAACATATCAGTTTTACCACCCATAAAATGATGGCAGAATTGTGTTTTTTTCCCCCAGCATCATCCCATATGGCATTTTTCCAGCTTCCCACTATATTGTATGCAATATTAAATGGTGCCATTAAAAAGTACATCTTGTTCTGCAAAAAATATGCCCTCATATGGCTATGTGAATGAAAATATAAAAAAGTTATAGCTCTGACAATTGAGTGAGTAAAAAAACATTGATGGCATATCACTAGTAAATACTATCAATGTCAGATAGATGTGGGTCCCACCTCTGGGATCCACTCCTATGTCAAGAAGGGGCCCCTGAAGTGTAGGAGAGCCCGTTCTGAAGATAAGAGTGGGTCCCAAAGGTGTGATCTGCACCTATCTGATGTTGATGGCATATCCTTCAGATATGTAATCAATGTCCCAGATGGGAATACCCCTTTAATATTTTCTCTCCTTTTAGGATCTACTCATAAAAACAGAACATGTGGCAGCACCCTACACCATATTATAATTATCCCAAAATGAGATCCTTTAGTATGTCATATGTAATCTCACAGATCTTAGAGCTTTGCTACATTCCACATTTGCTCTTAGAATTTTATTTCTTTTGACCTGAAGTTTTGGCAAGGCCATGTAGGTTTTGAGGTGGAAATCTGTTGGTTGAACAACTGTTCCACAACTCTTCACCATTATCACTCCAAGTTCCTCCTGACGTTCAGCTTTCACAAAACTTTTGGCATGTCATAGTGACGTAGTATATCAAAGGATTGATCTGTGGGGGTCTGAGTGCTGAGACCCCCATGGACTGCTAGAACGAGCAGAGAGAAGCACTCACATAGCTTTCTCTTTCTTCTCGTGGCAGGAGAGGGTCTCTATAGAAAGTCCTTGAGCCCATCTCAATTTCATGTCCTACAGCTTGGAGAGAGTGTGCTTGTTCTAGCGATCTGAGGGGGGAGTCTCAGCAGTCATAACCCCACAGATCAAATCCTTTGATACAGTATGTTGCTATGACATATCAAAAGTTTTGTGAAAGTTCAGTGGTACTTTAAGTAAAGTGCAAATTATTGTCCTGATTGATCTGCAAAGCCCTCTAACCATTCTACTGAAATCTTGAACACGATCAGCCGACAAGATACAAGTTCTTGTAGAATTAAGTTAATGGAAATGTGTCATCAAAAAATGACCTATTGTTTAAATCAAATTTTTATGTTAAGCAGATATTTTTTTTGAATTTCTGGCGATTTTGTTTTTCATTTTCCATGTCACTATGTTTTTTAAAAGAATCAAAATTTTTGCAATGGTAACTAGAACTTGTTAGGACTTTCTTAAACAGCCACCGCATTATCACAGGAGCATTACAATGACAGAGTTAATGAGGTCCCCTCTTGTCTATGGCCCATGTGGCTTTTCTCAAAGAACAGGAAATCTTTTCATATTTTGGGCCTTCTGGTCAAAATGAAAACTGCAGGATTTTAGATTTTTTTTTAGCTATAGACAGAGACATCGAAAATTAAAAGAAATTATCAAATTCTAAAAAACGTGTTTAACATAAAACTTGGTTTAAGCAATAGGTCATTTCCTTTAATAGTAAAGTTTTTGCACAAAGGCAAGAAGTCTACAGCTGGCTTCCACAAAGCCGTGATAAGAATTCTGACATGGCTGTGTACCAGAAATTCACCATGGAGTCATATTCTAACACCTATGCACACAGTAATTGGGAAGTACAACACAAGGTTTCAGTACTCTCCATGCTGAAGCAAACCCTAACACTCTTCTTATTTATCCAAGAACCTTTAAAGGCTTAAGTACACATTCGGGGTCATTTTTTATGATTGCGTTTTACTCATTTTCAGCTAAAAATATTTTTTTCAATACTTTTTTATTAAAAATGTTTAGCCATTTCTGAGATACAGGGTTAACAACAGTTAGTTTGCAGGCTGTCAATTTTCTTTGAATCCTGTCATCTGAGATTCATGTATAGCTCCTATCTCCTTATTTAAGCCATATTTTTATCAGTTTCATAAGGATTGAGCTATAATGAGTTTTTGAGGTCAGGAGATCAGAGATAAGAGCTACACATAGGCTGTCAGATGACAGGATTCAAAGAAAACAGACACTGACAGCCTGATCTTTAACCCTTCAGCTCAGAAACTGCTGAGTACTTTTAATAAAGACCTATTGAATTTTTTTTTTTATCCCAAAATGACTAAAATGCAATCCTAAAAATAATGTCTCCAAATTTGTCTATAGCCTTTTAAGAAATTTCCCACTCATATTATTTTCGCAAAATGTGTTAAAAACAGAACATGATGTATCTTACCAAGGCTACTTTCACACTTGTGGTAGCCTTTTTCACAGCTCCAGCTCCATGCACTATAATGGGGGCGGACAGGAATGGGGCCGGAGAGGCCTTTCGCCAGCACGGTGGACTTGCGGTAGCACGGATCCGGCAAGTGTGAACACAGCCTAATATAATGTATTAAGAATATCTGTTCCACTTCTCTGCTTTCAAAACAGTGGACCAACTGTTTATCCCAGTTTGTCTTCCTGGCTGTATGGCACTGTATTAATAAAAAACTTAATATGCTATTTCCACCACATTTTGGAAAGTAATGAATGAGCGTCCAACCTTTTTAATTTCATGGTTCTTTATCTATTCTTCCTAATTCTATAATTATTGCATTTCTGAATTTAAAAAATTTCCTGCAGGTTAACAATCTTAAATTTGACAGAGGGGAGATCCATGTAAAGATGTGATTGTCATGAAAAAAACAAACACAAGTACAGAACAACTTACATATAATTTAAAATGACTACATATATATGGTACAGCAGGTCTATGTAAATTTTACACCTCATAATAAATACAGAGATTTTGGGGATAACAACATCATGCTGCATTAGGAAAAGCGGTAATAATACATTAAAAGTGGTATAAACCATTGATATGACTAGTTCAAGTATTACAGATGCAGCAGATTTCTTTAGCAGCTTTTCATACAGGGGATCATGCTGAGGTAATTTTCTTTTGGAGTGGCTGGACACACATTAATGTGAAGGGCAATTAAAAACGTGCAAAATGTGCAAATACAGGCAGGATCGGAAGACATTTTAGATAAGATTTTACATTTAACGCTTAAATTTCAGCTCAATTGCTGCAAGTAAAGGATGAGCTACACAATTTGAGTGCGCTCAGTTCTATAAGGTACAATATGCCTTCCTCTCACAGACTAGTCGTTTTGATCTCTTGAGCACCAAGCCAGCCATTTTCCTCACTGTGTGGTTTAGCTCTACGTGCTGTATATTCTTCAGTGATTTCTAAAACACTTTTTCCTTTCGTCTCTGGGATGAAGAATCCAATATATACAGTGGTGGTGACACAGACCACTAGAAATGGCATAAAGCAAAAATGACCAAGTCCTTGCTGTAACAAAAGGAACATTCATTAGTATGGAGCAGCGAAAATATTTGCAGGCAAAAACCTATGGCAAGAAATGTAAAACCAAGTGTATGATCGAGGATAAACTAAAGGACACAAAAGTACGCTTGCAAGAAATGAAAAAAAGGGAAAAAAGCCATGCCAAAGTATATCGGCCTCATATATTATACCAATACGACATATACATTTGGTCATTGAGTCTACTGGCATGTTGCCATGTATGTAGGGGAACTTCTCAACATACACAGCAAGCATAGGGCAGAAGTGCATTCAGAACAGTGCCTTAAGGTCCCTTTACGCAGGCTGAGAATTCGCCAAATAATCGCTAACAAGCATTAATTGGACTGCTCGCTAGCGATTATCTGGCAGTGTAAAAGTGCCGCCAATCGTCTGCTCAATTGTCCCATCTAAATGGACCTTTACTGTATCATCTTAAAGGGAACCTGTCAAGGTGATATGTCATTTTAAGTTAATATAATTACCTTAAGGCTAGAATCATGTAGTGCCCGATGCATCCTTTCTCTTATTTTTCAGTGGCTTGCTTTTGGAGATTTTAATCTTTATACCGCATTTTCTCCATATGCTAATTTTCCGTTTCAAATCAAGGGGGCAGCGGCTTGCTTCCTTGAAGTCACTGTTGCCACACTCTAATCCTGCCTCCTGCCCCATGTTTGCTGCTTCTCCCTGTGCCCACATAATATTGCTGCATTGAGACATCTTGTTCTATTCTCACGCAGGTAAACTCGTATTTCTCCAGTATGCCTGTTCTTGGGAGCATCGTGTTCTCTGGCTGACGTCATCTCTGGAATGGACCTGCGCACGACAAACAAGAGTGTGGGAATACGCACAACCAAGAGAGGTGCTCACACTCTCATTTGTCGTACGCAGCAGGGGAGCGCTCACTTGTATGTATCAGGTGCCGGACCCCCAACAGACCTCAGATCAGCCCACCCAGCCCCATAAGCATAAAATAAAAAACTCTCTTACCTGTCCTGCGCCGCGGCTCCCCTCCGGGTCCGGCGCTCCTGTCTTCTCCGGGCCGGCGCTGCACTGTCCTTACCACGTACAGCATCAGGACGTGGTGTGTGCACTATGACCTGACGCTGCACGCAGTCAGGTGACAGTGCAGCGCCAGCCTTAGAAGACATAGGAGCGCCGGACCAGGAGGGGAGCCGCGGCACAGGACAGGTAAGAGTTTTTTATTTTATGCTTATGGGGCTGAGGTCTGATGGGGGCTGATTGAGGTCTAATGGGGGTAGGGTGGGCTAATCTGAGCTCTGATGGGGGCTGTTTGATGTCTAATGGGGGTAGGGTTGGCTGATCTGAGGACTGATGGGGGCATAGTAGGCTGATATGGGGGCACAGTGGGCTAATATGGGGGCTGATCTGAGGTCTGATGGGGGCACAGTGGGCTGATATGGGGGCTGATGAGCTGATCTGAGGTCTGATGGGGGCACAATGGGCTGATCTGAGGGCTGATGGGGTTCTGACATGGAGGGCTGATATGGGGGTCTGATGTGATGTCCTGAAATTTATAAGGGGGTCTGATATGAGATGTGATGAAAAATATTTTTTTCTTTCCTACTCTAAAATCTGGGGTGCGTCTTATAATCAGGTGCGTCTTATAAAGCGAAAAATACGGTATATCATTCCACATGTGTTAATTCAGTGATTTTCAACCAGTGTGCCTCCAGCTGTTGCAAAACTACAACTCCCACCATGCCCTTCTGTAGGCTGATAGCTGTAGGCTGCCTGGGCATGATGGGAGTTGTAGTTTTGCAACAGCTGGAGGCACACTGGTTGAAAATCACTGTGTTAATTCATAGTTTTGATGCCTTCAGTGTGAATCTACAATTTTCATAGTCATGAAAATACAGAAAACTCTTTGAATGAGGTGTGTCCAAACTTTTGGTCTGTACTGTGTGTGTATATATATATATATATATATATATATATATATATATATATATATCAGTCAGGCCTATTGTTTCTTATTTGTTTTACCTCCCTGTATAGGATTAGGATGTTACAGTATTAGGGCTCATGCACACGAACGTGTGCCAGCCGTGCCCGTGCTGCGGGTCGCATACGGCGGGTCCGCAATAAACGGGCACCGGCCGTGTGCAGCCCGCATCACGGATCGCGGACCCATTCACTTCAATGGGTCCGCAATCCGGGAGATGAGGAGCGGAGGCACGGATCGGAACACCACGGAAGCACTACTGTGTGCTTCCGTGGTGTTTCTGGCCGTGCCTCCGCACCGCAAAAAAGTAGCGCAAGCACTAATTTTTTGCGGTGCGGACCCTCGGATGCGGATCGCGGACCCCATTCAAGTGAATGGGTCCGCAATCCGCATGCGGTGGCCTCACGGTCAGTGCCCGTGCATTGCGGACCGCAGTTTGCGGCCGCAGCACGGGCACGGCCGGCACACGTTCGTGTGCATGAGCCCTTATGGTTGCCTGGATGAACTCCACAAACACGTCAACAGTCTGTACTCACCACAATAAAAGGAAAAGCCAAGCCCACCACAAATAGTGTAAGCCACATGAGGGAGCCGCAGATCATGTATGCTGCAGGTCGGGCCATCTGGTCAAATATCTCCGCCGGCATTAAACCAGTAACTCCAGCTTTAGTTTAGGCAGAAACAGAAAAACAAGTAATTACGGTGCTAAGAATACAGAGACCTTTGTGAACACTGCAACTGTATGGGAAGAATGATTGTATATTCAAATAAATGATATTTCCAGGCAGTGGCGTACATAGAGAAGTAAGGGCCCCATAGCAAGGACCAAACCAGGCTCCCCACACAGGACAGAAGGGTTTCTACCTAAACCCTTTTCAATGACCTTTAGGCCATTTTTTCCATTGCCTCATTTGCTAAAAGTTATTCCTTTAGAGGTTTTTCACCTACAGTAGAAGAGGAGATAATCCCAACTAAGACTGGGCCCCCTCTTGCCCTGGGCCCATAGCAGTCACATGGTCTGCTGCTATGGTGGTTACGCCCCTGTTTCCAGGTTGTGTGCCTGAACACACATCCCATGGAAAACGCATGGACATTTATGTTCCTGTTTGGTATTTACCTGGACCAATTCCAAAGCTCAAGATGTAGGCAAAAATACAGACAATGCTGAGATACGGCATCCACATAAGGTGACCCTAGTAAACAGGAAACCTTTGTTTAGTTCAGGAGTTGAGCACAGTCTGAATGAAGTCCACTAGGGTTTATTAAACTACTAAAATACAACCCAAAGTTCTCTGTGCACAGAACAACAGTCAATTGTTAACAAAGCAGTGTTTTGACCTGGCCATAGACATTACATGTGCACTGTCCGAACCTGAAGATGTTGGCGGGCTCAGCAGACCATCTAATGTGTATGAGACATCCTGACTCTTCCTTGATGTCAGGGGCAATGAGGATCATGCATATTGGATTTCAACTGCTGATTCTTTTGTTAGAAGGTACAGTATATATAAGCTAATTTCTCAGTAAGTCCAATTATCACTAAAGGTTCCTAACTGAACCACTCCTAAATAAGATATTCACCACATAGACACAACGGAGTTTCTTACAGTTCCAATACTACAATGATACTTTATTAATATATTCTATTAAAAACATTTTACAGCCCAAAAATTTCATAGCTATTAGCCAAGGAAACTGCTTAACAATAAAAGGTGTCTCTAACTGCCGGTATGGGTCTATACAATTATAGCTGACAGTGCATACTCCGTTTATATCCTCATTACATCACGAGTAAAATTGCACCATGGAAGAGACTGATAATTACCCAGCCTAAATGACACGACATGACTCACCCAATACCAGCAGCAGTCACCTCACCTCCTCGACGCGCGTTTCGCGTATCGCTTCCTCAGGAGAAGAGGAAGCGATACGCGAAACGCGCGTCGAGGAGGTGAGGTGACTGCTGCTGGTATTGGGTGAGTCATGTCGTGTCATTTAGGCTGGGTAATTATCAGTCTCTTCCATGGTGCAATTTTACTCGTGATGTAATGAGGATATAAACGGAGTATGCACTGTCAGCTATAATTGTATAGACCCATACCGGCAGTTAGAGACACCTTTTATTGTTAAGCAGTTTCCTTGGCTAATAGCTATGAAATTTTTGGGCTGTAAAATGTTTTTAATAGAATATATTAATAAAGTATCATTGTAGTATTGGAACCGTAAGAAACTCCGTTGTGTCTATGTGGTGAATAGTATATATAAGCTGCAGCTGTCAGAGGAGTCTATCAGTGACTTTCTACCCTCTCCCTATTCACTACATTATGTATGGAAGGATCGGGAAATATAGATTATTATTTATTATTGTATATTAACACATTATATATTCAGTAGTGCAGCCTAACCGGTATTGAAAGATTAGTCTGTAATATGTTTTAGGCACAGGGGCATTTGTGACTGGCAATCGTACACTTTCTGGGGAACAGAAATATAGCATTACATTGGATTTCCTATTTTTAAGAACCAAACAAGTGTTAACAAACTAGAATTGTCAGTTGTCAGTCTTTAACATTTGCCCCAGTGGTTTTAGAAAATCGAAAACGTTTGTACCTGCTGAGATAAGGATACCATAAAAACCACAGCCCATACAGACATCAAGCTGTACCCTCCCATCAAGAGTACACGGCGTCCAACACGATCAATGACTAAAGTCTGGAAGATAAGACCATTGTAAGGTACATACAAATATTATTCGTACAAGGGGTGCCTTAACGACACTTATCTCTAATTCTACGGAGATGAATGGAATGGCAGCACACAGGCGTGGCCGTCGTTCTATTCAGGTGGTAGAAACATGGGCCCCGATTCCCGTTATTGATGGGAGCCCCGGTAGTTGGACCCTGACGATCAGACAAGAATCCCCTATCCTGCAAATAGGAAAAAGTGTTTGTCGTGGGACAACCACATTAAATTGGCCTTCAGGCTACAATATTTCCAACATACAATCCTGAATTGTTGTAACCTAAAACCACATGTAGCAGTGCCGATCTTGGATCTTCCAGCCAAACAGCATATGCATTTCACTAACATTAGTATTTCTGAAGTGCAGGCACTTATTAGCTATCAAGTAGAGCCTCCCTACAGTACAGTACTACATGAGCAAAACAAAAAAAAGTCCAGCTCACATGAGTGCTGTAAGGATGCACAGAAAAGCCAAGGCCGTGACTTGTGTATGCAGAAAATCCAGCATGCCATATGAATAAAACGTTTATGGCTTTATTGGTACCAGTTAAAATTCATTACAGGAAGGCAGTACACTGCTTACACAATTTGGGTTGCATGTACTTATATACAAAATTATAAATATATACTGACAAGCAAAAGGGTAACAATGTTTTGAACTTTTGACTTTCAGGCTCCATATCTCACCATCCACTACAGCTCTGAACGTGAGACTGCCATCATTGTACAGACAACCATCTTGGCTATCTCATACATACATTTGCCTTGCAATGATTAGTTATGCAGATTCTTGTTGTGTAACTACATTGTTACTGGTGGAACAATCTTTTTCTGTACACTACATTTGGAGCGATGAGACAAAAATCAATAGACTGGACTTGGATGGGTACAAATTGGTCTCAAAGAAACACGGGAAAAGGAGGCTAATGGATCAAATAATCGAAGGAACTTATTTCACAGCCAAAGGCATTGGATACTTGGCCAGGGTCGATGTGGTTTCAATGCTATATGTGAGTATCCTACAAGACGAGTTACTTCATACACTTGAGTGCTACAGGTATGAAAAGGATGACATAGTGTTCTAGCAGGACAACGACCTGAAGCATACATCAAGATTGGCGAAGAAATGGTACAACGACAATGAAGTAGAGGTGCTGGATTGACCCCCACAGTCCCCAGACCTCAACCCAATCAAACACTTGTGGGTAGAATTGAAGAAAAAGCTGTATTCGTACCTGAGTGAGTCAATCAGTATGCACCAACATTGGGAACGTGTGGAAGAGACCTGAGAACACAGATTTTGCTAAAGACATGCTTGAATCTGATCAAGAGCATGCCCAGAAGGATTCGGGCAGTGTTGAAAGCCAAAGGTGGATTTACAAAATGCAGTTACATGACAAGAATCTGCATAACTAATCATATGCTAAATAGTTGCAAGTCCAGTTTATTTATGAGATAGCCAAGATGATGGTCTATAAAATGATGGCAGTCTCACATTCGAAGCTGTACTGCATGGTGAGATATGAAAATCAAAAGTTCAAAACATCACCCTTTTCCTCATCAGTGTAAGTTCTTTAGTAGAGTACTACTCACACAAGCGATTGAAGTGAGGAGCTCACAACTTCCTGTGCCAATCACAACATACTGAATCTTCTCCAAAGAGATCCCAGCTGCTTGAAATACATAGGATGCATAGAAATACATCTAGGGAGACAAGAGATGTAATAGCGATCAGTAATGTTAATGTGGTAAAACATGGAAGATCAAGAGAACTGAATATATATAAATGAGAGGTCATATTTTGTCTCACCGAGTCATTACCACAGAGTTGCATGGCACTACTTAGAACCACTATAGTGAGAAGCTGCCGACGCAGGGATGGCTCCCGTATAAGTTCACAAAGGCTCTTTGGTTTCTGTCCTTGTATAGCTGCCTGCTCCTCCATTATCTCCTCCACCTCACTACTAAAATCACAGTTTCCCCGAAGCTGACGTAAAGCTGGACACAACAATAAGTTCAGCAAACAAGACAAAATCTTCAAACGGGTACATTCTTACCAGTTATTGACAAGATTCTTACCAACCATGCAGGATTCCTTGTCCTTCAAATCAATTAACAAATATCGAGGGCTTTCAGGAACCCAAGGTAGAAACATCAGCTGTAGGATACCTGGAACTGCGTTGCTAGCTAGGAGAAAAGGCCATACCTCCTCACTGCCCAATATCTCCCTAAAATTAGATACAAAATGCATAGGATTTACACAAAGACATGTGAAAAGATATACTGGAATAGTTACTTCTTTTGTACCAGTCAGAATTGTTCCAATTTTTTTATACACACATACTTGCATTGAAATTCTCTTGTTAGAGAATAGGGTGGAATTACAGTCCTTAAAGGGGGTGGAGGTTAGGGTGGAATTACCAATGTGAAGAATTACAGTCCTTAAAGGGGTTTCCCAGGCAGGGGATACCCATACCCATTAAAGGGGATACCCATAATTTCACCCAGGCAGCCTGCCCGACAAGAGCATCGGAGCATATTATGCTCCGATGCGCTCCTTTGCCATGCGCTAGATCACGCAGGGCAAGGGCTTTCTTGTTAACTAATAACACCGCCGCCAGGTGGAGACTTCTGCCCGGTAGTGTGTTCTGTGACGTCACCGGCTCTGATGGGCCGGCTTTAGAGCTGCCATAGCCGTTTTACAGGCTAGGGCAGCGCTAAAGACCACCCATCAGTGCCGGTGACGTCACCGGGCTCACTTCTGGGTGGAAGCCTTCGCCTGGCAGAGCCGGTTAGTTACTGGGCAAAATGCATGTAATGCTGTCAGGCTGCCTGGGTGAAATCCAGGTAACGTCCGGGTTCAGCTCGGAACCCGGACAACCCCTTTAATAACTACTCTCTGATTTCACAGCCCCTGCTACTTGCAGTGCCCAACTCTGCAAGTCCATTTCCTCTAGTGCACACGCGCAGCTACTTAGTGACGTGACGGCGCGTGCGCACTAGAGGAAATGGACTTGCAGAGTTGGGAACTGCAAGTAAAGTGCGCACGCGCCGTCAGATGTGGGAGTGCGCACGCACGGGATGTCAGCGCTTGACCAGTGAGTCTAGCGCTGTCAATCAACAGACTAAGGGGCGTTTTTTTTTTCATGCAGGGCGGAACGAACAGGCAGGAGGGCTCGGAGATGCGGTGCTCGGTGTCTATATTTCTAGCTTATCTACTTGAAACTGGTGACAGAGCCTCTTTAATTTTGTTCATTGCCAAATATTATAAGGAATTACAAATCCTTAATATATTGTTACATTTGTGTTCTTTACAGCTGGGATCAACTAGATAATAACCTCTATGGCTGCAGGGAATTCCAAAACAATTAAAGTTAATACAAGGCACTTATAAATGTATTGTGATTGTCCATATTGCCTCCTCTGCCAGCTTGATTCATTTTTCAATCGCATTATATACTACTCGTATCCAGGGGTTATTGCCACCGCTGAATCACAGGTAAGAGTTTTTAACTTTGTCCACCTAAGAAATGCCATTTTCTGGAGTGAGACCCCTTTAATCTAGTCCTGCACAACCTGCCATTTACAGAAATATGGTGTAAAATCACCTAATGTAAAGTATACCACAGTGAAGTCAATGTGAAAAACACATTTTATAGTATGAGTTATTTCCATATTACCTGAGTCCTACCACTTGCCCCAATACCAGGCCAGTGGCAGTACTGACTGCACACGACAGAGTTCCTGTGCCACGTAGTTTTTTGGGGGCACTTTCCCCAAGATACATAGGATGAATACACATGCTGACTCCTAGAGAAAAGGAAAACAAAAGTGTTCATTAAAGCCTTATTATTCTACAAACAGAGCAATGCATTCTTTTGATTTTAACACTATTTTACCCATGTCAAGTGACCAGTTCTCACCTGAATTCACACCAGCTAAGATTCTCCCCAGTATGATCATCTCAAAGGACTTGGCATAGCGGCTGAACCCACAAAAGATTGCAGACAGTATTATAAACAGATTATTGAAGAGCAAGGACTTCTTTCTACAAAAGAAAGATAATGACAGACAAAAAGTAGATACATACATATTGACCTATTCATAATAAAAATTACAATAAGAAGCAAAATGAGTATGTGACTTTTCAGGCTACGTCCACGTGTGGACTTTCCTTCCAGATTTGGGGGCAGAAAATCTTCTGTGGGATACAATAGCAGCAAAGTGGATGAGGTTTTAATAAATCTCATCCATATACATTGGAAAATTTTTATGCGTCAGTTAACAAATGGTGTAGGTATTAAAGGGATTCTCCAGGAGTTCAATATTGATGGCCCATCCTCAGCACGTATCATCAGTATCTGATTGGACGTGGTTTGACTCCTGGTACTCCGCCAATCAGCTGTTTAAAGAGGCTGTGGCGCTCTGGTGAGTATAGCAGTATACCATTTGTATAACTGCTGTGCTTGATATCGCTGCCCAGGCCAATTCACTTGAACGGGACTAAGCTTCAAACAGACCAACGAGTATGGCATCACTGGCCTAGGAAAAGCCTGAGGAGCTCAATGGAGTACCGCAGCCTCTTCAAACAGCTGATAGGCCAGGAGTCAAACCCATACCAATAAGATATTGATCATCAATATTCGGGTCATTGCAGAAACAGATACAGCGGAAAATGATAGCGGTGCTGTGTCCTCTGTAATAGTTCACAGGTATCTGGGAGTATAAGGCATCAGCAGCTTGACGCAAGAGGTGCCATGGAGTCACTGCATTGTGCTTCTTGCAGTGGACAAGTAATAGTGACACGTGAGTGGGAACTTGTTGCAGGGAAAAGAGTGAGCATACGGCATGCAATGGATACGATGATGGTAGCGGGTATGTGTGAGACTTGCCTGCAGCAGCACCTGGCATTGTATCTCTGCCTGCAATCAAACCTACCATTTAAAGGGTTTTCCAGGATTTTTTAATTGATGACCTATTCTCAGGATAGGTCATCAGTATCTGAACGGTGGAGGTCTGACACCCGGGACCCCCACCAATCAGCTGTTTTGAGAAGGCAGCGATGCTTCTGTGAGCGCCACGGACTTCTCGCAGGTCACAAAGTACAGCACTGTACATTGTATAGCAGCTGTGCTTGGTATTGTGTTCAGCCTCATTCACTTCTATGGGGCTGAGCTGCGCCTAGGCCACATGACAGATGAGCGTGTCGTCACTCAGCCTAGGTACAACTGAGAGAAAACTGCAGCGCTCACAGGAGCACCGATGCCTTCTCAAACAGCTGATCGGCAAGGGTCCTGGGTGTCGGACCCCCGCCAGTCAGATACTCATGACCTATCCAGAGGACAGTTCATCAGTATAAAGTGCTGCAACTGTGATGCTGGACTTTGTGTCACACGTTGCATGCGACTTCTACTCCACAGGCTTTAATATAGGTGGAAAGTGACTCATCTGTGACTTGGCTGTGTATTCACAGGCAAATAACAGTTCAAAGTTCTAAAATAACAATTTTCTGTGTCTTCCTGTTGCACATTTTGCCGTGTAGCCGTACCCTAACTTGGGCGCCACTGTTAGAGCCATTACTTTCCCTCACTGACAAGTCTTCTGGCTCAGATGTTACCTCTGCACACTGATCAGTCCTAACTGCAATCACCGCGTACCATTTCTCAAGTTAATTCCAGGATCAGAGCTGTTCTTTAGTCTGTTTGGGTATTTTCAGACGGTATTTTCGCTGTGATGCGGTTTCTGCCATGGGTTTCCACTGTATGAAGCTAAACCGCAAGCAAGTTGTGGCTGCAGCTTTGTGAGGGGTCTGCACGGTGACCACACGATAAATGGACCTGTACATTGTTGGTGCAGTCTTGAAAAACGCACGACCAAAATCCTCAGCAACATGATCTGCAGCATGGCCTCTCCCTGAAAACAATGGGATGCGGTTCCAGAGCAGATTCGTCACTGAATCCACAATGAAAATGCTTTGTCTGGACCCTTTAAAGAGTCAGTATTCTTTCAGGTATTGATTTGTACATATGAACTCAAGTCCACGCTGTATGTGATTTATTATATGGCCTCATCACATACAGTGGGGAAAAAAAGTATTTAGTCAGCCACCAATTGTGCAAGTTCTCCCACTTAAAAAGATGAGAGAGGCCTGTAATTGACATCATAGGTAGACCTCAACTATGAGAGACAAAATGAGAAAACAAATCCAGAAAATCACATTATCTGAGTTTTAAAGAATTTATTTGCAAATTATGGTGGAAAATATGTATTTGGTCACCTACAAGCAAGCAAGATTTCTGGCTCTCACAGACCTGTAACTTCTTCTTTAAGAGGCTCCTCTGTCCTTACTCATTACATGTAGTAATGGCACCTGTTTGAACTTGTTATCGGTATAAAAGACACCTTTCCACAACCTGAAACAGTCACACTCCAAACTCCACTATGGTGAAGACCAAAGAGCTGTCAAAGGACACCAGAAACAAAATTGTAGACCTGCACCAGACTCTGCAATAGGCAAGCAGCTTGGTGTGAAGAAATCAACTGTGGGAGCAATAATTAGAAAATGAAAGACATACAAGAACACAGATAATCTCCCTCGATCAGGGGCTCCGCACAGATCTCACCCCGTGGGGTCAAAATGATCACAAGAACTGTGAGCAAAAATCCCAGAACCACACGGGGGGACCTAGTGAATGACCTGCAGAAAGCTGGGACCAACGTAACAAAGGCTACTGTCAGTAACACACTACACCGCCAGGGACTCAGATCCTGCAGTGCCAGACGTGTCCCCCTGCTTAAGCCAGTACATATCTGGGCCCGCCTGAAGTTTGCTAGAGAACATTTGGATGTTCCAGAAGAGTATTGGGAGAATGTCATATGGTGAGATGAAACCAAAGTAGAACCGTTTGGTAGAAACACAACTTGCCGTTTTTGGAGGAGCGTGAATGCTGAGTTGCATCCAAAGAACACCATACCTACTGTGAAGCATGGGGGTGGCAACATCATGCTTTGGGGCTGCTTCTCTGCTAAGGGACCAGGACGACTGATCCGTGTACATGAAAGAATGAATGGGGCCATGTATCGTGAGATTTTGAGTGCAAACCTCCTTTCATCAACGAGGGCATTGAAGATGAAACGTGGCTGGGTCTTTCAGCATGACAATGATCCCAAGCACACCGCCAGGGCACTGAAGGAGTGGCTTTGTAAGAAGCATTTCAAGGTACTGGAGTGGCCTAGCCAGTCTCCAGATCTCAACCCCATAGAAAACCTTTGGAGGGAGTTGAAAGTCCGTGTTGCCCAGCCACAGCCCCAAAACTTCACTGGTCTAGAGGAGACCTGCATGGAGGAATGGGCCAACATACCAGCAACAGTGTGTGCCAACCTTGTGAAGAAAACGTTTGACCGTTTCTTACAGAAAACGTTTGACCTCTGTCATTGCCAACAAAGGATATATAACAAAGTATTGAGATGAACTTTTGTTATTGACCAAATAAATATTTTCCACCATAATTTACTAATAAATTCTTCAAAAATCAGACAATGTGATTTTCTGGATTTGTTTTCTCATAGTTGAGGTCTACCTGTGATGTCAATTACAGGCCTCTCTCATATTTTTAAGTGGGAGCACTTGCACAATTGGTGGCTGACTAAATAATTTTTTTCCCCACTGTATATAGTTAGTTAATTACATTGACTACTTGTGTGATGATCTTGATATGTGGTGAGATGCACATGCGAAAACCCAGTCATGACTGAATTTGCAAATTCCTGCTACTGACAACTAGCGACATCCTTGATGATAGTGAGTACGACGGTTGTGATTTGTCAAGGCTGTTTTCTGGTTATTTTCTGCATTTTGTTCCATTAATATTCTTGTGTTATTATATACTATTTCTATTCCATTGTATATCATATTCGATTATGACTGCAGTAAGAACATAAGTAAAGATTGTAAAAGGTGGGTATTGGATTTTGCTTTAATGAGAGCACCCAGACATAACTGACCCTGCTGGCAAAGCTACAACAAATTCTGCATGGAAATATGCATATTTTACTGTGGATTCACTGAAGAATTGCAGCAAAACCAGCATTTCCTCTCCAAGTGAATGTATTATTTCTTATCCACACGAGAGGTGATAAATGTCTGATCACTAGAAGAGGGGTCCTGAGCCTCCTACTCCTCCTCTGTGAATGACTGCATTGAGGAGGAGATTGAATGGAGCAGCCCTCATACATGTGCACTGCTGCTCCATTCGAAGACTATGGGACTGATGGAGACAGCCAAGTCTAGCTCCACAGACACTGAATGAAGAAGGACACATACTTGAAGTCCACGCTATTCAAACCCCTCCTCTCTATGGGTGACAGTGGAGAATCTGAGAAACTCATGCCAACATCTGATACTCTCAAAACACACGAGGTTCACATTGGTGGCGGAAGTTCCAACAGAGGTTTCCATCACAGATTGATGCAAAAAATGGACAACAAGGAATGATGGAATCCATAACGGAAACCCAATGGACATTATATCAATGGGATGTATCAAGAGCTATTGGTGTCTGACAAACTGGAACAGAAAAACTAATTTTCACTGCTGATGGGAAACTCACCTAGGTAAGAAATACACAATAAAGGCAAATTATGCAGTTGCCATACATTGAGATTATTTGATGCAGCTTTGAAGCCAAAACAAGGAGTGGAGGAGAAGTTGTATCTGTCTTTTATACTTTCTCTCCTTTTATGATCCACTCCTGATTTTGGCATCAAAAATGATAAAAACAGTACATTACCTTCCCAGCCTGATAGCCATAGGACCTGCCAGTAGTGCTCCCAGGAAGCCACCAAGTGGGAACACAGACACCATTATGGACCAGATGAGGGTTATTATCCAGCTGTCCAGCTCTGATCCATACCGCTCTAGCCATGTCTCATTCACAAATTTTTGAATATACTGCAAAGGGAATAAAATATAATGAGACAGATGTGACCCTCCATGATAAACTATAGCAGTATCTAACTCTCTTTATATTTCTATTAAAGGGCTTAACCCATGACAAATATTACTATGCGATGACTAGGGCATTGCAAATTAAGTATTTTGCAATATGCATGCAAAAAATATTGTTTCGTCTTTTTATGTATAGTTAAGTACATTACATTTTTTATTTCTGGTAGCCCCCCCCCCCCCCCGTTTATTCTTCTGGTCCTCCTTCTGCTGTCTTCAGAGGTAGACTGACATGCTCAGCAGCTTCCCTGCTCCCTTCCCATCCCCTCAGTGGTGGTGTAGTGCTCTGACAAAGAAGCAGGGGAAGTGGTCCGGAGAAATCTCTTTTATTTATCCCTACTTCTAAAGTCATAGAAATATATAGACATGTAGACAGATCTCTCTTTTACATAGGGAAGAAGGAAATTGTAACATAGTTTATAAGGCCGAAAAAAGACATCTGTCCATCCAGTTCGGCCTGTTATCCTGCAAGTTGATCCAGAGGAAGGCAAAAAACCCCTGTGAGGTAGAAGCCAATTTTCCCCACTTTAGGTGAAAAAATTCCTTCCCGACTCCAATCAGGCAATCAGAATTACTCCCTGGATCAATGAGCATTTGTAGTAACTATAGCCTGTAATATTGTTACCCTCCAGAAATACATCCAGGCCCCTCTTGAACTCTTTTAGTGAATTTACCATCACCACCTCCTCAGGCAGAGAGTTCCAGTCTCACTGCTCTTACCGTAAAGAATCCTCTTCTATGTTTGTGTACAAACCTTCTTTCCCCCAGACGCAGAGGATGGCCCCTCGTCACAGTCACAGTCCTCGGGATAAATAGATGATGGGAGAGATCTCTGTACTGACCTCTGATATATTTATACATAGTTATTAGATCTCCCTTCAGTCGTCTTTTTTCTAAAGTAAATAACCATAATTTTGATAATCTTTCTGGGTACTGTAGTCCACCCATTCCAGTTATTACTTTACTTGCCCTCCTCTGAACCCTCTCAAGCTCTGTTATGTCTACCTTGTTCACAGGAGCCCAGAACTGTACACAGTACTCCATATGTGGTCTGACTAGTGATTTGTAAAGTGGCAGGACTATGTTCTCATCACGGGCATCTATGCCTCTTTTGATGCAACCCATTATCTTATTGGCCTTGGCAGCAGCTGTCTGACACTGGTTTCTGCAGCTTAGTTTGCTGTTCACTAAAATTCCTAGGTCCTTTTCCATGTCAGTGTTACCCAATGTTTTACCATTTAGTATGTACTGGTGACTTGCATTATTCCTTCCCATGTGCATAACCTTACATTTGTCAGTGTTAAACCTCATCTGCCACTTCTCTGCCCAAGCCTCCAATCTATCCAGATTCATCTGTAGCAGTGTACTGTCCTCTTCTGTGTTAATTACTTTACACAGTTTAGTGTCATCTGCAAAAATTGATATTTTACTGTGCAAGCCTTCTACGAGATCAATAATAAATATATTGAAGAGAATAGGGCCCAACACTGACCCCAGTGGTACCCCACTAGTGACAGTGACCCAATCTGAGTATGTACCATTAAAGCGGCTCTGTCACTAGGTTTTAACCTATGTATTTAAATACATAGGTTAAAACCCCTTAACTTGTACAGTTAGAACATACCTGTATTGCAGAGTACAGCGCAGCGGTTGTGCTGAAAAAAGACCTTTAAACTTTATGTTAATGAGCCTTCGGAGCACCGGGGGGCGGGCTCTTTCTTCCTGAGCACCGCTTCTTCACCGCCCCCCGGGTCCCGAGGCTCTCCCCGATGCCGACGTCCACGCCCCTCTGAAAATTGATTGACAGCTGAAATCCCGCCGGCGCATGCGCAGAAGCGCTTGCAGTGCCGAACACCGCAAGCGCTTCCATCCTTGTGCGCACGCGCCGTCACTTCCGGGTTCAGCGAAGTGACGGCGCGTGCGCACAAGGATGGAAGCGCTTGCGGTGTTCGGCACTGCAAGCGCTTCTGCGCATGCGCCGGCGGGATTTCAGCGCTAGGCCAAACGGCCTAGCGCTGTCAATCAATTTTCAGAGGGGCGTGGACGTCGGCATCGGAGAGAGCCTCGGGACCCGGGGGGCGGTGAAGAAGCGGTGCTCAGGAAGAAAGAGCCCGCCCCCCGGTGCTCCGAAGGCTCATTAACATAAAGATTAAAGGTCTTTTTTCAGCACAACCGCTGCGCTGTACTCTGCAATAAAGGTATGTTCTAACTGTACAAGTCAAGGGGTTTTAACCTATGTATTTAAATACATAGGTTAAAACCTAGTGACAGAGCCTCTTTAATAACAAACACCCTCTGTTTTCTATCACTGAGCCAGTTACTTACCCACATACAGACATTCTCTTCCAGTCCAAGCATTCTCATTTTATATACTAACCTTTTATGTGGTACCGTGTCAAATGCTTTGGAGAAGTCCAGATATACGACATCCATTGATTCGCCGCGGTCAAGTCTAGAACTTACCTCCTCATAGAAACTGATTAAATTAGTTTGACATGACCGATCCCTAATGAAGCCATGCTGATATGGCGTTATTTGCTTATTTTCATTGAGGTACTCCAAGATAGCATCTCTTAGAAAACCTTCAGTTTACCCACGACAGATGTTAAACTTACCGGCCTATAGTGTCACAAGTGGGCTTGCGTCTGTGCGGCTTTCAAAAGTGACATAATTTGACATGTTTTCCCCTTGGTTTGGTTGCTGTTTACCACACCCCTTCCCCTTAGCTGTTGCGGCTGTGGTAATTATCTTTCTCCTATTTACCCCTTCCTCTCCCAGTATTCCTTGTGGTTTATACTTTCTGCCTACTTTGTAGTGTGTGGTGTGGATCTCGGCTGAGATCCGGTTGCTGCGATATCTGCTTTAAGATAAGTGACATTTTTCCTTTTGTGGTTTTCCTTCTGGAGTCTCCTGTTCGTCCTTACTGTTGGAGGAACCGGTTGACTGTTTCCTGCGTCACTAGCTGCAGGGTTCTTTAGGGTGAATTTATTATTAGGTTCCTGTGTATGAACTCTCCTACCACTAAGGCTTGTTCATACTGGTAGTCAGTCAGGGCCTAGTTTCAGGGTTCCCTGCAGGAGGTGACCGTTTCGCTGGTTTTGGTCTTTTCCCTTCCCTCGTACGCTCGGTGTGGCTGTTCCCTCCACACCAGAGCGTGACTTATAGTTTCCAGGCTCTGTTTTTGGACCCTTTTTGAATATTGGCACATTTGCTATGCGCCAATCCTGTGGAACACTCCCCGTCAGTATAGTCCTTAAATATCAGAAATAAGGGTCTGGCTATGATATTACTTAATTCTCTTAATGCTCTACTTCTTCCTGGGTCAGACAGGGCACTTTTAATGGGGAATTTACTTTTATATTCTGCATTTCATCTGACAGTTTATTTTCCTCAGCCGACACCTTCAGGTTTATACGTTTTACCATTTATATAATTAAAGAACATTTTAGGGTTAGTTTTACTCTCTTTGGCAATTAAAGGGGTATTCTCATCTTAGACAATGGGGGCATATCGCTAGGATATGCCCCCATTGTCTTATAGGTGCGGGTCCCACCGCTGGGACCCGCACCTATATCCAGAACGGAGCGGGGAGCGCTGCGCCTGGAGGACCCCAGGTTTCCGGGGGTCCGGCCACCACCAGGCGCAGCTCCCCACGCCGCTCATAGAAATGAATGGGAGCCGGGCTGTGCATGCGCGGTGCGCTCCCATTCATTTCTGTGGAGCCGACGGAAGTAGCCGAGCCAGCGCTCGGCTATTTTCGGCGGCCCCATAGAAATGAATGGAGGGCGGCTGCGCATGCGCAGTGCGCCCTCATTCACTTCGGGGGCTCCGTTCTGGAAATAGGTGCGGGTCCCAGCGGTGGGACCCGCACCTATAAGACAATGGGGGCATATCCTAGCGATATGCCCCCATTGTCTAAAATGAGAATAACCCTTTAATCTCTCGGTCTCTAGTTTGGCTGTTTGTATTTGTCTTTTACATATTCTATTTTTTTCCTTATAGTTTTTCAATGCTTCCTCGCTCCCCTCCTGTTTTAGTGATTTAAATGCTTTCTTTTTGTCATTTATTGCTTTCTTTACAGTTCTATTTACCGTATTTTTCGCCCTATAAGACGCACCGGCCCATAAGACGCACCTAGGTTTTAGTGTAGGAAAATAAGAAAAAAATATTTTTCATCAGATCCTCTTATCAGACTGCCCATAAATTTAAGGACATCACATCAGACCCCCATATCAGCCCCCTGTGCCCCCATACCATCTCACTGTGCCCCCACCAGACCTCAGATCAGCAGAATGTGCCCCCATCAGACCTCAGATCAGCAGAATGTGCCCCCATCAGACCTCAAATCAGCAGAATGTGCCCCCATAAGACCTCACATCAGCAGAATGTGCCCCCATAAGACCTCACATCAGCAGAATGTGCCCCCATAAGACCTCACATCAGCAGAATGTGCCCCCATCAGACCTCATATCATGCCCCCATCAGACCTCATATCATGCCCCCATCAGACCTCAGATGAGCAGAATGTGCCCCCATCATACCTCAAATCAGCAGAATGTGCCCCCATAAGACCTCACATCAGCAGAATGTGCCCCCATAAGACCTCACATCAGCAGAATGTGCCCCCATCAGACCTCATATCATGCCCCCATCAGACCTCATATCATGCCCCCATCAGACCTCAGATCAGCAGAATGTGCCCCCATCATACCTCAGATTAGCGTCTTGTGCCCCTATCAGACCTCAGATCAGCCCACCCAGCCACTGATAAAGACCATACTTACCGTACCTGTTCTGCGCTGCCGTCCGGTCACACGCTCCGCGCTCCTCTCTCTTCCCTGCCGGCACGCACTATGACCTGACGCCGCAGCGTCAGGTCATAGTGCGTGCCGGCAGGGAAGAGAGAAGAGCGCGGAGCGTGGGACCGGACGGCAGCGGCAGCGCAGAACAGGTAAGTATGGTCTTTATCAGTGGCTGGGTGGGCTGATCTGAGGTCTGATGGGGGTCCCTAAGTACAAGTGAGCGCTTCCTTATGGAAGCGCTCACTTGTATTCGCCCTATAAGACGCACAGCATTTTCCCCCCTACTTTTGGGGGAAAAAAAGTGCGTCTTATAGGGCGAAAAATACGGTATCCACATTGTTTTTTTCTTGTTCCTTAACCTATTATTCCCATAAGGAATGTACTTCTCACAATTAGATATTAGGATGCTTTTAAAAATATCCCATTTTGTGGCTGTATTTTTATTTTTGAGGATTTTGTCCCAGTTAGTTCGGCCTATGGCCTCTCTTAGTTGGCTAAATTTTGCTTTTTTGAAGTTTGGTATTTTTGTTCCTCCCTGAAGAAACACTCTTTTGAATGACAATTGGAAGGTTATTATTTTATGGTCACTATTTCCCAGGTGTCCCCCAACCTGCACATCTGTTGTTCTGTCAGGTCTATTGGTTAATACTAAGTCCAGTATGGCCGTCCCTCTAGTCGGGTCCTGAACCAGTTGGGAAAGGTAATTGTCTTTGGTTATTGCCAAGAACCTGTTTCCTTTATGAGATGTACAGGTTTCAGTTTCCCAGTCTATATCTGGGTAGTTGAAGTCCCCCAAAATAACAACCTCATTATGATTTGCCGCCTCGTCTATTTCATTTAGAAGTAGATTTTCTATGGGCTCTGGTATATTAGGTGGTTTATAATAAACTCCTATTAGTATTTTATTATTGTTTTTGGCTTCATTTATTTCTACCCACAGTGACTTCACATGTTCATGTCCCTCACTTATATCTTCCCGGAGTGTGGGCTTTAGACAGGACTTTACATAAAGGCAGACCCCTCCCCCTCTCCGGTTTTGGCGATCCTTTCTAAGCAGACTGTAACTCTGTACATTAACTGCCCAGTCATAGGTATCATCCAGCCATATCTCAGTTATTCCCACTATGTCATAGTCCTCCTCACATATCACTAATTCCAGTTCACCAGTTTTATTAGTCAGGCTTCTGGCATTAGTGTACATACAGTTAAAAGGTTTATGTATATTTTTTACCCTACACCTTTCCTTCTGAACTGTTCGAGTCCCTCCTTCCATTTCTCCCCCAGTTCCATTACCTCATCCCAGGTCTCTATCTGCACTATCTTCCCCTCTTATGTGATTTCCCCCCCCCCTCCCAGTCCCTAGTTTAAACACTCCTCCAGCCTTCTAGCCATCTTCTCCCCCAAAACAGCTGCCCCTTCCCCATTGAGGTCACTGTATATCATATGTATCTCTAGGGATATACGGTATGTGAGGGACTATTTTCTATGCAGGGGAGGAAGAGGTTAAATAGAACTAATCTCAAAGCATCGTGGAATGCCGATGCTTGACAAGGTTTTTTCAAAAGACAATCTGCTGATCGCTATTGGAGGAGATCTGTGCATTTACATGTAACGATCTCCTCCAGCTCCTCCACAGTATGGGGAGGAGAGATCGCTAATGGCATTGCGCTTCCTGATACAGACTGGTTGTTTCTCGGCAGCAGATCCTGTTTACACTGCACTATCTGCCACTGGGAAACAAGGATTCTTGTGCAGGATGGGGGACCCATAAAAAAGTGGGAGCCCAGCCTAAGGCCCCTTAGTGACCACTGTAAAAAGGCGTATGGGTGGACACTAAGGGGTTAAAGGGGTATTCCCAACTCACAAATGTAGTTTGTATAGTTAGATATAGCCATACCAATAGTATTACTAATAGAATGTATTTATATAAAATGTACCATTTAGAAGATTTTCCTATTTGTATAGGCATTGTCACACACACATCAGTCAGGCCGTTGCCCCTAGTTATGACCACCGCTGCCATGTAGTAGTGGTGGCCGGCTTGCTCTTGTTCAAACCCGCTCTGAGGTAACTGCTGTATTGTGAACACACATTACATGAGCATGCGGAGACACATCTTAGGGTTGTAGCATTTTTGTCTACACTTCCAAAACGCAGAGAAACGGATCCTGTTCTAAGATCAATTCATTTCTATGGAGCAGAATCTGTTTATAAAGTCTGCGTTTTTGACAGATCCTGCCCATTGGTTTTGGACTGGTAGCGTCCAAAACGCAGATGTGAAAGTACCCTAAGATGTGTCTCTGCATGCTCATGCAATGTGCGTTCACAATACAGAAGTTACCTCAGAGCGGGTCTGAACAAGAGCAAGCCGGCCACCACTACTACATGGCCACGGTGGTAACTAGGGGCAACGGCCTGACTGATGTGTGTGGGACAATGGAAATACAAATAGGCAAATCTTCTAAATGGTACATTTTATATAAATACATTCTATTAGTAATAATATTGGTATGGCTATATCTAACTATACAAACTACATTTGTGAGATGGGAATACCCCTTTAAGACTGCCCGTAGCCTAAACTGCAAATTAGATGTTGGGCAGACCTACAGAAAGGGTGTCTGCCTCCTACGGACATTAAGCTAAAACTGATTCGCTCAGGGTATGCAGGAGGGGAATAGCTGAGAGGAGGAGCTTTTCTGCTTAGTGTCGCCTCCTAGTAGCAGCAGCTATATCCATGGTCTTCTGTGTCCCCCAATGATACAAGAAAGGAAACTGATCAAAAAGGCATATGGTAAAGGCAAAATGGTATCAATAAAAAATAGACTTCCCTACAAAAAAAAAACGCCTACTTGGCTTGGCCACACCTTCTGCCAGTTTGGCTCCTCCCACATGTGGGCCACTTCTACAGTTTTTTCCAGGGCCACTTTGAGTTCCCAATCCGCCCCTGGAAAGAAAGTCCCTCTCTTACACCATCAGCTACCTGCAAAGACATTGTGGGGTGCGGATGGCTACTAAGGCAGCTCAAGGCCTTAGAAAGGCCTTGGGGCCTGTAATACACACAGTTGAATACACCATGGATTGTACTGCACTGGAAAAAGAATTAGACCCTTAAAAGAAGTCCTCTAGTAGGAAAAAAAATACAGAGTAAAAAAAATAAGTGTTTTATAAAAATAAAAAAAAATATGTTTCAAGCAAAAAAAATGCGCTTCTTTCCCCTCATTAATTTACTATTAAAAAAATATTAAAAATAAACATATTGAGTATTGGCGTGTCTGTAACGACTGGCTCTATAAAAATATCATATGATCTACTCCATCAGGTGAACGCTGTAAAACAAAAAATGGCGGCAGGACAGCCATTTTTTGGTCACCTTGCTTCACAAAAAGCACAATATTGAGCAATCAAAAAATGTTATGTACCCTCAAATGGTACCAATGAAAATATTACCTCATCACACAAAAACAGCCCTCACACCAGACCATCGGCAGAAAAAAATAATTTGGCTCTCAGAAAATGGCAATACAAGCACATTTCTTTTTCAAAAATGCTTTTATTGTGTTAAAATGGTTAAACGGGTTGTCCGGGTACATAGCTGAACCTGGACATATCCCGATTTTCACCCAGGCAGCCCCTCTGATATGAGCATCAGGCCATTTCATGTTCCGATGCTCTCCTTTGCCCTGCGCTGAATCGCACACGACAAAGGCTTTTTCTGGAGATCCGGTGACGTACCGGGCTCTCCATAGGTAAAGCTAGGTGGAGGCTTCCAACTAGCAGTGAGCCTGGTGACGTCACTGTGATCACGCTTGAGCTACTTTCACCGTGTCTTCTCATGGATTGTCTTTACTGAAGTCTGACTTTTTCTATAGTTGAACTATACTATGTTGCACTTTGATTTTACTCACTGTGTACACATTTTTGATGATTGAGTAAAAACATTAAGCAGAAATTATAGCGTTCAGTTAGAGTAGTGCGACATGGTAGTTGGAGCCTCATGTATCTGAAATGACTGTTGTGGTGCTTGATCAGGTTCTAGATTGTAAGCTCTTGTGAGCAGGACCCTCACTCCTCTTGTTTTTGTTGGTGCTATATAAAAGAAGATTAGTATTATTATCTCCAGCTATGTGATTAAGGCATTTTCAGAACTTTTGGGATACAAGGTAAGATAAAAATCTAAAATGAATGAAAGGTCCATCCAGCATACGTACAGTTGTGGGTGCATTGATGATAGTGAGGTTGTAGCCATACTGGAAAGTGCCTCCGATACCTGCTGCGCACATAGTAAGGAGCAGCACCCATCCCTGGAAAACAAAAATGGATTCTATAAGTAAAATTAGACAACTGGTACTGTGTTGTGTTGTACAGGACAAAATCCATAAATGCTTGACAATGATGCCACTGAGTAAATCAGTACTCAATAGGTGAGGGGATGGTAACAGATAATATTACTGCCTAGTATTACAGTTGTACATGTTACTCCTGTTGTCCACATCCAGCCCCGCTGCTCCTGCTGACAGGCTTTGTCTGATTTCTAGGTAACTGATGCTTCCTGCTTCAGCTACGTGTCCCATAGACTGGGATTACAAGCAACAGATGAGGAAGATGTCACAGCCTGCTAAGGCTACTTTCACACTAGCGTTTTATAATTGAGTTCCGTCATAGGGGCTCAATACCGGTATAAAACGCTTCAGTTTTGTCCCCATTCATTGTCAATGGGGACACAACTGAACTGAAGACAACGGAATGCTCCTAAAAGCATTCCGTTCCGTCTTCAGACCGGAGAGAATACCGCAGCATGCTGCTCTTTGCTCTCCGGTCCAGGCATCCACACCAAGACGGATCCGGAATGACCCCCAATGAAAGTCAATGGGGACGGATCCGTTTGGTGTGATACAATGGTGAACGGATCCGTCCTCCATTGACTTTCAATGGAGTTCATGATGGATCCGTCACCTGCACACATACATACATACACATACAGACATACACATAAACATACACAGACATATACACATACATACTTACATGCTCCTGGCAGGTCTCCACAGCGCAGGAGGAGCAGGATGGCGCGCACATAGGACGATTCCCCACAGCGCCCTTTGCTGGGCGCAGGGTGGAATCGTCCTATGTGTGCGCCGTCCTCCTCCTGCGCTGTGGAGACCTGCCGGGAGTATGTAAGTATGTATTTGTATGTGTATATGTCTGTGTGTGTGTGTCTGTGTGTATGTATGTACTGTGTGACATGTGTGGGGCCGAAGCGCGGTTCCGACCCCACACATGTCCCTGCGGCAGCACAGATCCGGCGGCACCCTTCACCTGCCAGATCCGTGCTGCCGCTAGTGTGAAAGAGGCCTAAGGCAGCCAGTGCCCGGACATGACGTCAGGCATAGTAGCCTATTTAGGGCTCATGCACAAATACGGATGATGTCCACGTGCATTCCGTGTTTTGCGGAACGGATAATAGGAAATTTTTCAATCTTTTTGCGGAACGGACATAAGGAAACGGAATGCACACTGAGTCATGTTTTTTTTGCAGACCCATTGAAATGAATGGTTCTGCATACGATCCGCAAAACAAACAGAACGGAACGCCCTGAAAGTGTAACTGCCATTCTATTTTTAATGTAATGTATAGGGGCAGTGATGCCGACCATTTTTGTAATATACTTTAATTACTGGAATTGTACATTTCTATTAGAAAAATAGCTCTAAAGTGGCCCATTTTGAGCCTTAGTAACGCTCCTCTGTCTTCTGTTTACATAACTGTGGAGACTTGCTCAGCACTGACTGCTGCTGGGCTCACTGCCTCTTTTTCTTTCTCTCTCAGGGCAGCAGCAGTCAGTGTGGAGCGTGTAAACAGAAACAGACAGAGGAGCATTGCTAAGGCTCAAAATGGGCCACTTTAGAGCTATTTTTCTAATAAAAATGTACAATTCCAGTAATTAAAGTATATTACAAAAATGGTAAATATCACTGCCCCTATACATTACATTAAAAATAGAATGACCACTCATCCCTCAAAAAATAAGCCCCCACACAGCTCACCCCCTACGTAGAAGCCAATTTTCCTTTCCTTCCTTTTTAGGGGAAAAAAATCCTTCCCGACTCCAATCAGGCAATCAGAATAACTGCCTGGTTCAACGACCCCTCTCTAGTAACTATAACCTGTAATATTATTACTTGAACTCTTTTAGTGAACTTACCATCACCACCTCCTCAGGCAGAGAGTTCCATAGTCTTACCGTAAAGAATCCTCTTCTATGCTGGCGCCAGAATTACACAGCTCCATTCATTGCGCACTGCATGGATCTTGTAACTGCAGTGCTACTCTCATTCACTTCAATGTGATGATTGCTGCAGTAACCAGCTCTATCCACTATACAATGGATGGAACTGTGTAGTTCTGGCACCAACTTCTCTCCCCCAAAGCTACTGGAGTTACAGAAGCAGTGTAGCCTGTTCTGATCTGCTGTTTCTGTAGCTCCCATTTAGAGCTGGGCGATATGGCCAAAAAAAAAAAAAAACTCGATTTTTTTTTTTTTAAATTTTGGACGATTCACGATTTAAATCTCGATTTTCTTATGTTATTAAAAATATTTTTTAAAAAAAAGCCTACTGTGCCCCATCAGACCTCACATCAGCCCACTGTGCCCCCACCAGACCTCACATCAGCCCACTATACCCCCATCAGACCTCAGATCAGCCCACTGTGCCCTCATCAGATCTCAGATCAGCCCATTATGCCCCATCAGACCTCACATCAGCCCATTGTGCCCCCACCAGACCTCACATCAGCCCACTATACCCCCATCAGACCTCAGATCAGCCCACAGTGCCCCCATCAGACCTCAGGTTAGCCCACAGTAGTGCCCCCTTGAGACCTCAGATTAGCCCACAGTAGTGCCCCCTTGAGACCTCAGATTAGCCCACAGTAGTGCCCCCTTCAGACCTCAGATTAGCCCACAGTAGTGCCCCTTCAGACCTCAGAACAGCCCACAGTAGTGCCCCCTTGAGACCTCAGATTAGCCCAACAGTAGTGCCCCTTCAGACCTCAGATTAGCCCACAGTAGTGCCCCTTCAGACCTCAGAACAGCCCACAGTAGTGCCCCTTCAGACCTCAGATTAGCCCACAGTAGTGCCCCTTCAGACCTCAGAAAAGCCCACAGTAGTGCCCCCTTGAAACCTCAGATTAGCCCACAGTAGTGCCCCCTTCAGCCCTCAGAACAGCCCACTAGGCCACCATAAGAATAAAATTAAAAAATCCCTTACCTGTCCAGCACCGCGGCTCTGCTCCAGGGCCGGCGCTCCTCAGTCTTCTTCTCCCGGCGCTGCACTGTCACCTGACTGCGTGCAGCGTCAGGTCAGAGTGCACGCACTACGTCCTGACGCTGTACGCGGTCAGGACAGTGCAGCGCAGCCCCGGAGAAGAAGAGGAGCGCCGGACACCGGAGCGGAGCCGCGGCGCAGGACAGGTGAGAGATTTTTTTTATTTTATCTGGCAGGCGCCATTTTAGGAAAATCGAGTTCACGATTTTCCTAAAAAATAAAATTGTGAGGCTTTCAATTGGCGAATTAATCGAAGTAATTCGATTAATCGCCCAATCCTACTCCCATTCACTGCAATCGGAGTTAGGGAAACAGAGGAGTGCCAGCCTGCTCATATGTTTCTGTAAGCCTGGACACCAGTGGCCGAAGCATAGTCCCATCTCACCATGAAAACGGCGAGACGGGACAACCCATTTAATACATTTTTGTGCAACCCTTTTAAGGTGGCCATTTAACTTCTTCAGGACAGAACCAGTTTTCACCTTAAGGACCACACCAAATCAATTTTTTCCTGTAACGCAGCAAGGGTTAACAGCCAAATAAACTCATTATTTATTACCCTGATTCTGCAGTTTATAGGAACACCCCTTTTGTGGTCGTAAACTGCTATATGGGCACATGGCAGGGCACAGAAGGGAAGGAGGAACATATAGATTTTGGAGGGCAGATTTCACTGGGATAATTTTAAGTTGCCATGTCACATTTGAAGACCCCTAATGTACCCCCTACAGTAGAAACCCCAAAAAGTGACCCCATTTTGGAAACTATGGGATAAGGTGACAATTTTATTGGTAATATTTTGGGGTATATATGATTTTTGATTGCTATTTTTTTGTTTTGTTACGGCATTCACCTGACAGGTAAGATCATGTGTTATTTTTAAAAGAGCAGGTTGTTACTGGGCGAAACTATACTAAATATGTCTATTTTTATTTTTTGTTTCAGTTTTACATAATAAAGCATTTTTGAAAAAAAAATCATGTTTTTGTGTCTCCATCTTCTGAGGGCTATTTATCTTATTTTTCTGTCGATCTTCTTGTGCAGGGGCTTGTTTTTTACAGGAAGAGTTGACGTTTTTATTGGTGCCATTTTTGGGTACATAAGATTTTTTGATTGTTCAATATTACACTTTTTTTGGGTAACCAAAAAATGGCACAGTTTATATTTATTTATTTTTACTGTGTTTACCTAAGGACGTAGGTCATGTGATATTTTTATAGAGCAGCTCATTATGGACGTGACGATATGTAATATGTTTATTACATGTCTGGTTCTGCAGCTCTCCCCATTCAAGTGACCTATACCGAGCACAACAACCACCAAATGTACGGCGCTGTCCCTGGTAGACAATGCTCTTCAGGGCACCAACGCCCCTTCTGTCAGCAGATCTTCTTACTGATGATCTATCCTCTCGATACGTCATCAGTATCTGATCGGTGGGGATCCGACACCCTGGACCTCAGCCAATCAGCTGTCAGTAGCACTGCGGCTTTTTCTCTGCTAACCAACCACAGGGCCATTTATTTGTACATTTTATCACACTCAGCTCCATTCACTTCTATGGGGCTAAGGCTACTTTCACACTAGCGTTTTAAAATTCCGGTATTGAGTTCCGTCATAGGAGCTCAATACCGGAATAAAACGCTTCAGTTTTGTCCCCATTCATTGTCAATGGGGACAAAACTGAACTGAAGACAACGGAGCGCTCCTGAAAGCATTCCGTTCCGTCTTCAGACCGGAGAACAAACCGCAGTATGCTGCGGTTTGCTCTCCGGTCCAGGCATCCGCACCAAGACGGATCCGGAATGACCCCCAATGCAAGTCAATGGGGGCGGATCCGTCTGGTGTTACCACAATGGTAACCGGATCCGCCCTCCATTGACTTTCAATGGAGTTCATGACGGATCCGTCACCACATACACACATACAGACATAGACATACACAGACATATATACATACATATACACATACATACTTACAAGCTCCCCGGCAGGTTTTCAGAGCGCCGGAGGGACAGGTCGGCGCGCACAGATGACGATTCCACCAGGCGCCCAGCAGAGGGCGCTGTGGGGAATCGTCATCTGTGCGAGCCGTCCTGCTCCTCCGGCGCTCTGAAGACCTGCCGGGAGCATGTAAGTATGTATGTGTATATGTGTGTGTGTGTATGTATGTACTGTGTGACGTGTGGGGCCAGAGCGCGGTTCCGGCTCCACACATGTCGCTGCGGCAGTCCTGATCCGGCAGCACCCTTCACCTGCCGGATCAGGCCTGCCGCTAGTGTGAAAGTAGCCTAAGCTGCACCTAGGCCTCCTGACCAATGAACGTGTCCTCACTCGGGCCAAGGGAAAGCAGTGAGAATGCCAGGGCACTACTGTGAGTGCTGCTGCTTCTCAAATAGCAGATTGGCGTCGACCCCCAAAGATCAGATACTGATGACCTATCCAGAAGACAGATCATCAGTAAAAATATCTCAGAAAACCCCATTCACTAAATGCTTTAGTGTGATATTGCTATTGCCAGATCTGGTGGCACACTGCCTCAAACCAGTTCTGAAAAGAGGCACTAATCTATATTTTAAGTGCCAATGCCAGTATGACGGGTACACATCGACAAAACATGAGCCAATATAAACGTCAGTGACACCGGTTCCTTCTCAGGTTTTATGTACCCTTCGCCGCACGCCTCTCTGCCCTTCATGAGGAGGACGGAGACGTCAGCACGCACGCCGTGCACACCGCCTCCCGCTCTTACCGGTGTCCGTGCCCTCCTCTGCTCCTCGTCGCCCTCTTCATCCATGGAGAGCTGAGGGGCGCGCCGTGCACGGTGAGAAGCCGAAGTATCACAGCACTGGTGCTTCTCTGCTGCCCGACTCCACAATGACTGGCAGGACTAGACGGGCAGGGCCGGCGGGGGAACACTGGGCAATTGCCCTGGGCTCCGTCACCAAAGGGGCCCCCTTCAGGTGGACTTCCTCCTATACTTACAGAAAACAATGCCATTAGGCTCTGCAGTCGGGAGCAGAGGTGAACCAGAATCAGTCTGCTCCATCAATTAGCCGGGCAGCAGCTAACTCCTAGTAGAGGTTCCGTCTGCTGGCAGCTGCTGCCTGTGCACTTGTCATACACTCCCCCTTCCCCCAGCACACACACAGATACCTTAGAGCAGCGTTGGGGACAGAGAGGGTGGGGGAGGATGTTTTCAGCCGCTCTGGATTTTGCCAGATCACTCTCCCAGCTATTCTGCATGAAATGTAAGTTTGTGTGTAAAGTGAACATTAATTACAGTATGTGTACAATACCTGAGTGTAAATGTGTGTGTTATGTAGGTATATGTGTGTCTTCATATACATTCTGTATGTGTGTGTGTGTATATATATATATATATTTATATACACACACACACACTGTATGTATATTATGTATGAGTGTTCATATATAATGTATATGTATGATTATATATTGTAAAATGTATGTTCATATGTGTGAGTATATATGCGTAAGCAAATATACTGTATGTATGTTTGTGTGTGTATATATATGAATACAGTGTGTACATTCTTATATATGTCTGAGTGTATATATATATATATATATATATGTATATATGCACTTCTGCCTCCTTGTTCACTTATATGAGAGAATATATATATTCTCTAATATAAGTGAACAAGGAGGCAGAAGTGCTCAGTCGTCTTGTCTCTCCTCGCTAGTTAAGGACTGGGTAAGGCCTCATCTTGGCGATGAGCATGCCATCTTTTTTTTCCAGTCTAGAGAAAAGAACATGCTTTATTTTTATGTGAGGCCACGGAAAGAAAGTACGGATGCAGACAGCATCTGTAGATACTGTCGTGTGCATGAGGCCTTAGGGTCCATTCACATGTCTGCAAAATGGGTCTGCATCCGTTCTGTAATTTTGCGGAACGGGTGCGGGCCTATTTATTTTCAATGGGGCCGCACTTCCATTCCGTGGCGCTGCAAAAAAATGGAACATGTCCTATTCTTGTCTGCAGCCACAGCCATGTGTGGACCGCAAAACAGTTGCGGACATGTGAATGGACCCTTAGGGTGATGGCACATAGTGCAGTTTTGACATGCAGTTAGGATGTAGTTTTTTATTGTAGCAAGCTGAAATGAATTAAATCATTCTCACCATGCAGAACACCAGGGGTTAATGAGGCTGCTAAACTGGCTAAAGTGAAAACTGCATCCTAACTGCATGTCAGAACTGCATTGTGTGCCATCACCCTTAGGGCTCATGCACACGAACGTGTGCGTTCAGTGCCCGTGCTGTGGACCATAATTTGCAGTCCACAACGCACGGGCACTGACTGTGGTGCCACTGCATTCGGATCGCAAACCCATTCATTTGAATGGGATCCGCATCTGACGGTCCGCACCGCAAAAAAGTAGTACATGCGCTACTTTTTTGCGGTGCGGAGGCACGGCCAGAAACACCAAGGAAGCACACTGTAGTTACAGTCGTGTGTCACTATGACATGTATAAAGTGTTTTTAAAGGAGAGTTAGGCTACTTTCACACTAGCGTTTTATAATTCCGGTATTGAGTTCCGTCATAGGGGCTCAATACCGGAATAAAACGCTTCAGTTTTGTCCCCATTCATTGTCAATGGGGACAAAACTGAACTGAAGACAACGGAATGCTCCTGAAAGCATTCCGTTCCGTCTTAAGACCGGAGAGCAAACCGCAGCATGGGCATCTGCACCAAGATGGATCCGTCATGACCCCCAATGCAAGTCAATGGGGACGGATCCGTTTGGTGTGACACAATGGTAAACGGATCCGTCCTCCATTGACTTTCAATGGAGTTAATGACGGATCCGTCTCCCTGCAATTTCCCCTCCCTCCAGCAGGTGGCGCTGTGGGTAAACTTACCCTTGAGCATGCCGTCCTCCTCGTCACTGGTCAGGTCCGGAGCTGCTGGAGCTGGTAAGTATGTGTATGTGTGTGTATATGTGTATGCGTATGCGCTGGTCCGGCAGCACAGATCCGGCGGCACCCGTCACTCGCCGGATCCGTGCTGGTGTGAAAGAGGCCTTACACTATATATGTTTGTCTTTCCAACCTGCTTCTTGTTTTTTAACTTAAAAGGTTTACCTGGGAACTTAAAGGGGTTGTCCGGGTTCAGAGCTGAACCCGGACATACCCAGGTTTTGACTCCGGCAGCCCTCCTGAACATGGCATCGGAGCATCTCATGCTCCAATGCCCTCCCTTGCCCTGCGCTGGATCGCGCAGGGCAAGGGCTCTTTTGTTTGTAAACATTCACTGCCGGGGCGGAGGCCTCCGCCCGGCAGTGAGTTCGCTGACGTCACCGGCCGTAATGGGCCGGCTTTAGCGCTGCCCTAGCCGTTTGAATGGCTAGGGCAGCACTAAAGCCCGCCCATCAGCGCCGATGACATCACCGGGCTCACTGCCGTCCGGAAGCCTCCGCCTGGCAGAGCCCGGTACGTCACCGGAACCGGGCTAAATTCCTTTGCCCTGCGGCAAAGGAGGGCATCGGAGCATAGGATGCTCCGATGCCCTGTTCAGGCGGGCTGCCTGGGTGAATTGAAAGGTATGTCCCCTTTAATATGGATGGTCTATCCTTAGGATAGGTCATCAGTATCAGATCAGTGGGATCCGACTCCCGACCCCCCCGCTGATCAGCTGTTTGAAGAGGCCGCTGCTCTCACCAGAGCTCCGGTGAGCACTGCAGTCTCTTTATAGCTTACCAAGCACAGCGCCGTACATTAGATAACAGCGTTACTTGGTATTGCAGATCCTCTCCTTTCACTTGAATGGTCTTTGTGTAGTGCTTTTTATTCAGTAAGACTACGGTAATATTATTCAGTTACTCAGGCTATGTGTGACTGTGTTTTTTGTGTAATATTTTATTTAGGGCCCCACTAAAAATTTTGCCCAGGACCACGCTTTGTCTAAAACCGGCCCTGCAGACGGGACTTGTACGGCCGCCTCCTGATCTCTGGCTCTGCCACACACGTTGTTGGAAGGAGCTGATAACCGCCTACTTTTCCCTCAGTGACTGGCAGTTATATGGAGGAGACATTAGGTTGTCCTCAAGTGCACTGCCAGTTTTAATAAAGGGATTCTCTACTGCTTTGTAATCATATTTGCAGGTGTATGAGACTGAGATGGCTGTGAAAGACATAAGGGACAGCCTTCATCAAAACCTTTCATTTTACTAAGGAGTTGCTATGGGAAACTAAACCAGTTTTCCTTTACACCAGTTTGATAAATCTTTCCCATTGAGTTTAGCTGTTAAAGAGGACCTTTCATGTTTTTTTATTTATTTTTTTATTTTAGAAATATAAATACCTGTTCTCCATCAGTGATTTTGAGCCAAAACACAGAACAGGTGCGACTCTTTCCCTTATACCTTATCTCTGTGGAGGCTCCAGTCCTGGTTTTGGCTGGAAATCACTGACCAAACACTGATGTGTGAATGAGGCTTTAGAGGAGGAAAATCAGACCTCAAGGCAAGTTTAGAGGCCCTGATGTACAGCCGATTGTTGGGCAGGAAGTGTTCCTTCCTGATATTTGGCTGCTCATTGTGCATTTACCTGCAGCTATCTCTTTCACTGTATGAGGACGAGGGATCGCAATAGCTCATACGTAATCATGGTTTCTGGGCAGCAGATCCCTGTTTAGACTGCCCCGAAATGATTTGCGGTGCCTGCATGCACGACGGGATCACCCGATAAACGTGCGTTTCACTCATTCATCGGGTGATTGTGGCACATTTAGACGGGGAGATTGTCGTGAATGGGTGTTCGCAGGAATGTTTGCTCCTGATAATCTGCCTGATTATCAGGCAGTGTAAATCCACCCCCTGGATGTATTTCTGGAGGGTAATAATATTACAGGTTATAGTTACTAGAGAGGGGTCGTTCATCCAGGGAGTTATTCTTATTGCCTGATTGGAGTCGGGAAATGGGGAAAATTGGCTTCTACCTCACAGGTTTTTTGCCTTCCTCTGGATCAACTTGCAGGATAACAGGCCGAACTGGATGGACAGATGTCTTTTTTCGGCCTTATAAACCATGTTACTATGTTACTAAATCAGACCCCCAAACTAGATCCTCAATCTTCATCAGACTTTAGATCAGACCCCCCCCCCCCATGCCGCTACTCTGCAGGTCTGGCGGTCTCTGCAGTTGTCACGCTCCCTGGTCTTCACCTGACTGCATGCAGTATCAGGTCATAGCACACAGACGCTGTACTCAGTCAGGGCAGTTCAGCGCAGGCCCAGAAAAGACCAGGGAGGGTGAGTACCAGCTGTGCTCCACTCCCCTCACCTCCTGCATACTAGTGAGCACTTCCATATGGAAACTGCGTCTTATGCCTCATGCACACGACCATGGTTTGGGTCCGCATCCGAGCTGCAATTTTTGTGTGTTGGATGCTGTCTGCATCTGTACCTCCATTCCATATTGTATTTGGAAGACTGCAATGGGCTGATTAGTAAAAGCTTTCTATTTTTCTTCAAAGGGGTTTTTTAGCTTTCTTTTTTTAATTTCCACCCCAGTTTTTGTGACCTAGGTGTAACATGCCTCTTGGGAACACGTCATGTGACCTGCATCAAACCGAATGTTGACCTGGGGAGACCGGTGATCTGCAGAGGAGGCGGGGAAGCAAAGGATCCGGAGCCAGGGATCAAGTAAGGCTACTTTCACATCTGCGTTTTTAATTCAGGTTTTGAGATCCGGGAGAGGATTTCAAAACCTGAATTAAATGGATTGTTTTTTGCCCCATTTGTTGTCAATGGAGACAAAACTGATCAGTATGCATCAGTTCAGTTGCGTTATGGGACTGGACACAAAACTGCTGAAAGTGGTGTTTTTGTGTCCGATTTGCCAAGCGCAACAAACTGGATCCGGCATGAAAATCAATGTAAGTTAATGGGGCTAAAACAAACAAACCGGAGTCGGCGCCCGGATCCATTTTTCTTGCGTTTTGATTTAATACAACCGGATGTGGCTGAAACTGAGCCATCAGGATGAATTAAATGCAACGGATCAGTTTAATTCAGGTTTTGAGATTTACTGCCGGATCTCAAACGTGAATTAAAAAACACAGATGTCAACGGCGAGCAGGTAAACAATTCTGGAAAGGCTGAGCTTGCATGGGGACCCCCGCTGATCTGATATTGACCAACCCTGCGGAAAGATCATCAATATTAACCCCTTAGTGACCACTAATATGTCTTTTTACGGTCACTAAGGTGCCTTAGGCTTTTCATGGTGGCCCAGTCTAAGAGCTACACGGGTCCCCCGTGCAGCAGACAGTGGGGGCTCAGCTCTCACATGAGAGCTGCACTCCTGCTGTAACAGCCCAGACCAGCAGGAGTGCCGACCCAGGCTGTTTAACCCCTTACACGCCACAGGCAATGGCATCCTCTGTCTCACAGCAACCTACCAATGCGAACGTGGGGTGCCGATGTGTATATAGACAGGCTGGGACCTGGTGTAGGCTCCGAGCCTGCCTTGAGTGTTCGCCAGCAGCCTGCTGGTCAATGTCAGTATAGCACTAACATTAAAATGTAATACACTATAGGGATAGTGCATTGCATTTTAGAATCAATCAAAACATTGAAAAAGAAACACCAAAAAAATGCCAGAATTGTTAATTCATTCTTCATTCTGTAATCGTACTGACCCAGAAAATAAAGATATCATGTTATTTATGCTGAAAAAAGAACGCCACAACATTTATAACGTAAAAACTCAGTGTCAGTATTGCTGTTTTTCCCCATCTCCAGAAAGAGTTAATAAAAGTTAATCAAAAAGTTTGTGTACCCCAAAATGGCACCATTAAAAACTACAACTTGTCCCGCAAAAAACAAGCCCTCATACAGCTATATAGACTAAAAAATAAAACAGTTATAGCTCTTGAATGGCGACAATTCAAAAAGGAAGAAAAACGCTTAGTCAGTAAGGCTCAAAACAGGCTGCTCACTAAGGGGTTAAAATCCCAGAAAACCACTTTAAGAAAATAGAAATAAGCAGGAAACATGTTTATGGATAGTCCCCAACCAGGGACAGATGGTCAAGAGGTCTAGCTTTTTGCCAAAACAATGGCCACCTGCCATTTGGGTGTTCTCTTTACAACTTACATGCTAACACCGCACCTAGGCCAGTAATACTAGTCGTGACATCACGAAGGCTATGGCGCTTCTGCCAGTGCTGCTTCCTTTTCAAACAGCTGATCGGCGGGGGTCTCGGGTGTCGGACCCCTAACGATAAGATACTGATGATCTATCAAAAAAAAAAAAAACTGCAGAACCCCTTTAACAATAAGAATATGTTGTCTAGAACACCATTATTGTCTTTTGACCATCTTTCCTGAGATTGACTTTCCCCAGCTGCGCCCTTCTTCAGGAGAAGTGGGTGTCACACCACAAATTACTTTCTAACACATGTAGGTATCTAAAAACCTGTTTAGTAGGTGCATACAATATAAAACTGGCAATTGAATATTAGCAATATGATGATTTTCCTTATCAGCCGTCTCCATCAGTCCCATAGACTTTGAATGAAGTTCATTGAGGTGCAACATAGATGTCGTTTGTGGAAAAATGACTTTGGTGAAGTCACCAGTATAACCATTACATATGATTGGTACCTTTTTAAATGATCCTGAGTTTGAAACATTTTAAGAAGAGCCTCATACCACCCACTGCAATCATAAAATTCCAATCTAAATATAGAAGAGTAATGCATATATGTCAGGTACATACCAGCCTCACGGACTTACCAAGCTCTGCTTTTCTTCCATTCTCTTACTCATAAGATATTGAATTCCAAATCTTTTTTCTCTGTTAAATATTAAGAAATATAATTCTAGACCTCTCCCTTGAAGGAATGTCAGTTTAGTTATCCATTATGGGCTGATGCTAAGCAGTCAAATCCAAGAATACCAAACAGCTCCTCTTATTCTAGTTGTATAATCAAAATATGTGATTTTACAGCTCCTGCCTGATTCTGACTTTTAACTATTTTACATGCCTATATACCGCAGACATATTCTGCAGCGCATTACAAACACTGTCCTCACTTGCTGCCACCAAAGGAGCTTACAATCTGGATTCCCTACCATTATGCCTTTGGGGTGTTGAAAGAAACATGGGAAAAACATACAAATTCCATGAAGATGTTGTCCTGTATATCTATACAGCACTCCAATTGAAAGTCCAGGTGCTAGAAATCTCAGACCGAAGATCCACAGTATATAAAGAACAAGCAAAGAGGTGTCACTCTGCATGATGTGAAAAAAATCGCATCCCTTTATTCACCCAATGCAACGTTCAACTGCTCCATGCAGTCTTTATCAAGCAGTGACTACAAGTGCTTATTGGGTTTAAATACAACACACATGGGATTATTCTAATTGTGTCATGATTGATCTAATTCTGTAAAAAACATAATTCATTTTATCCTCAATACTCAGGAAATTCATGATTATTACAAGAATCCACATTTCATGCCAAACTGTAAACAAATGAATGATCATATAAATAAACTGTACCTTTTAATAAAGTGGTGCTACATTTGATTGTGCCAATTAACAAAGTGCTGTGCATCTGTGTATCTCATTTAAAATCAATAATTGGACATGCAATTGGTAAGCTCACCATAATTCAGACGGCATTCAGAAAATCACACTGCGCCTACATCAGTGCGGTTCTACACTCACCGGCCACTTTATTAGGTACACCATGCTAGTAACGGGTTGGACCCCCTTTTGCCTTCAGAACTGCCTCAATTCTTCGTGGCATAGATTCAACAAGGTGCTGGAAGCATTCCTCAGAGATTTTGGTCCATATTGACATGATGGCATCACACAGTTGCCGCAGATTTGTCGGCTGCACATCCATGATGCGAATCTCCCGTTCCACCACATCCCAAAGATGCTCTATTGGATTGAGATCTGGTGACTGTGGAGGCCATTTGAGTACAGTGAACTCATTGTCATGTTCAAGAAACCAGTCTGAGATGATTCCAGCTTTATGACATGGCGCATTATCCTGCTGAAAGTAGCCATCAGATGTTGGGTACATTGTGGTCATAAAGGGATGGACATGGTCAGCAACAATACTCAGGTAGGCTGTGGCGTTGCAACGATGCTCAATTGGTACCAAGGGGCCCAAAGAGTGCCAAGAAAATATTCCCCACACCATGACACCACCACCACCAGCTTGAACCGTTGATACAAGGCAGGATGGATCCATGCTTTCATGTTGTTGACGCCAAATTCTGACCCTACCATCCGAATGTCGCAGCAGAAATCGAGACTCATCAGACCAGGCAACGTTTTTCCAATCTTCTACTGTCCAATTTCGATGAGCTTGTGCAAATTGTAGCCTCAGTTTCCTGTTCTTAGCTGAAAGGAGTGGCACCCGGTGTGGTCTTCTGCTGCTGTAGCCCATCTGCCTCAAAGTTCGACGTACTGTGCGTTCAGAGATGCTCTTCTGCCTACCTTGGTTGTAATGGGTGGCAATTTGAGTCACTGTTGCCTTTCTATCAGCTCGAACCAGTCTGCCCATTCTCCTCTGACCTCTGGCATCAACAAGGCATTTCCGCCCACAGAACTGCCGCTCACTGGATGTTTTTTCTTTTTCGGACCGTTCTCTGTAAACCCTAGAGATGGTTGTGCGTGAAAATCCCAGTAGATCAGCAGTTTCTGAAATACTCAGACCAGCCCTTCTGGCACCAACAACCATGCCACGTTCAAAGGCACTCAAATCACCTTTCTTCCCCATACTGATGCTCGGTTTGAACTGCAGGAGATTGTCTTGACCATGTCTACATGCCTAAATGCACTGAGTTGCCGCCATGTGATTGGCTGATTAGAAATTAAGTGTTAACGAGCAGTTGGACAGGTGTACCTAATAAAGTGGCCGGTGAGTGTAGGTCAGGCTACTTTCACATATGCAGTAGCCTTTTTGTGCTACGGCAAGTCCACCGTGCCACCAGAAGTCCGCTCTGGCCGTATTCACTATAGCGTGCTGTAGTTTTATTCCAGCCGCCTCTTATAATGAAAGGGGCCAGGGTGGGCTTCCGGCTGGACGGAGGACTTGCGGTAGCACAGATCCGGTAGGCTGTTTCGTCGGCGGAAAAGGCTACCGCAAGTGTGAAAGTAGCCTTACTCTGAGGATTCCCAATTATGGCCTTAAAATTGTATAGTACGCAAGCGCCTGTGTGTTACGTGTACGTCACGCGCACCTGCATCACCATGCCCACAACTAATATTGGCACATCCATGCATACAAAACGGAGTAAGCATGAGTACATTTATCTGTTACTAAGGAAACAGAAATATATACTGTCATTAGAGACCTAAATGGTGAGAATAATATATAAGTGAGGTAATGCCAGTATATTGAAGATCTCCTGTCATTCAAGTGAATCAATTGTCTTATATACTATGCAAAGTTACGTTTATATTTGGATCCTTGGTATGATCTGCAGTGCTGCTAACCATGGGGTTCCAATCAGGGACACAATAGATCGACAATAGAGATGAGCGAGTACTAAAATGCTAGGGTGCTCGTTTTTCGAGTTGAACTTTTACCGATGCTCGGGTGCTCGTTTCGAATAACGAACCCCATTGAAGTCAATGGGAGACTCGAGCATTTTTGCAGGGGACCAAGGCTCTGCCTAGGGAAGGCTGGGTGAAAACCTGGAAACCTCAGAAAATGATGGAAACGCCACGGAAATGGACAGGAAACAGCAGGGGCAGCATGCATGGATGCCTCTGAGGCTGCTTAATCCCACCATTACCCCAAAATCTCAGGCAACAGCCTGGTGGTTACCCTCATGGCAATTGTGCTCACCCAGACCAAGAAAGGCGAGGCAAATACCCATCACATGTTAGGGAAGCACCCAAATAGGTGCAACGAAGGTCCATCACCACCTGCAGGTGACACCACTGCTCATGCTGGCACTGCATGTTGCTGTGGCTGCTGGTGGTATAGTGGTGAGCATAGCTACTTCCCAAGCACTTGATCTGGGTTCGATTCCCGTCTATCACAGGAGGCAATTCAAAATCGGTAAAATATCTAATACATCCCCCTACCCAGGAAAATTGTTTGGAGAGAGGGCCTGTAGGTGGGGGGGAAGGAGGTTTCGCTGGAAGAGCCAGAGGAGTGCCTCCTGGGCTAGCATGTGTGGTGGTGACAACAGCTGGAATGGATTTGGGAAAACTGTTGCTTTAACCCGTATGGTATCGATTCTTCTCAGTTTAATACCG
>ONZH01024756.1:0-32362 GCA_900303285.1 Rhinella marina
TAACCACAACTAGTAGTATGTGCCTGTGAAGTTGAAAACGTGCGTTTGGGAAGCCAAGTGGGGGGCCCACTCAAGTATGTTTCGCCCCCCCTGTGCTGAACCTCTAGCTACGCCTCTGCCTCTAAACTTTCATCTCAAACAAGGAGAAGACTGATCAGAGATGCAGCCAAGAGGCCCTTGATCACTCTGGATGAACTGCAGAGATCTACAGCTGAGGTGGTAAAGTCTGTCCATAGGACAACAATCAGTCGAACACTTCACAAATCTGGCCTTTATGGAAGAGTAGCAAGAAGAAGCCATTTCTCAAAAGATATCCCATAAAAAGTCTCGGTTACAGTTTGCCACAAGCCACCTGGGAGACACACCAAACATGTGGAAGAAGGTGCTCTGGTCAGATGAAACCAAAATCCAACTTTTTGGAAACAATGCAAAAAGATATGGCGTAAAAGCAACACAGCTCATCACCCTGAACACACCATTCCCGCTGTCAAACATGGTGGTGGCAGCATCATGGTTTGGGCCTGCTTTTCATCAGCAGGGACAGGGAAGATGGTTAAAATTGATGGGAAGATGGATGGAGCCAAATACAGGACCATTCTGGATGAAAACCTGTTGAGGTCTGCAAAAGACCTGAGACTAGGAAAGAGATTTATCTTTCAACAATACAATGATCCCAAACATAAAGCAAAATCTACAATGGAATGGTTCAAAAATAAACGTATCCAGGTCTTAGAATGTCCAAGTCAAAGTCCAGACCTGAATCCAATTGAGAATATGTGGAAAGAGCTGAAAACTGCTGTTCACAAATGCTCTCCATCCAACCTCAAAGAGCTCGAGCTGTTTTGCAAGGAAGAATGGGCAAGAATTTCAGTCTCTAGATGTGCAAAACTGATAGAGACATACCCCAAGCGACTTGCAGCTGTAATCGCAGCAAAAGGTGGCGCAACAAAGTATTAATGCAAGGGGGCCAAATAATTTTGCATGCCCCACTTTTCAGTTTTATTATTACAAAAAAAGTTTAAATGATCCAATAAATTTTGTTCCACTTCACAATTGTGACCCACTTGTTGTTGATTCTTTACCAAAAATTTAAAATGTTATATCTTTTTGTTTGAAGCCTGAAATGTGGCAAAAGGTTGAAAAGTTCCAGGGGGGTGAATACTTTCACAAGGCACTGTATACGTTTGAGTCTCTCCTCATGGCTGCTTGGCATAAAACACTGGAACACAGTCCAAAAATTCAATTTCAATCCATGTGAGGTAATTTTGTAATCCAAACAGATAACGTGTAATCTACATGGATAATATAAAATAGCAGCAAATAGAGAACCCTTTTTGCAAAGGGGGCTCCCAAATAACCTGAGAAGGGGGGAAAAAGGAAAATAGGCGAGCTTAGGAACTTAGGAATCTTCTGCAACTGGGAATTTTCTGCAGAATGGAGGGGGAGGGGGGTCCTGACAAGCCATGTCCATCTAGTTGAGAGTCAAACAGGGGGCAATAAAAACAAGATAAATTAAAAACAAGTGCCAACTAGCCCTCACCCATCAGGTGCAGTCTATGTTGTGGCTCCTAAAGGTCCAGACCATGAGGTGTCCTTCAGCCAGTTGTAGAAGGGTTCCTCAGATGAGGGACCTGAAGTCCTCCTCGCTGCTACTGTTGCTGAAGGACATAAGAGGACGCTCCTGTAGGCCACGCTGGTGGTTGAGCTCCACTCCCCTCTGCTGCTAGAATTTGGACTTGACCGGGTGGTGGTTACACTGCTGCCACTTGAGCCTTCACCTTTCTGGATACTCCTGCCGGGACAGCAGGGACAAGGACTTCTGGCTGCAGCGGTTGAGGCAAGGCTGCACCCAAAGAAGAACCACCTGCTTCCCTGGCTGCTGCTGACTTCATTTTCCATGGTAGCTGGTACTGGATCACCGTGGGCTGGAAAGTGAAGGATGATGTAGTCAGCTGACCCAGGTGAAAGAACCTTGGTGGTGGTGGCAATCCAGGGATCAGAGGCTCCGGCTGTGGCTCTGGTTTCTCTCTGAAACGGAGGGTGCCATATGGTGACTCTTGTAGGCAGCGCACACGTCATGCGGCTGCTGGATCATCCGGCCAGGTCTCGGCTGGCGATGCATTGACAATAACGTTACCCTGGTAGCAAAGGGGCCCTTCAGGGATGCCATGGGGGTATATTCTACCTGATCCCCCACGTATAGGCTGTAACGGACTTGGGGCAGGTAAGGCCGTTTCTCAGACCTGCGGCCCACGAAGTACTCCTTGCTATCCTCATCGTCCGCAAAGAAGACACTGCCTCGCTCCACTGAAAACCAGAGGATGGTTCCTTTATGCAGTTCCAGTGTAGGGTCTCCCGGCCTCGGATGGTCAAGCACTTGGATGACCTAGTCCTCCACCGCTTTCTTATAGTCCCATAGGGTCTGGGCATGGGCTGTCACTGATGCAGGCATGATGGGATTCTGTTGCATGGAAGGTGTTCTCCTCCTGGGCGGCAAGGCGAAAGACTCCGGTGCCCGTGAGAGTCTCGGGATCACTTGTGCCACTCTGATCTCCTCAGGCCTCTCCGGGGGTTCGGGCTCGGTACCCGACACCATCTCTCCTCACTTTGGGGCGTAGTTGTTTCGCCATGCTGTCTTGTTCACCACTGGCTTGAACTGGAGAGGAGGGCGGAGTAATGAGGAAAGAGTTTTCACTCCCTATACTTGCAAATAGATAGTTCCCGGAGGGGCCGGGGTGGTTTTTCCCGCTTCTGAGGGGGGTGTATCTTCACTTTCCCGCTCTTGAGGGGGCGTATCATCATTTTCCCGCTTCTGGGGGCCGGGGGGCAAGAAGAATGCATACATAGCATTAGTGTTCAAAATTGTAAGAACATTTAAGAATCGTACGAAGCGAATCTGAATAAATCCGGATTCGCTTCGGAGTAGGAAATAAGGAGGATTTCGAATATACAAAGCGGCGAATAGATTTGCTCATCTCTATTGTAAACTATGATCTGATGCTGTGCAGACATCAGGTCACAGTGCAGAACTGCACACTGGAGCTGCTGCTGACAAAATGTTATGGTGGGGATCTGTTGTGACACACTGTTATGGGTAATCTGCCACTGACACACATGAACCTGTGGCCCAGGTTCTGAAGTCTGGTACCTGTGGCCCAGGTTCTGGAGGTCATGTCTGGTACCTGGTAGCTTTGTCTGCAGTGGGTTCCTATGACCAAGTTCACAATTGAAGGCTTCCTAGTTAATCCTTTAATGCATATTTGTGTACATGTGTGTCATATGTGTTAAGAGGATGTATAAAGCACACTCAGTCACTGAGCCCCCTCTACACATGGAAGTCACAGGCTGTATAATACAGCAGGCACTTGTCCAGTGACCAGGATGAGAAACAATGCCAATCGCAGACAGTTAAACCCTTAGATGTTGCCATCAATAGCAACCATGCAGAGGCGTAGCTAGAGGTTCAGCACAGGGGGGGCGAAACATACTTGAGTGGGCCCCCCACTTAGTGGCTTCCCAAACACACGTTTCTAACTTCAAATACACATACTACCTGTTGTGGTTATAATATTGTATTAGAAAGATGACTGTATAAACTGCAAGATCATCTATGTTGTTAAGTACAGTACAACAGACTTTCTACATACCCTACTCTAAATACTCTACAACATAATGCAGTAAAATATAGGAGTAATAGGAGTAAAAAACAAGGAAACCTGTCCCCAGTTTTTACATCACTAAACTAACAGTCCCCTGCCCCCATCAGACCTCAGATAAGCTTAATGTGTCCCCATCAGACCTCTGATCAGCGTATTGTGCCCCGATCAGACCACAGATCATCAGAATGTGCCCCTATCAGACCTCAGATCAGAATGTGCCCCGATCAGACCTCAGATCATCAGAATGTGCCCCCATCAGACCTCAGATCATCAGAATGTTCCCCATCAGACCTCAGATCAGCGTATTGTGCCCCCATCAGACCTCAGATCAGCAAAATGTGCCCCCATCAGACCTCAGATCAGCTTAATGTACCCCCATCAGAGCTCAGATCAGCGTATTGTGCCCCCATCAGACCTCAGATCATCCCACTGTGCCCCCAGGAGACCTCAGATCAGCATAATGTGCCCCCATGAGACCTCAGATCAGCGTAATGTGCCCCCATGAGACCTCAGATCAGCGTAATGTGCCCCCATGAGATTTCAGATCAGCGTAATGTGCCCCCATGAGACCTCAGATCAGCGTAATGTGCCCCCATGAGACCTCAGATCAGCGTAATGCGCCCCATGAGACCTCAGATCAGCGTAATGTGCCCCCATGAGACCTCAGATCAGCGTAATGTGCCCCCATGAGACCTCAGATCAGCGTAATGTGCCCCCATGAGACCTCAGATCAGCGTAATGTGCCCCCATGAGACCTCAGATCAGCAGAATGTGCCCCCATGAGACCTCAGACCAGCGTAATGTGCCCCCATCAGACCTCAGAGCAGCGTATTGTGCCCCCATCAGACCTCAGAGCAGCATATTGTACCCCCATCAGACCTCAGAGCTGCTCATGGGGCCCCCATCAAACCTCAGATCAGCGTATTGTTCCGCCATCAGACCCCAGATCAGCGTATTGTGCCCCCATCAGACCTCAGATCAGCAAAATGTGCCCCCATCAGACCTCAGATCAGCTTAATGTACCCCCATCAGAGCTCAGATCAGCGTATTGTGCCCCCATCAGACCTCAGATCATCCCACTGTGCCCCCATGAGACCTCAGATCAGCGTAATGTGCCCCCATGAGACCTCAGATCAGGGTAATGTGCCCCCATCAGACCTCAGAGCAGCATATTGTGCCCCATCAGACCTCAGAGCTGCTCATGGGGCCCCCATCAAACCTCAGATCAGCTTATTGTTCCGCCGTCAGACCTCAGATCATCCCACCCAGCCACATAAGAGTAAAATAAAAAAGTTTTCTTACCTGTCCTGCGGCTGCCCTCCGGTCCGGCGCTCCACTCTCTTCCCTGGCTGGCGCGCACTATGACCTGACGCTGCGCAGCGTCAGGTCATAGTGCACGCCGGCCAGGGAAGAGAGTGGAGCGCCGGACCGGAGGGCAGCCGCAGGACAGGTAAGAAAGCTTTTTTATTTTACTCTTATGTGGCTGGGTGGGATGATGGGGGGTCCCTACATACAAGTGAGCGCTTCCTTAATGGAAGCGCTCACTTGTATTGGCCATCCCTGCTGGGCCCCCCAGAGGCACGGGGCCCAGAGCCGTCGCTCCCCCTGCCCCCCCGGTAGCTACGCCTCTGCAACCATGGCATCTGTGGGATTAGGAGAGATTGCTCCCTCTGCCTTTTGATTGGAGCCTCCATGGCAAAATCACAAGGCTCTGATCTGTTGCCGTGACAGCCTGGGTCCTTGTAGAGGTTCCTAGGCCTGTCATGGTTAACTGCCTGAAAAGCCATGCACAAAGCTAAGGTCACCAGGCAGTCTCTCAGAATCCCATACATCACAATAGTTTTCTATGGGACAAGCGATCAGCAGATTGCATGTTAAAGTCCCCTAACAGGACTAAAAGTTAATTTGTAAAAACTGTAAAAAAAAAAACAAACAAAAAAAAAACCTAAAAAATATTAAAATACTTGTATAAATCACCCCCCATTTTCCAAATAAAAATATAATAAAAAAAATAAACATTGCCGCATCCCAAAATATGTGAATTCATATACAGAAATAGTTTTCCTGCACATTGAATTCCATAGCTCCAGTGGGCTTCTTAGTAACACTGGCGTAGGAAACGTAAGCCTTACTACAATCTGCTCCATGCTGCTTTGTTAAATTTCTTCTTGCAGTGTGTCTTTCAGTAAAGCATGAATTTGTATGGAGAAGTTGGAAGGAATAGTTGATGGCCTACGCAGTGTTTGACCATGAGCTATCTAAATATGGCGCTGTACTGCTTTACTCAAAATTGACTGTGATTCTGACTCCATAATTCCAATTCCAACTCCACAGCATGCTGCAGTTTGCTTTCCCTCCTGGGATGCGGAGCAAGACGGATCCGTCATGACCCACAATGCAAGTCAATGGGGACAGATCAGTTTTCTCTAACACAATCTGACACAATAGAAAATGGATCTGTCCCCTATTGATTTTCAGTGGAGTTCATGATGGATCCAACTTGGATATGTTAACCCCTTCAAGCGACAGTCAGTTTGGACCAAATGCCGGAGCCCCATTTTGTGGTAATAACTTTGGAATGCTTTTACTTATCCAGGCCATTCTGAGATTGTTTTCTCGTCACATATTGTACTTCATGACAGTGGTAAATTTGAGTCAAAATATTTCATTCTTCTTTATAAAAATATACCAAATTTACAAAAAATTTCGAAAAATGTGCAAATTTCCAAATGTCAATTTCTCTACTTTTAAAATACATAGCAATACCTCCAAAAATAGTTATTACTTTACATTCCCTATGTGTCTACTTCAGGTTTGGACCATTTTGAAAATTACATTTTATTTTTTTGGGACGTTAGAAGGCTTAGAAATTTAGAAGCAAATCTTGAAATTTTTCACAAAATTTCCAAAACCCACTTTTTAAGGACCAGTTCAGGTCTGAAGTCACTTTGTGAGGCTTCCATCATAGAAACTACCCAAAAATGACCCCATTTTAGAAACTACACCCCTCAAGGTATTCAAAACTGGTATTACAAACGTTATTAACCCTTTAGGTGTTCCACAAGAATTAAAGGAAAATGTAGCCAAAATTTCCAAATTTCACTTTTTTGGCAGATTTTCCATATAAATCATTTTATTCCGAGAATAAAGCAAGGGTTAACTGCCAAACAAAACTCAATAATTATTACCCTGAATCCGTAGTTTACAGAAATGCCCCATTTGTGATCATAAACTGCTGTACAGGCACACGGCAGGGCACAGAAGAAAAGGAACGCCAGGGCAGATTTCACTGGAAAAATTTTAAGTTGCCATGTCACATTTGATGCACCCCTAGAGTTGGAAACTCCAAAAAACTGACCCCATTTTGAAAACTACGGGATAAGTTGGCAGTTTTGTTAGTACTTTTTTAGGGTACATACGATTTTTGGTAGCTTTATATTACACTTTTTGTGAGGCAAGGTAACAAAAACTAGCAGTTTTGGCATAGTTTTTATTTTTTGTTATTTACAACATTCATCTGACAGGTTAGATTGTGTGATATTTTTATAGAGCAGGTCGTTACGGACGCGGCAATATCTAACATGTATACTTTTTTTTATTTATTTAACTTTTACACAATATTTTTGAAGCACAAAAAAAAATCATGTTTTAGTGTCTCCATAGTCAGAGAGCTGTAGTTTTTTTATTTTTTGGACGATTGTCTCAGGTAGGGGCTCATTTTTTGCGGGACGAGATGAAGGTTAGATTGGTACTATTTTTAGGGGCATACGCTTTTTTGATCGCTTGGTAATACATTTTTTGTGATGAAATATGACAAAAAATGGCTTTTTTTAGACAGTTTTTATTTTTTATTTTTTACAGTGTTCACCTGAGGGGAGAGATCATGCGATATTTTTGTAGAGCAGGTTATTAGGGACGTGGCGATACCTAACATGTATACTTATTTTATTTATTTAAGTTTTACATATTAATATCATTTTTAAACAAAAAAATCATGTTTCAGTGTCTCCATAGTCAGAGAGCGGTTTGACGCAGCGTCAGGTCATAGTGCGCGCCTGCAGGGAAGACAGTGGAGCGCGGAACCTGATGGCAGCGGCAGCGCAGAACAGGTAAGTATGTTTTTTTAAAGTGGCTGGGTGGGCTGATCTGAGGTCTGAAGGGGGGCACAAGACGCTGTACAGGGGCAGGCCGGGCCATTAAGGAGGCGCTCTGGCAGGGCGCCCCCTTAACTGGTCGGGAGTGAAGCTCCCTGTGCAACCGCACGGGTTGCACACCCCAAAGGCCGGCCATGCCCAACTTAACTATAAAAAGGCGGACTTCTGGCCGTCTGTCCTGGCCTTGCGCCGGACGGAGGGCCAGGAGTTTAAAAACCGGACTGTCTGGCCTAAAACCAGACGTCTGGCCACCCTACTTGCCGGCTTCCCCGAGGTCTCTGCTCTCCAGGAGAGTGGAGACTCCGGGGCTGTGACACTTTATAGTGTCACAGTCCCGGTAAGCAGTTTGGACGTAACTGCACGTCCAAATGCCGCAACTTACTTGCACTTTGGATGTACAGTTACGTCCAAATGCGCCAAGGGGTTAAAGATAATACAACCAGATCCGTTCATAACGTGTGCAGAAGGTTTTATTATCAGTAATGGAATCGTTTTTGCTGAACCCTGCCGGATCCAGCAAAAACACTAGTGTGAAAGTAGCCTTAGTAACTGTGTGTATTTCCCCCATATAATAACAATTCTGGACCATCCATTCCTCTATTGTTCCTACTAGAATAGGTGATGGCAAGCTCAGCACCCCTTATAATTTCACCCTTGAGAACCTATATAGGAGAGCTAAGTAACCCAGATATGCTTCACATCTAGTTGGGATGTCAAGCACCCTGGATGCTTTCTGCAGTTTAATTGCATTAATTCTTCATAGTTTCATTAATTGCTACTATGCAGATTAATCACATGTTAATAGATTACATGTCATTACAGCACTCGACTGATTAAACCAGAAAATATTCCGGCATACTCTCCCTTTAAATCTTGTGCATCATAACATTAACTAAGCTATCTGCCTATTAAATATGATCTTAACAATATTACATTAATGATGATAAAGTATTCCCTCCATCAAATAACACGGTGTTAACCAGGATGTACACCCATTAAGAGCATAGAATTTTTGTCGTCGCACCCATTATTACAAATGATATGCAAATGGGGATAAATTATATGCATATGCTGTAGTCACTCTGTATTATGAAGCACTTATGAAGTCTGCTGGAAGAGCAAAATTAGAAAAAGAGACATCACAGTGTCACACTGATACTCTCATAATCCAGAAAATGGCAATTTATTGTGCTCGGCAAGATTGAGAGGTACATAAGCATCACACTGCTGAAAAGATGTGAGGAGACCGGAGCCAGCAACATGTGAACCGCAGCTACAGTATAGTAATATACATCACACACTGACATATGATGCTACGCTGTGTGGAGGCCTAGGAGTTCTGCCACATATGGACATCTATCACAGTATGGATCCTTTCATTTTAGGACATTTAGGAATATTGTAGAGGTAGTTAACTAGCTACAGTAACGATAGATAGATAGATAGATAGATAGATAGATAGATAGATAGATAGATAGATATGCAGTGTCCTAAAATACACTGCAAAGCATTGAAAGTGTTAATATTTTGTATTGTAGCAAGTATATATATTGTATTATATGCATGTACTACAAATCCTATAAGGTTGTATAGGGAGTGGGAGGTCCCATGAGGCTAGTCAGGGCTGGCTCAACCCTTCCTCTCTAAGATGAAGAGTCCAGAGTTAATGGCTGACTGCTGAGGAGTGAACACCTCACACACCTCAGAGCAGCAAGCAGAAGCTCCTGTAGGGAGATTCCAGTCCCCTACAGACCACAAGCACCTTATGTGCCAACCCTCAGAAGGGAAAAGATCTTTAGAAGGTTTAGCCGCCAGAAAGTGATTGCAGACTTTGGAAAAGAAGGTAATCACCGCTTATATGGCTACAGCCTCCTTTGCCTGTGGTGGGAACACTGTAAGCTACAAGTTGCCCACCATAATCAAAGGAAAGGAGGGCCCCTGTTCAGAGACTGAAGATACTGTGGATATCAAATCAAATCAAATAGACTATACAGACTGCACTTCATGTGAATAGTGCTTTTGTGGATCACCTGCTGACCGGCTAGAGTAAAGTACTGTGGATTTGTTATACCAACACCAGTCTCATCATTATACCACACTACATTTTCACCCAAAGGTGCTGGAGTCACAACAACCGAGACTCTGCCTTGTACCATAAGAGAGCAACATCAAGGGCATCTCAACCACCATCAGGCAGGAGAACCCCAGAACCAGAGTGTGCCCCGAGGGAAAGAACCGGTGCGCCTTTCCCATCACTGCACCCAGCTGGCCACCCACACTCACGTTCCCCCCTGCAGCCCAGTCACTGCAGATCCTCCCACACTCCAAAGACATACTGATAGGGAACTTAGATTGTGAGCTCCATTGGGGACAGCTTGATGCTAATGTCTATAAAGCACTGCGGAATATGTCAGCCCTATATAAGTGCATAAAATAAATACATATCCAAAATTCCATATATTTAACTGTTGCTGCTATTTCAGTTTCAGGTGGCCAGGGCCCATTTTTCTATGTTTTCCCATGAATTCCAGTATTGCCGCTGTAATGTATGTTATTTGTATAAGGGGACACTCACTTTTGGTGTGTTTTTAAAACAAGAATGTTAATTACAAATCTCTTTCATCAGATCAAATGAGATCAAGGTCTTAACTGATCTTATGAAGGGGAGAATTCCCCCAAAATACATTATTAAGATGTATTAATAAAGAACACATGTTGTTGAAGATTGTGTTATATGCCAAGGTAGCAAGGTTCTGTGAAGACTCCATTACAGTGCCTTGCAAAAGTATTCGGCCCCCTGGAACTTTTAAACCTTTTGACACATTTCAGGCTTCAAACAAAAAGATATCACATTTTAAATTTTTGGTGAAGAATCAACAAGTGGGTCACAATTGTGAAGTGGGACGAAATTTATTGGATCATTTAAACTTTTTTTTATAATAATAAAACTGAAAAGTTGGGCGTGCAAAATTATTCGGCCCATTTACTTTCAGTTCAGAAAACTCACTCCAGAAGTTCATTGAGGATCTCTGAATGATCCAATGTTGTCCTAAATGACTGATGAAGATAAATAGAATCCACCTGTGTGTAATCAAGTCTCCGTATAAATGCACCTGCTCTGTGATAGTCTCAGGGTTCTGCATCATGAAGACCAATGAACACACCAGGCAGGTCCGTGATACTGTTGTGGAGAAGTTTAAAGCCGGATTTGGATACCAAAAGATTTCCCAAGCTTTAAACATCCCAAGGAACACTGTGCAAGCGATCATATTGAAATGGAAGGAGTATTAGACCACTGCAAATCTACCAAGACCTGGCCGTCCCTCTAAACTTTCATCTCAAACAAGGAGAAGACTGATCAGAGATGCAGTCAAGAGGCCCATGATCACTCTGGATGAACTGCAGAGATCTACAGCTGAGTTGGTAGAGTCTGTCCATAGGACAACAATCAGTCGAACACTTCACAAATCTGGCCTTTATGGAAGAGTGGCAAGAAGAAAGCCATTTCTCAAAGATATCCATAAAAAGTCTCATTTACAGTTTGACACAAGCCACCTGGGAGACACACCAAACATGTGGAAGAAGGTGCTCTGGTCAGATGAAACCAAAATCAAACTTTTTGGAAACAATGCAAAACGATATGTTTGGCATAAAAGCAACACAGCTCATCACCCTGAACACACCATCCCCACTGTCAAACATGATGGTGGCAGCATCATGGTTTGGGCCTGCTTTTCATCAGCAGGGACAGGGAAGATGGTTAAATTTGATGGAAAGATGGATAGAGCCAAATACAGGACCATTCTGGATGAAAACCTGTTGGAGTCTGCAAAAGACCTGAGACTAGGAAGGAGATTTATCTTCCAACAAGACAATGATCCCAAACATAAAGCAAAATCTACAATGGAATGGTTCAAAAATAAACTATCCAGGTCTTAGAATGGCCAAGTCAAAGTTGAGACCTGAATCCAATTGAGAATATGTGGAAAGAGCTTAAAACTGCTGTTTACAAACGCTCTCCATCCAACCTCAAAGAGCTTGAGCTGTTTTGCAAGGAAGAATGGGCAAGAATTTCAGTCTCTAGATGTGCAAAACTGATAGAGACATACCCCAAGCAACTTGCAGCTGAAAAAGTTGGCACCACAAAGTATTAATGCAAGGGGGCCGAATAATTTTGCATGACCCACTTTTCAGTTTTATTATTACAAAAAAAGTTTAAATGATCCAATAAATTTCGTTCCACTTCACAATTGTGACCCACTTGTTGTTGATTCTTCACCAAAAATTTAAAATGTTATATCTTTCTGTTTGAAGCCTGAAATGTGGCAAAAGGTTGAAATGTTCCAGGGGGGCGAATACTTTCACAAGGCACTGTAGTTTTTGTGTTACCTACTGTGCTGCTGTAAATGACAAAAGTTTTTCACACTCAGTATGGCTGTCACACATGTCAAGAATGTAATTCGTTCTGACAGCTTTTTTTTGTGACGTTATTCATGGCATTGTTTTCTGCATCTTTTTCACTAGAGATTTATAATTACCATATGATCTATAGTTCTATAGTTTTGCACTGCAAGTGTGCATTTTCTATTGCTTTTGACATTTTTCTCAACATGCAGCATTCTCCAAAAATGAGTGCAGTATCCCAGATAGGGTATATGCAATTTTTTGCTGCACCATTGAAGTAATGTGCTGCATTTATTGTCATGTAATATGCTTCCATGTAACAAACTCAGCATGTACCAGCATGAGTCGGGTGTGGCCAGAGTTAATTATTCTGGCCTAGCCCTTTCCGGAGCTCAAGGTAGGGACTAGCACTTCCCTCTTGCTTCAGAAGAAGCTTTGAATGTTCTAGGAGGCAGCCATAAGGGAGAGGGAGGGCACTGCAGAAAAACCTGTCCCCAGGCATTCAGCTAGAAGCATCCGGAGACTAACAGTTCCCTTTGTGAGGCAGAAGATACAGGAGAACTTTTAATCCACAGTGTGAGAGCCAACAAGGCGATTAGCGTCAAGTCTTGCTGGAAATCCCAAGATTGGAGACTGCAGCAGAAGAGAGAGTAACCTGAGGGCCATAACTTCTATCTCCTCAGTTGACTCATAAAGAAAAAAAAGGGGAATTTCAGTCAGCACATCCCAGTGTGCAGGTGCGTGTTGCTATGGCTAAATGCACAAGGAAAGGAAAATACATACAATGCAACGGCACACTGCCAACCATATAAAGCACAAAAAGCCATAGTGATATGAGGTATTCTGAAGCTAATGCTATGCTTGTTTAGTAAATTAGAGATTCTTGGAAAATATATTTTGTACAAAATTATCTGAGCCCATCCACCAAATCGTCAAGGTGATCTCTGTAGGACGGGAACCTAACACTATTTCCTACCTGTTATGTGCCAAACTTGGCTTCCGTATAATCGGGGGGTGTTGGTTCCACATGCATGCTGGATCCCAAATATATTTGCTAAGAATCTCTAATTTACTAAACAATCATAGCATTAGCTTCAGAATACCTCATATCACTATGGCATTTTGTGCTTTATCTGGTTGGCAGTGTGCCGTTGCATTGTATGTATTTTCCTCATTTGACTCATGCTTGGACAGCTGTGTGGACTTTTCACTGTGTAGGGATAAAGACTGAATGTACTATAACTCCTATTTGGTGCACAATAAAAAGAGACTTTGGTTAAGTTTAATCTGGCCTGGTTTAATCTGACACTTCTAACACCACACGCTGCATACTGCCTCGCCTGAGAGCCCCGCCTTTCACCCACTTGGACATTAACATCAAGGGCACCCCAAGCTACCATCAGGCAGGGAGCCCACAACTACAGGAAGTGGTCCCAATGGAAAATTGGTTGCCCGGCCTTGACTGCACTGACCCCTGGGAGTCATGGCCTGAGGTAGGACACTATGATACTGCATCTCATTAGAGCCACTACCCCCCCTATCCTCCACCAGGGGCTCACTGCAAGAGTCTTTTTCATGAACTTTCCCATAGGAATAGGAGTTGAAAAATGCTTTATACTGTTCAAACTATACTGTTTAAAAAACACTATAAAAATGCAATAAAATGGGTTGGGAACAACATAAAACTGGTAAATATAAATATGTTATATTTTATGCATTCCTACAGTAGGCATTTGGATTGGGCCTTATTCACACGTCAGTGTTTTGGTCAGTGATTTCCATCAGTGATTGTGAGCCAAAACCAGAATTGGAGCCTCCACAGACATGAGGTATAAGGGAAAGATCTGCACCTGGTCTGTGTTTAGAGCTGCACCTGGCTTTGGCTCAAAATCACTGATGGAAATCACTGACCAAACACTGATGTGTGAAAAGGGCCTTATTGGATGCAGAGAGTGGTGATTTATGTTAGACTGATGGACTGCAATATCACTATTTGTGCACTAGTAACTAGATGAGTCAAAGAAACATAAATCTATGATCCATCCAATGTTGTGCCACAATAAAACATGAAAAATCAATATGAGTGGAAATACTTGGTAAAGGCATGGTAATTAGAGATGAGCACACTTTCAAAAATCCATTCAATCTCCAAAATGTGAATCACTCTGATTCATTGTGAATCTTGATCTTGACAAATTATAAACATCACCATCCAATGAGACCATCAATGGAGATAGACCTGTAGAACGGCTATTTCTGAACTGTAAGAATTATTCTCTTTCCCAGCGTAATTCTAATCTCCTTCATTACAAGCAGAAGTGAGATGACACAGAAAAAAAATTCTCAGGAAAATTTATAGGACGGTAGAGTCCTGCAGCTGCGCCACGTTCTATTAAATCATTTTGCTAATAAAACACAGGCCTTATTATCCTGCCTGAGTGTTGGTTTCTGGATTGAGCTAAAACTATGACTGCAGTTAAATTCAACATCCTACTGCCCCTGAATAACTGACATCTAAAAAACTTTTTGGGGGGTTCTTAATGCTGTCTGGGCCTGTCCGAGTGACTGCTTATGGCATGCAGAAAAAGCTACTCATAATTCAGTGAAAAACATAAATTGAATGGGGTTAACATATCCTTATCAACTCTCTCGCATTGTCTGTGGGGCCCACAGGAAAGGGAGACCTCCTGGACTCCTGGAAGAGATGGCAAATCTTCCTAGTGCCAGGGAGGCCTCCTGGGACCTCCCAGAAATTCTCTAGCTATGTGTGGCACTAGGGCTGCATGATCAGACACAGCCCTGGCATCCAATAACACAATGAGAAAGGGAAGTGTAAAGGGAGCATGCCCTGCCAAGAAAGAGTTGGCTCCTGTAAAAAAAAAGGAGGGGCATGTCTAGCACCCAAAAAATGCCACCGAAATGCGGCACAAACCAGCAGTTCCCAGATGTTCATAATTTCTCCTGCAGGAATCATAATGCAACCATACAGTCCAGTAGGCCCAGGCATGGGATTCAGCCGGTTTCCTCCGGTTCTCCAGATCTGGTTGTTAAAATTACAGCAGGATCGGAGAACCGGGTTACCGGCTGAATCCCGATCCGGTGCGGCAGCGTGAGATGAGCGCTTCCACAGCACTTTTTCTGCACGCGCTGCACTAGCCTGACCTCGTATAGCGTCAGGACGTAGTGCGCGCACTCTGACCTGACGCTGCACGCAGTCAGGTGACAGTGCAGCGCGGGCAGAGAAGAGGAGCGCCGGACCCAGAGCGGAGCCGTGGCGCAGGAGAGGTAAGGAAGGTTTTTTATTTTAATCTGATGGGGCAAAGTGGTCTGATCTGAGGTCTGATGGGGACACAATGGGGTGGTCTGAGGTCTGATGGGGGCACAATGGGCTGGTCTGAGGTCTGATGGGGGCACAGTGGGCTTATCTGAGGTCTGATGGGGGCACAGTGGGCTTATCTGAGGTCTGATGGGGCACAGTGGGCTGATCTGAGGTCTGATGGGGCACAGTGGGCTGATCTGAGGTCTGATGGGGCACAGTGGGCTGATCTGAGGTCTAATGGGGCACAGTGTATTGTATTTGTTCCTGTTTTGTTTTTTACTTTAACATAAGATATGTGCAGTATGCATAGGGATTTGTTCATAGTTTTTTTTATAGTCCAACGGTCTGAGGAACAGTGAACTGGGGGGTATTGCTAGCATATGGGGACCACTATGGCGGCATCTACTTGGGGCATTGCTGGCACATCATGGGGGGTATTACTGGCACAATACGGGGGAACACTATGGGGGCATTTATACTGGCACGTCATAGGGGACACTGTGAGGGCATCTTAAACTGGCACATTATGGGGGCACTGTCGGAAAGAGGAGAGGAGCACTATGTGGGCATTATATAGGAGTATTTTATACTTGCACACATTATAGGGGCACTAAGGGGGATTTTTTTTGTACTGGCACACATTATAAGGGACATTCTTTGTACTGGTGCTCATTTTAAGTATTGAAGGTGGCAGGATGATGGAAAAGTAGGAACCTAAGATGTCTTTTCGTCAAACTGCAGAGACGAGAGATGAGTGAAAAATCATCATGGCGCCTGGTCTGAAAGGACAAGATGAGAAAAGAGAACGTCTGCATCAGAGGAGAAGTTACTGGACGTAAGAGGTATGTGCGCTGTATGCTGGATAGCACTGAATATAATCTGTATGCAAATATGTCTGTAGTGCTAGGTACAAATGTGTATAAAATGTATATGGAGCAGGTAAATCTACTGTAAGTGTAGCCTAGGTGTAATTTATATACTGTATGGTGTATATCTCATATGTGATTACAGTGCCTTGCAAAAGTGTTTGGCCCCCTGGAACTTTTCAACCTTTTGCCACATTTCAGGCTTCAAACAAAAAGATACAACATTTTAAATTTTTGGTGAAGAATCAACAACAAGTGGGTCACAATTGTGAAGTGGAACGAAATTTATTGTATCATTTAAACTTTTTTTGTAATAATAAAACTGAAAAGTGGGGCGTGCAAAATTATTCAGCCCCCTAGCATTAATACTTTGTTGCGCCACCTTTTTCTGCGATTACAGCTGCAAGTCGCTTGGGGTATGTCTCTATCAGTTTTTCACATCTAGAGACTGAAATTCTTGCCCATTCTTCCTTGCAAAACAGCTCGAGCTCTTTGAGGTTGGATGGAGAGTGTTTATGAACAGCAGTCTTCAGCTCTTTCCACATATTCTCAATTGGATCCAGGTCTGGACTTTGACTTGGCCATTCTAAGACCTGGATACGTTTATTTTTGAACCATTCCATTGTAGATTTTGCTTTATGTTTGGGATCATTGTCTTGTTGGAAGATAAATCTCCGTCCTAGTCTCAGGTCTTTTGCAGACTCCAACAGGTTTTCATCCAGAATGGTCCTGTATTTGACTCCATCCATCTTCCCATCAATTTTAACCATCTTACCTGTCCCTGCTGATTAAAAGAAGGCCCAAACCATGATGCTGCCACCACCATGTTTGACAGTGGGGATGGTGTGATCAGGGTGATGAGCTGTGTTGCTTTTACGCCAAACATATCGTTTTGTATTGTTTCCAAAAAAGTTCGATTTTGGTTTCATCTGACAAGAGCACCTTCTTCCACTTGTTTGGTGTGTCTCCCAGGTGACTTGTGGCAAACTGTAAACGAGACTTTTTATGGATATCTTTGAGAAATGGCTTTCTTCTTGCCACTCTTCCATAAAGGCCAGATTTGTGAAGTGTTCGATTGTTGTCCTATGGACAGACTCTTCCACCTCAGCTGTAGATCTCTGCAGTTCATCCAGAGTGATCATGGGCCTCTTGACTGCATCTCTGATCAGTCTTCTCCTTGTTTGAGATGAAAGTTTAGAGGGACGGCCGGGTCTTGGTAGATTTGCAGTGGTCTGATACTCCTTCCATTTCAATATGATCGCTTGCACAGTGCTCCTTGGGATGTTTAACCCCTTCACCCCCGGAGGTTTTTTCGGTTATGCATTTTCGTTTTGCGCTCCCTTCCTTCAAACAGCCATAACTGTTTTATTTTTCTGGTCAGATAGCTGTAAGAGGGCTTGTTTTTTGCGGGACAAGTTGTACTTTCCAACGCCACCATTTAATATTGCATATAGTGTAGTGGGAAGCGGGAAAAAAAATTCCAAATCGGGTGAAATTGCAAAAAAAACACTATTCCGCTACAGTTCTACGGGTTTCTTATTTACAGAGTTCGATGTGCATTAAAACTGACCAGTTACTTTCATTCTACTGGTCAGTATGAATCCGGCAATACCTAATATGTATAGTTTTTCCTGATTGTTGTCCTATGGATTAAATAATTAGAAAGTAACCCTTTTTTTTTTTCCTTGTCATATCTTGACCCCTATAACTTTTTGGTATTTATGTGTACGGAGCTGTATGGGGGCTCATTTTTTGCGGGGCGATCTGTAGTTTTTATTGATACCATTCTGGGTGTGAATGACTTTTTGTTCACTTTTTATTTAATTTTTTTAGAAAAAAAAAGCGACAAAAAACGGCGAATCGCCATTTGGACGCTTTTTTCCGCCACACAATTCGCCGTATTGGAATTTTTTGTTTATATTTTAAAAGTAAGGGCGTTTTCGGTCACGGTGATACCCATGATGTCTATATTTATTGTTATTTAGGTATTGATTTTTTCATTATACGGAAAGGGGGGTGATTTGAACTTTTATATATTTTCAATTTTTTATATATTTTTTAACATTTTTTTTTTATTTTTTTCTGACTATTTTTAAGCTCAAATATGAGCTGATATATTGTGTTTTTTTTTCTTTATGAGCAATCAGGGATTTAGTAGACTGAGATAAATCCAAGAATTGCTCATTTCTTATCCTGGCCTGCCATCTAGTGGCCAGAATAAGAATTGCACTTTGAAAACTGTAATCCTCACCAGCGAGGATTACAGTTTTCATATGGTGTACAGACACCCCGATTGGCCACATTGGCATACGTGTGATCACGGCATCAGAAGGCCCTGGAAGACGCCGCCGATGACAGTAAGTAGCGGCAAGTCTCTGCTGTTAGAAACAGCAGAGACTTGCCGGCCATGATGCCCGCCGCACCCGCGAGCGGGCGTCATGTCCCCAAACCGCACCAGCGCCGTACATGTACGGCGCTGGTCGAGCTTGGGAAATCTTTTGGTATCCAAATCCGGCTTTAAACTTCTCCACAACAGTATCACGGACCTGCCTGGTCTGTTCCTTGGTCTTCATGATGCTCTCTGTGCTTTAAACAGAACCCTGGGACTATCACAGAGCAGGTGCATTTATACGGAGACTTGATTACACACAGGTGGATTCTATTTATCTTCATCAGTCATTTAGGACAACATTCGATCATTTAGAGATCCTCAATGAACTTCTGGAGTGAGTTTTCTGAACTGAAAGTAAATGGGCCGAATAATTTTGCACGCCCCACTTTTCAGTTTTATTATTATAAAAAAAGTTTAAATGATCCAATAAATTTCGTTCCACTTCACAATTGTGACCCACTTGTTGTTTATTCTTCACCAAAAATTTAAAATGTTATATCTTTTTGTTTGAAGCCTGAAATGTGGCAAAAGGTTGAAATGTTCCAGGGGGCCGAATACTTTCGCAAGGCACTGTATGTGAGTGTAGTGTCTATATAGTCTGTTTATGTATGGCATAACTACTGTGTGGGGGGAACAATGGAGACTAGGCAGGGTTGGAACATGTACAGATAGACATTGGGTGGAGTTAGAGGTGTGGGCCAGCGCTTTACAAAAACTCGCAGTGCTGGTAGTTTAGCTCCTTAGGCTTTTTAACCCCTTCCCGACCAGCGCCGTACATGTATGGCGCTGCGGGAAGGGACTTGCCGCCCAGCGCCGTACTAGTATGGAGCGCTGATCGGACGAGTGCAGGAGCTGGCTGTAAGTGTATTACATTGAGTACAGGAAGCAGGCTGTAAGTGTATTACATTGAGTAATACACTTACAGCCAATGCATTACAATTAGAGTTGAGCGAACGTTCTCGTAATGAGCACTGTAGTGCTCGGATCCCCTGCGCTCGCATGGCCGCAGGCATCCGGATCCGTCCTCACCTGACTGTAAGTCAATGGGGGCGGATCCGTTTGGTATGACACACGAGTGTGTCATACCAAACGGATCCGTCCCCACTGACTTGCAGTCGAGTGAGGAGGACGGATCCGGATGGCTGCGCCCATGCGAGCGCAGGGGATCCGAGCACTGCAGTGCTCGTTACGAGCACGTTCGCTCAACTCTAATTACAATACAACAGTATTGTAATGCATTGTTAAGGGGATCAGACCCCCAAAAGTGAAAAAAGTGAAAAAAAAAGTGAAAAAAATAAAGTTTTACAAAAAAATAAAAGTTTAAAGTTAAAAAAAAAAAACACTTTTCCCAAAATAAAGTTAAAAAAAATTGTAAAAAAAGGGGAAAAAAGAAAAGTATACATATTAGGTATCGCCGCGTCCGTATCAACCGGCTGAAATGCTGCAAAAAAAGCACAGAGAGCATCATGAAGACTAAGGAACACACCAGGCAGGTCCGTGATACTGTTGCGGAGAAGTTTAAAGCCGGATTTGGATACCAAAAGATTTCCCAAGCTTTAAACATCCCAAGGAGCACTGTGCAAACGATCATATTGAAATGGAAGGAGTATCAGACCACTGCAAATCTACCAAGACCCGGCCGTCCCTCTAAACTTTCATCTCAAACAAGGAGAAGACTGATCAGAGATGCAGCCAAGAGGCCCATGATCACTCTGGATGAACTGCAGAGATCTACAGCTGAGGTGGGAGAGTCTGTCCATAGGACAACAATCAGTCGAACACTTCACAAATCTGGCCTTTATGGAAGACTGGCAAGAAGAAAGCCATTTCTCAAAGATATCCATAAAAAGTCTCGTTTACAGTTTGACACAAGCCACCTGGGAGACACACCAAACATGTGGAAGCTCTGGTCAGATGAAACCAAAATCGAACATTTTGGAAACAATGCAAAACGATATGTTTGGCATAAAAGCAACACAGCTCATCACCCTGAACAGACCATCCCCACTGTCAAACATGGTGGTGGCAGCATCATGGTTTGGGTCTGCTTTTCATCAGCAGGGACAGGGAAGATGGTTAAAATTGATGGGAAGATGGATGGAGCCAAATACAGGACCATTCTGGATGAAAATCTGTTGGAGTCTGCAAAAGACCTGAGACTAGGATGGAGATATATCTTCCAACAAGACAATGATCCCAAACATAAAGCAAAATCTACAATGGAATGGTTCAAAAATAAACGTCTTAGAATAGCCAAGTCATAGTCCAGACCTGAATCCAATTGAGAAAATGTGGAAAGAGCTGAAGACTGCTGTTCACAAACGCCATCCATCCAACCTCAAAGAGCTCGAGCTGCTTTGCAAGGAAGAATGGGCAAGAATTTCAGTCTCTAGATGTGCAAAACTGATAGAGACATACCCCAAGCGACTTGCAGCTGTAATCGCAGCAAAAGGTGGCGCAACAAAGTATTAATGCAAGGGGGCGAATAATTTTGCGCGCCCAACTTTTCAGTTTTATTATTACAAAAAAAGTTTAAATGATCCAATAAATTTTGTTCCACTTAATAATTGTGACCCACTTGTTGTTGATTCTTCACCAAAAATTTTAAATGTTATATCTTTTTGTTTGAAGCCTGAAATGTGGCAAAAGGTTGAAAAGTTCCAGGGGGCCGAATACTTTCGCAAGGCATTGTACTTTATTCGGCTTTATATAGCCTGGGGTAGTCTGGGAATAGTCCACTGTAGTGACCCACGGGGATGCAAGCATAGGCCTAGCCAAGGAGTGAGTGAAAGGTGGTGTCTGGTGTATTGTGCCATGACAAGACAATTTAGGGAATTTTTGTCCTGGGGTTCTCTGCAGTGAAGTCCAGATACCAGTAAAGGGGTTAAAGGGACATTGAATGGGAATCCTTTAAACTCCATGTTTAAGTTTAGCCAGTATAAATCTTTGAGGGCTCACTTACACTACTCTCTGGTATGTGAACAAAAAACTGAGATCAGGATCCAACAACTGGGAGACACCTGAGAACCATTTGTTAAGTGGTAACACAGAGGTGTCAGAAGTCTGACTTCTACATATACTAGTGAAAAGACATAACATTATCAGATTGGAATACACCATGCCAGCAGAGTCTAGGAGAAAGGTTTTAGCACAAGGATGTGACTGAAGTCATATCATCATCCATTATATGCAATGACTTGAAGCTCAATTATTCTGGCCCTGACATACTATTGATTGTGCACCACAACTCCCCCCCCCCCATCTCCCTGGAGGACCTCTTTAATATCACTCTCCCAGACCCTTTTGATGAGATTCTATCATCTAGCATTAAGAAAAATTATTGGGTAATTGTGGGTAATTACTCCACTTTTCCCTTGACTTGTATTTATAAATGTCACTCTCCTCCTGGAAAAGATTTTGAAAAATCCTGCATAAACATTAAAACACAAAGATATTCATAGCACAAGTGTCTTCACCAGTGGTGTTCATAAAGCACTAGGGAACTCAATGGCTAAGATAAAAGTCAATGGGAAGGAACGACAGCTTCCTTCTGCTGATATTGTCGAACCCTGGCTGATGGAGAGGGGGTGCAGGCCAGTGGGAGATGCTGTGATTGTTGCATCAGGCTATAACACTAAATGAGTGGCATGGTTTTCCCACGCTATTTTATGGTGATGCTCCATGTGTTCAAGCAGGGCTGTTGTGACAGAATTAGCACCCTGGCTGTGCCTCACCTTCTGCCCACATATCCGGCATACCACCATACTAAAGTCCCCCATGACTTTGTAAAAAATTCCCCAGCTCCCACTTGCGATCGTCTACATCATCATCTTTATCTGTTTGGTTGTCACTTGTGTCACCCTATTGCACATGTTCCTTTTCTTTTTCTTTTCAAGTATCTTTTTATTAATTTTTATCACAAGAAAAGAGCAGTAGTACAACAGCAGAGGACACAGTCCAAAAATGAATAAGTACAAAGGTACTACAAGTAAAACACTAAGTTTAGTAATAGTAGGAACAGGACCGTCCAACTAATAGCTGCTTTTACGAGCTATGTTGAGGAAGAGTAGGTAGGGCCGTACCTTACAATAGTTAAGAACAACATTGATGTGCAGGTAGGGACAATAAGAAGGAAAAGAGGTGTGGATGGGGGGGGGGATGGTGGGGGGGATACAAAGGAATGTTGAAGGTGTAGGCACTAGCTAGACTATGTTAGTGTGATAGATTCTTCAAATATTTGAAGAGATCTCAGAGAGGGTCTCAATGCATCTGCTGGAACGTCTGTATGTGATCCAACATTCCCACAGCTTTTGGAATTTATGATGGGATCTAGATTCCCATGTGGAAAGTTCTTCCATATGGTAAATATGATCTACCTTTAAAATCCATTGTACTTTTGTAGGGGCTGAGAGTTGATTCCAATGCTGCGGAATGAGGGATTTAGCCGCCGAAGTTAAGAAACGGACTATATTTCGTTTGTTCTGGCAATTCTGTTGGAGTCTGATATTAAGAAGAACCGACTCAGGGGAGTGTCTGATAATGCACAAATCACTTTAATTTCGGCAAGTACCTCAGACCAGAACGTTTGTAGGACGGGGCATTTCCACCACATATGCAGGTAAGTGCCCTGAGCCTGTCTGCACTTCCAACACAAATTCGAGCTTAAGCAAGTCATTTGTTTGAGGCGTACCGGTGTGAGGTACCACCTAGAAACTAATTTAAAGGAGTTTTCTTGCAATCTGGTGCACCGCGAGATCCCATTTGAGTTGAGGTAGATTTGTTTAATCTCCTGGTTGGACCAGTTTGAGTTCAAGTCCCTACTCCACAAATCTATATAGTATCTATTAGAAGGGTATTTTAACAGTTGGATAAGCTGATACAGTTTAGAGAGTAAGTGTTTTGGAAAGGTATTGGCAGATAAAAGTTTCTCATAATCAGTGAGATCCCTCCTAATGTCCGCAGGTTTTAAGGCATTAGTAGTGAGTTGACGAACATGAAACTTATGAAAAGAGTGCAAGTGGTGGAGTCAAGATGATCCGAACCATCCTCTATATCGGTAAAGGCGGTTAGTGAGATATTAGAGAGCTCTACTAGGTTCACCTTTACCTCTGAATATTTATGGGAGTATAAGTCTGGGATATCTGTAATGAACATTAAAGGGGAGGGAGCGGGGCTAAGCTTGTCTTTGAATTTAGTCCAGATTTTGAGGGTGGTATTTATTAGCTCATTGTTAGTAGAGGGAACGGGACTGGGGGGGTTGTGTAACCACAAATGGTACCGGAGAGGCAATGTGGATTGATGTGCTTCCAGTACAACCCATAATTTGTTGTTGTCTCGTCTGCACCAGTGTATAATTCTCGAGAGGTGAACAGCCTCATAGAAAGATCGCCAATCCGGTTTTTACGCCCCATCCATGAAAGGAAAGGTACAGACCAGGATTCAAAAATGGATTGAACGGTTTTAGGCATAGGGGCATAGTTAAGAGTGAGGAGGTTTTTCCAAATCGGGCTGATTTTGAGACCTAAATATGTTATATAATCAGCGGGCCAGGAAAAAGGAAACTCTCTCTGAAGTGACTTCTTGAGTAGGGGATCTACGTTAATTCCAAGCGCTTCAGATTTGTTAGCATTTATTTTAAAGTTCGAAATATGTCCACATTCCTGCAGGATTGAGTGAAGAGCAGGGAACGCCGTTTAGAGATAAACAGTAATATATCATCAGTGAAAGCAGCTACATTTTGCGTAGAGGTATCATGGGAGTAACCCCTAATGTCCGGATTCTCTCTGATCGTCTGCAGGAGTGGTTCCAGAGAGAGTATGAACAGGGTTGGGGAAAGTGGACAGCCTTGTCTAGTACCATTCTTGATGTCAAAAGAAGCAGACAGTGTCTGATTGATACGTAACCTAGCAGATGGGTGAGCGCACATGGCAAAAATTGCATTGATGAATGGAGTAGGGAACCCAAAAAGTGACATTACTTCTTTTATATATGTCCAGTCCACCCTGTCGAAGGCCTTCTCCGTGTCTGTTCCGAGCAAGACCATGGGTGTTTTCTGTGTTATAGAGAGTTGTAAAAGTGAAAGAACTCTCATGGTGTTATCTTTCCCTTCTCTGCCGGGGACAAAGCCTACTTGCTCTGGGTTGATTAAAGAGGATAGGAAAGGACTGTTCCTAGAGGCTAAAAGGCTGGCATACAGTTTGAGATCTGTATTTAGTAGGGATATTGGTATGTAGCTGCCACAGCATTTAGGATCTTTCCCCTCTTTATGGATTAGGGTGATATAAGCTTCTAATGACTGTTTGGGAATAGGCGTTGCAGAAAGGTATGCATTAAAAGTGTCGGTCAGACGAGGAATTAAAACAGACTAGATGGACTTGTAATATGAACTAGGGAGGCCATCAGGGCCTGGGGCTTTCCCTACAGCACACTTCGACCGGACTTCTTCTGTGGAAAAGGGTTTGAGTAAAGTGGCATTTGCATCGGGAGGAACTGAGGGCGTGTGATACGTGAGAGGAATGATTGTATATTTATAGACTTTGACAAGTCGGGAAACGTCTGTGTGGAAGGTGACAATTGGTAGAGTGAGGTATAGAATTTTATAAATTTTAAATTTTTAAGACCTGGATACGTTTATTTTTGAACCATTCCATTGTAGATTTATTTTGCTTTATGTTTGGGATCATTGTCTTGTTGGAAGATAAATCTCCATCCTAGTCTCAGGTCTTTTGCAGACTCCAACAGGTTTTCATCCAGAATGGTCCTGTATTTGTCTCCAGCCATCTTCCCATCAATTTTAACCATCTTCCCTGTCTCTGCTGATGAAAAGCAGGCCCAAACCATGATGCTGCCACCACCATGTTTGACAGTGGGGATGGTGTTTTCAGGGTGATGAGCTGTGTTGCTTTTACGCCAAACATATCGTTTTGCATTGTTTCCAAAAAGTTTGATTTTGGTTTCAGCTGACCAGAGCACCTTCTTCCACATGTTTGGTGTGTCTCCCAGGTGGCTTGTGTCAAACTGTAAACGAGACTTTTTATGGATATCTTTGAGAAATGGCTTTCTTCTTGCCACTCTTCCATAAAGGCCAGATTTGTGAAGTGTTCGACTGATTGTTATCCTATGGACAGACTCTCCCACCTCAGCTGTAGATCTCTGCAGTTCATCCAGAGTGATCATTGGCTGCATCTCTGATCAGTCTTCTCCTTGTTTGAGATGAAAGTTTAGAGGGACGGCCGGGTCTTGGTAGATTTGCAGTGGTCTGATACTCCTTCCATTTCAATATGATCGCTTGCACAGTGCTCCTTGGGATGTTTAAAGCTTGGGAAATCTTTTGGTATCCAAATCCGGCTTTAAACTTCTCCACAACAGTATCACGGACCTGCCTGGTGTGTTCCTTGGTCTTCATGATGCTCTCTGTGCTTTAAACAGAACCCTGAGACTATCACAGAGCAGGTGCATTTATATGGAGACCTGATTACATACAGGTGGATTCTATTTATCTTCATCAGTCATTTAGGACAACATTGGATCATTCAGAGATCCTCAATGAACTTCTGGAGTGAGTTTTCTGAACTGGAAGTAAATGGGCCGAATAATTTTGCACGCCCCACTTTTCAGTTTTATTATTACAAAAAAAGTTTAAATGATCCACTAAATTTCGTTCCACTTCACAATTGTGACCCACTTGTTGTTGATTCTTCACCAAAAATTTTAAATGTTATATCTTTTTGTTTGAAGCCTGAAATGTGGCAAAAGGTTGAAAAGTTCCAGGGGGCCAAATACTTTCGCAAGGCACTGTATTTCTGCTATATATGTCTGGGGTTTCCTTTTCTTGATGAGTGTCATCATTAATTTAGAAGTTTTATCTCCGTGTGCGTAAAATGAATGTTTTACCAACATATAAACTTTAGCTAAGTTCCTATTTAAGACATCTCTCAGTTGTAGCCTAGCATCTGTGAGTTGCTGGAGGTGTTGCGAAGCTAATGACTGCTTATGTAACTTTTCGAAGTCTTCTATCCATTTTTGGAGCTGCTCAATTTGGGCGTTACACTGTTTTTTCTGGTAAGAGCCAGTAGAAATTAATTCTCCTCTGATCGTGGCCTTCTGAGCCTCCCAAACAATAGGTAATCTCAAAATAAGAGGTTATCACATTTGATATCTTAGCATGTACTGAGGGGGTTGATAAGAGAGTCTCATTGAGTCTCCAAGGGGACCTGTGAGTGTTCGGAGAAGAGAGCTGTAGGGATATTTCCACAGGATAATGGTCTGAGAAGGTGTTGGAACCTATCTTAACTCTCCTGATTTTATGAAGAGAAGATTGGTGGATGAAAAATTAATCAATTCTGTGGTACGAGTTGTGTGGGGGGGGAGTATAACGTGTAGTCCCTCTCCTTAGGATGTGCAAAGCGCCAAGCGTCTTTAATTGAGAGGAGGTTAAGAGACTTTTTAATGTGACGTAATGTTTTGAATGCAATGGAAGACTTCCCCTGGGAGGGGTCTAAAAGAGGGTCTAAGGCGACGTTGAAGTCGTCCCCTATTATAAGTTGCCCTTTACAGAGGCTCCCAATTTTTGCAAGAGTGTTTCGGATCCAGGGGGCTTGTCCAGAGTTCGGGGCATATATGTTTGCCAAGGTTAGTAAGTGGCCATTCAACTTCCCCACTATTATTAATAACCTGCCTTCATCATCTGAAAAGGAGTCTGAAAGCTCGAAAGAATGGTGTTTAGCAATAGCGATTGAAACTCCTTTGGAGTTCTTGGTATCAGAGTGAGAGTGGAACCAATGGGAGTAATAGTGTGCCGGGGTTTTTGGCTTGAGGAAATGGGTTTCCTGAAGAAAGAGGATGTCCATATGAGATTTTTTGAAGTGGTGCAGAATATGGCTCCGTTTCACAACTGCATTGAGACCTCTGGTGTTATACGATACTAATTTTATGGCGGCCATAATGGTGGGATTAGAATAAGTAAAGTGCATTGGAGTGATGATGATAGTAATTGGTTATGAGGACCGCTTATGAATGCCTGCAGTAGTAATGTGCCAGATGTTGGATATTGGGCTGGGTAGGTGGGAGGTATGGGGAAAAGAAATGTCTGCACGAACCATAGAAGAAACCATGTAAAATACAAGAACATTGTATAGCGAATTGTAGGAAATATATGATGAAGGCCGCAACAGTGGCCTTAATAATACCTAGTGATAAACTGAGAGAAGACCAGTAAAATTGAGAACTAGATCCCAATATGTTGAGATGTGAGACCCTTGCATGTTTCAAAAATAGAGGGGTACATTGAAAACTAGGCATACATATTTGTAGACCCTAATCAGGCAGGAGGGAAGGTGGCATCGGCACCCAAAAGAGGAAAATTGGTCTACCTGAGGTGATGGTGGCAACTGAGCAAGTAGCCAAGCAGGGACCGTTCTCTTCTAATAAAAAGGCTATGTGGGTGTTCCAGGCTCCGACGCCACCTAATAGGAACCCCCGAGATACCTGTAAAACGGTAAAGAAAGTAAAATGTTAAGAAATAACAAAATGCAACAAGAGAAGATGGCTTATCTTCTCTCAATCAAGAGGAACTATTGTCACGCTCTGGTGTGGGGGGAAAGGCCACACCGAGCGTAAGAAGGATGGGAACAGACAAAACCAGGGAACTGGTCACCTCCTGCAGGGGACCCTAAGACTAGGCCCTAGCTGGCTACCAGTATGAGCTAACCCGGGTGGTAGGAAAGCCCATACGCAGGAACCTAATCTTGATAAACCCTAGATCACCCTGCAGTCTAGTGACACAAGAGAGTAACCCGTTCCTCCAAGCATAAGGAGGAACAAGAGACTCAAAACGGGAATAACCAAAGGAAGGGAAAACACTTAACTTTAAGTAGAACTCAGCAACTGGATCTCAGCCGAGATCCACACCACTCTCAATCAGGGATGTAGAAGATATAACCCGCAAGGGATACTGGGAGAGGAAGAGGTAAATAGCAGAAAGCTAATTGCCAAGCGGCAACAGCTGAGGGGAAGGGGTGTGGAGAACAGCACCCAAACCACAGGGAAGCCTGTCAAACATGTCACTTAGAAAGCCGCGCAGAGCGTCTGATTCCAGGCGCAAGCCCACTCGTGACATTACCCCCCTTTTACGGGTGACCACCGGGCACCCAGGACCAACTTTATCAGGGTGACACCTGTGAAAGGCTTTTATCAAACGACCGGCATTCACGTCAGATGCCGGTACCCATGACCTCTCCTCAGGACCATAACCCTTCCAATGAACCAGATATTGAAGGGTACCACGAAGAACTCGAGAATCAATGATCTTGACAATCTGAAATTCCAAATTACCATCCACCAAGACAGGCACGGGTGGCAAGGGAGATGGCTCCAGAGGTTCAACATACCTCTTCAACAAAGATCTGTGAAACACATTATGTATTTTCAGGGCCTGAGGAAGTTCAAGACGAAATGCTACAGGATTAATAATGGCCGTGATTTTATATGGGCCAATAAATCTTGGACCCAGCTTCCAAGAAGGAACTTTCAACTTAATGTTCCTAGTAGACAGCCACACAGAATCACCCACATTTAGGTCCGGACCATTCATGCGTCTCCTGTCAGCCACACGTTTGTACTTGTTACCCATATTTATCAAGTTATTTTGAATTTTTCGCCATATGGAAGACAATGATGACGAAAAACGTTCTTCCTCAGGAATACCAGAAGTATCAGAACCAGAAAATGTGCCAAACTGCGGGTGAAAGCCATATGCACCAAAAAATGGTGACTTACCAGTGGAGTCCTGTCTGCGATTATTTATGGCAAACTCAGCCAGAGACAAAAACGAGGACCACTCTTCCTGGTTCTCAGAGACAAAGCATCTCAAATAAGTCTCCAGATTCTGATTGGTACGCTCAGTCTGTCCATTCGTCTGGGGATGAAAGGCAGAGGAGAAAGACAGTTGCACCCCGAGCCGAGTACAGAACGCCCTCCAGAATCTGGACACAAACTGAGTCCCACGATCAGAGACAACGTCAGTGGGAATGCCATGAAGTTTCACAATGTTGTCAACAAACACTTGTGCAAGAGTTTTAGCATTGGGGAGTCCGGGTAATGCAATAAAGTGCGCCATTTTACTAAAACGATCTACAACCACCAGAATAACTGTCTTACCAGACGACTCAGGCAGATCAGTGATGAAGTCCATGGATAGGTGAGTCCATGGTCTGGACAGGATGGGTAATGGAAGTAGGGGTCCAGAGGGACGAGAATGTGTCACCTTAGAGCGTGCGCAGACACTACAGGCTGACACATATTCCTCAACACACTTACGCAGACCTGGCCACCAGAATCTACGAGAGATGAGGTCGACAGTGGATTTACTCCCAGGGTGTCCCGCAAGCACCGAAGAATGATGCTCCTCAAACACCTTACAACGCAAATCAGAAGGAACAAACAACTTCCCGGAAGGGCAAGACTCCGGCGCATCTCCCTGGGCCTCAAGCACTTTAGCCTCAAGATCAGGGTAAAGAGCGGATATCACCACTCCTTCAGACAGTATAGGGCTAGGATCTTCAAAATCACCACCTCCGGGAAAACTACGTGACAAGGCATCCGCCTTCACATTCTTAACCCCAGGACGGTATGTGACAATGAAATTGAATCTGGTGAAGAACAAAGACCATCTGGCCTGCCTCGGATTAAGTCGTCTAGCCGACTCCAGGTAAGCCAGATTTTTGTGATCAGTGAATACCGTGATTGGATGAATCGCCCCTTCCAACCAATGACGCCATTCCTCAAAGCCAACTTAATGGCCAGTAACTCTCTGTTACCCACATCATAATTTCTCTCCGCCGCAGAGAGTTTTTTCGAAAAAAAAGCACATGGGCGCCATTTACCAGGTGACGGGCCCTGTGATAACACAGCTCCTACCCCCACATCGGATGCGTCAACCTCCACAATGAAAGGTTGTGACACATCTGGCTGCACCAATATAGGGGCAGAGGAAAAGCACTCCTTTACAGCAGAGAAGGCTTTGCAATGCTGCCTCAGACCACACTGAGACATCCGTCCCCTTCTTAGTCATGTCAGTTAAGGGTTTAACTATAGTCGAATAGTTCTTAATAAATTTTCGGTAATAGTTGGTGAACCCCAAAAATCGCATAAGAGCCTTCAGATTTTCAGGTCGGTCCCAGTTCAGAACAGCACCGACTTTCTCTGGATCCATACGAAAACCTGAAGATGAAAGCAGGTATCCTAAGAATTGCACCTCATGTACCGCAAAAGCACATTTCTCTAATTTTGCATACAACTTATTATCTCTTAAGATCTGTAAACACCTGCCTCACCGTGATCCTGATGTGTCACAATATCTGGAGAATAGATTAGTATGTCATCCAAATACACGACTACAAACCTCCCCACAAGATGATGAAAATGTCATTAACAAAATGCTGGAAGACAGCAGGAGCATTGGTCAACCAAAGGCATGACCAGGTTCTCAAAGTGGCCCTCAGGAGTGTTAAAGGCCGTCTTCCATTCATCCCCTTCCTTGATCCTGACCAGATTATATGCCCCCCTTAAGTCCAACTTGGAGAACACCTTGGCAATCCACAATCTGGTTAAACAAGTCAGGAATCAAAGGAAGGGGGTACGGATCACGGACAGTAATCCTATTGAGTTCACGGAAATCCAGACATGGCCTAAGGGATCCGTCCTTTTTTTTAACAAAAAAGAACCCTGCTGCCACAGGAGATTTGGAAGGCCTAATATGTCCTTTGGCCAAACTCTCAGCAATATATTCCTTCATGGCCGTTCTCTCAGGTCCAGAAAGGTTATACAGCCGAGATTTTAGGCAATTTTGTTCCAGGGATAAGATTGATAGGACAATCGTATTCCCGGTGAGGGGGTAAATCCTGACATCCACCTTCAGAAAATACATCAGAGAAATCCGATATAAAAGAAGGAAGAGTCTTAGTGGTTAAAGCAGAAAAAGATGTATTAAGGCAATTGTCAACACAATAATCGCCCCAATCCACAATTTGTCTAGTATGCCAGTCAATGGACGGATTATGTTTGCTTAACCACGGTAAACCCAGAACCACAGGAGCAGGAAGACCTTCCACACAAAACATGAAATAAGCTCCTGATGAAATTCACCCACTCTTAATTTGATATCATGCACCATCTGAGACAAACACTTCTGAGAGAGAGGTGCAGAATCAATGGCAAACACAGAAATCCTCTTATCCAAAGAACTTGGTGACAATCCATGCATACGGACAAACTGAGCATCAATCAAGTTCACCCTGCCCCGCTGTCAATAAACACCTCAATTTTCACAACCTTTGACTCTAGCGCCACCTGCGGCAGTCAGGAGAAAACGGGTACTGCAGGATGAAACAAATGCACATTTTCAGTCTCCTACCCACTCCACCAAGAGTGAGATGAGAATTCAACGCCCCCTTTTCTTTCTCTCTTTTAGAGATAGAAAGCATGGACATACATTGATAAAGTGTCCTTTTCTGGACCACAGAAAAAACACACACCCTTTTTATTACCAAGATGATTGCGGGTGGCTACAG
>ONZH01024757.1:0-142430 GCA_900303285.1 Rhinella marina
ACTAGCCTATATGCGCTCCCATGGTCCTGGCCACCAAAAAAGGCTGATGCTTTTTCCTACAGTGTGCAAGCATGACCACAACTGATAGATTGCAGGGTGATCTGTAACCATGGAAATAAGCAGTGTATAATGTGATGGAAAAATGACTCCAGCCTGCAAAGGAAGCAATATGGACAATCACAATACATTAGCATTTTGTAAAGAAGAATGGGCAAAAACATCAACCTCTAGCTGGTAGAGACAGACCCCAAAAGACTGGCAGCGATAATTGTAGCAAAAGGTGGTCCTACAAAGTATTCAGACTACAAATGCACACCGTACTTTCCAGATTATTCTTTATTGAAAATGTTGAAAACCCTGTATCATTTTATTTTCACTTCACACATACTGTACTTGCTACTTTGTGTTGGTCTATCACATAAAATTCCAATAAAATACATATAAATTTGTGGGTATAACGTGAAAGAAATGTGGAAAAGTTCTAGGGGTATGAATATTTTGTCAAGGCACAATAGGTTTCTTCCATTGGTACAGCCACTTTCCATATGCCCTGTGAAGGTATGTGGACAATTTCAGTTGGTTTATGACCAGGTCAGGATGTAAATGGTTATTCGTCATAGGCCTCCTAGAAGAAATACGTTTCTTAAGAGTATGATTAAAACTGGGAATATCAAGCCTGGTGATCTGAGGCAGTGAGTTTCACAGAAGGGGTGCAGCACTGGAGGAGTCTTTAAAGAGGACCTTTCACCACTCCTGACATTACTGTTTTAATAGCTTCATGCATTCCCCGTGTAATAACAATTCTGAAACATCTATTCTTATGTCTCTATGTTGTGCCGTTCCTTTATTATTTGCATTAGAAGTTATGAATGAATTGCTATTTGTCTTCAGTAAAGGAACAGAGAGGAGGTGACCAGTTGGGGGTGTGTCCCTGCACAGTCTGAACATGACAGCACTGATTGGATAAAGTCAGTCTGTGCAGGGACACCCCTCCAACTGGTCACCTCCCCTCTGTTCCTTTACTGAAGACAAATAGCAATTCATTCATTCTTCTAGTGCAAATAATAAAGGAATGGCACAACATAGAGCCATAAGAATAGATGCTCCAGAATTGTTAGTATGTGGGGAATGCATGGAGCTATTAAAACAGGCATGTCAGGAGCGGTGAAAGGTCCTCTTTAAGACGGGAGCGAGAGGATGTAACAAGGGAGAAGAGCGAAGCATGTGAGTGCATACATAGCTAGCATTGTGTGATTTTTTGGCGTTGAGACATAAATAAGAATTGGTCAGTAATTCCTGATATGAAGCAGTATTCTCTAGCTTAGTTCACACGTCTCCTCTTGTTGACTATTGTCCTCACTCTTCTTTTTTCTTATAGGTACATTTGCCGTTGGAAAAATGAAGTTTACACTTGTTAACAGATACCTTCAGTTTCAGCCTGCAGTCGTCCTCCTTCATTCATTTTCAGAGCCCCTGATATTCAGTTTGCAACCTGCTCCAAGTTTTATATTCTCCTCATATGGACGAGTCCCTCGTAGTAATACATGCTGGATGTCAGGTGTCTCTGTCCAGGATGGCGCTATTTTCTCCCTTCAGACTGCTTTGTGTGTGCTTTCCACCCCATCTACATCCTGTGTATGGATTATTTCTAGTGTTGAGCGACTTCGATCCGAATTTCAGGAAAAATTTGATTAGCCGCGAAGCTGAATTTCCTTGTGCTTTGTGGCAACAAATCGATTTTTCCTGAAATGGCAGTAAAAAAAAAAAACATACTGACCTCATCCATTTGATCGTGAAGTGGCTGCTGTGGGCATTTGGCTTGAAGATCCTCTGCAAAATCTTCTGCGTGGTGACACATGTTAGCATCTCAGCTGGTTCTTCAAGCAGGATGACCGTGGTTGCCTCTTCGCTATCAGATGGATGAGGTAAGTATGATTTAATTGTCTTTTTTCATTTGCAAACACTAAAATGAACGCAGCGTCTGAGGGGTTCGTTAACCCCTTCACCCCCAGCGCCGTACATGTACGGCGCTGGGGCGATGCGGGCACATGGCGCCCGCTCGCGAGTGCGGCGGGCGTCATGGCCGGCAAGTCTCTGCTGTTTCTAACAGCAGAGACTTGCCGCTACCTACTCCATCGGCGGCGTCTTCCGGGTTGACTAGATGCCGTGATCACACGTGATCACGGCATCTAGTTGCGTCTAAACCCGGAAGCGTTCGCTTCCGGGTGGTGTACAGACACCCCGTGTGGCCAATCGGGGTTGTCTGTACATCGTATGAAACTGTAATCCTCGCTGGTGAGGATTACAGTTTTCAAACTGCAATTCTTATTCTGGCCACTAGATGGCAGGCCAGGATAAGAAATGAGCAATTCATGGCTTTCTGAGTCTATAAAACCCAGAATTGCTCATAAAGAAAAAAAAAAAAAGCCACAATATATAAGCCCATATTTGAGCTTTCTAATAGTACAAAAAAAATTAAAAAAAAATGTTAAAAATATATAAAAAATAAAAAAGATGTAAAAGTTCAAATCACCCCCCTTTCCGTATAAGTAAAAAATAAATACCTAAATAACAATAAATATAGACATCATGGGTATCACCGTGACCGAAACGCCCGTACTTTTAAAATATAAAAAAAAAAATTCCAATACGGCGAATTGTGTGGCGGAAAAAAGCGTCCAAATGGCGATTTGCCGTTTTTTGTCGCTTTTTTTTTTCTAAAAAAAATTAAATAAAAAGTGATCAAAAAGTCATACACACCCCAGAATGGTATCAATAAAACTTCAGATCGTCCCGCAAAAAATGAGCCCCCATACAGCTCTGTACACATAAATACCAAAAAGTTATAGGGGTCAAGATTTGACAAGGAAAAAAAAAAAAAAAAAAAGGGCAACTTTCTAATTAGTTTATCACTATGAAAACGCAGGAAAAACTATACATATTAGGTATTGCCGGATTCGTACTGACCAGTAGAATGAAAGTAACGGATCAGTTTTAATGCACATCGAACGCTGTAAGTAAGAAACCCGTAGAACTGTAGCGGAATAGCGTTTTCTTTGCAATTTCACCCGGTTTGGAATTTTTTTCCCGCTTCCCACTGCACCGTATGCAATATTAAATGGTGGCGTTGGAAAGTACAACTTGTCCCGCAAAAAACAAGCCCTCATACAGCTATGTGAACAGAAAAATAAAAGAGTTATGGCTGTTTGAAGGCAGGGAGCGCAAAACGAAAATGCAGAACCGAAAAAAGCTCCGGGGGTGAAGGGGTTAATGGGGGACAGCGTCCTCACCATTCCCTGTCATTGAACCCGCTGTTTACAGAGAAATTAGTCACAAAGCTCATTTTTTGAATGAAATTCAGCTAAGCATTTGAATCACATTTTAGAGAACATTTATCTCTAATTATTTCCTCCTTCTCTACTTTTTAATCTGCCATATACAACCTCGTCCCCCTCCCTGCTGCTATCTCTAACAATGAGAGCACAGAGAGCCATTAGAAATAGATCCAGTAGCTTCAGCAGCTACGTGAAGAGCTTACACTCGCTTGGCAAAAGCAAAATGGTTGGAAATTTATAATAAAAATAATATTAAAACATTGATTTTGCATTTAGAAAGCAAATGAACAATGAATAAAACTTCTACTGAAAGGTCAACATAAGTGTTAAGAGAGATGGAGTTAAAACTGCAGGAATCCATGTGGAAAAGATAACCTAGCCGCCTGGTCTGCTCTACAACCAGGATGGGAAAGCAGCAGAACCTGACAGGTTGGCATCATGTTATTGTCTAACATCTATCCCGTATCCTTATTCACATGTACACAAGACTTATAGATCAGAACCTGAAGCCGGTATCTGACCTCTCCTGTACGTGGTACCATTAATAACATCACTGAGTGAGAAAAAATTCTGTGACAATAGTGAACATATGACATTGTATTGGTGGCACTAATGTACAGTATAAGAAGGTCATAACGATACCAAATAGTGAATACAGGATGATGGGTAATCTGCATGTCCAGAAGGTGAACAACTTTCCTGAATGTTTCTCCTTCTCAAAATAATGAACGAGAAGTAAAATAATTTTTTGTCACTTAGAATCTGATAACGCACAGCACAGTATATTGTGTGGTCAGTCACATATGGGGAAGTAACACAGTTGTCAGGTGTTGGCTCCAGGTGTATACATGGTGGTAACATGGTGGTATCTCCTCAGTTGTAGGAACATGAATGAACGATGATGTTGGATCTTGTTACCCTCTTCTTCTTTATGTTGTAGAGCCTTGACCTCATCCATTTTATATGATAGAAGACAAATAGAGCAGCGGCTATCACCACACATGCATATAATGTCAGGCTGACTATGTTCTGCCGAGTGTACCGTGTATAATCTATGGAGCCTGAAAAAAAAGTTGAACAAGTTTATTGTCATAAAAAATAACAGAAGAGCATTTCTACCTTTACAGCATGAAAATACTAGAGAAAAGCCCAACCAGATTTGTCTGAGGCCTTCAACCAATTAGTCCAACTGTGTTTTTATCTCCCTTTAATTACTTTCCCAACTTACTGCCCCATTGGGTAGGGTTTGGGGTCCAGACAATTCAGATCAGGTTGAATTATGAAAAACTTAGTTTGGGGAGGAGGGGGTTCTGATGGATGCTTTGGGGGAGGCTAGCTCTCTTACAGTTAGAACTTTTTCTATGCCTGAAGCAGGTGTAGAAAATGGTAAACACTTCCCCACCTATGCTATGCCCACAATTTTAGACCTGGCGTGAGCTGGGAAAAGTCACAGATGGCAGCTAACTGTAATGCTGACATCTGTGCCTGAAATACTCTTAATATAGGCATATTTCAGTATAATAAATGACCCACATATTTTTATTTAGAATTTTTGTTAATTTTTTTTTTAGAATTGTCATATAATTATCTATATTATAAATTTATATGATGCTACAGTTTTCACACAGGTCACTGGGTCTAATTATAAGTCATAGCTTTCAGTAGCCACCTCATTATCATCACAGGCAGAGTGACAGATTTCACCTCTGTATAGATAATACAAGATCCACCATTCGATATAGGTGATATCACAGCTTATCAGCTCCCTCCTGACAGGAATCACAGAGCATGCCCAGAAACCTTCTCCATAGAAGTACATGAGTTCCCCTTCTGTCCACTGTCTCTATGGCCCATGTAGCTGCTCTCAAAAGACAAAAATTCTTAATATATTTAAGGCCAAGTGGCCAGTGCAAAAACTACAAGACTAAATTTTATAAAAAAATTCTGAGTTAAAAAAAGGGTCTGTTTTGAAGTTGCTTGGGAGCAGCACCTATGTAAGACGACAATAAAACGCGAGTTTGTGAGCGTTCGCGTGTTTGATTCTAAGTGTGCTTGTATTAAGTGTGTGAGTTAAGATTTAGTGACTTTAGATTCAGAGCCTTTAGGAGGGCACTACAATAGATCAGTTGCTTATCATTGCACTGCATTATTGTATATTTTCTTTCTCTAGTCTTGTGTAACCCCCATTAGTATGTGTTCCATTACTGACAATGCAGTCCAGTGCACATCGTGTCTAATGTATGCAGTCCTGGGACAGAGTTTGCTACTCACTGAACAGGCACTCTATGGGGTAGATGTGGAGGAGGGTAGTAGCATGAAGGCTCAGGAAAGTGAGGTAGGGAGCTGGATAACAGAAAGCAGGGTAAAGGGAAAAGTGCAAAGGAGGCTAGCCCTGATCTGGAACATCCCAATGCGTTTTCACGGTTGGGATATGAGGGGAATGTCAGTTCAGGGATAGCAGTGCTGTAGCCGGACACTTCCTCTGCCAGTCAGGGGAATGTCAGCTCCAGTAAGGAGGGGACCTGGAGAGCAGGGTAGACCAGATAGGTGCTGGTGGTGGAAGACTATCCTTAGGGGTACAAATAAAGTAATCTGTCACAAACACCAGGATCGTCGAACGGTGTGTTGTCTTCCTTGTGCTCAAGTTCCACATATTGAGGATCGGGTTGTTAGATAACTGGTAGGGGCTAGAGAAGATCCAGCAGTCATGGTCATTAGAGGTAGGTGGAGCGTCCTTTAAAATGACTTTAGGGATTTAGGTGACAAGGGCAAGGACCTCACAGGTAGTGTTTTCCAAAATACTACCTGTACCACGAGGCACACAAGAAAGGCAGTGGGAGATTAGGGAGGTAAATAAGTGGCTCAAGAACTGGTGTAGGAAGGAGGGGTTTGGGTTCCTGGAGAACTGGGCTGACATCTTTGTCAGCTACAGGCTCTATCGAAGGGATGGGCTGCACTTCAATGGGAAAGGGGCAGCTGTTTTAGTGGAATAAGTCGGCTAGAAGGTTGGAGGAGTGTTTAAGCTAGGGATGGGAGGAGAGTAATTATATTATAAGAGGGGACGATAGAGACCTGGGACGAGGTAATGGAACTGGGGGAGGAATGAAAGGAGGGACTAGAACAGTTCATAAGAAAAGTTACAGGGTAAAAAATATATATAAACCTCTCAATTGTATGTACACTAATGCCAGAAGCCTGACTAATAAAATCGGTGAACTGGAATTAGTGAAGTATGAGGAGAACTATGACATAGAGGAAATAACTAAGACATGGCTGGATGATAGCTATGACTGGGCGGTTAATGTACAGGGTTACAGTCTGTTTAGAAAGGACCAACTGGAGAAGGGGAGGCGTCTGCCTTTATGTAAAGTCCTGTCTAAAGCTCACACTCCGGGAAGATATAAGTGAGGGACATGAACATGTGGAATCACTGTGGGTAGAAATAAATGGAGCCAAAAACAATAATAAAATACTAATAGGGGTTTATTATAAGCCCCTAATAAACCAGAGTTTACAGAAAATCTACTTCTAAACGAAAATAGACAAGGCGCAGGTGTAGGGGGCCAGCCATACTAAACGTAGTACTAACCAATAGACCTGACAGAACAAGAGAGGCCATTGGCCTAACTAACTGGGACAAAGTCCTCCAAAATAAAAAAACAGCCGCAAAATGGGATATTTTTAAAAGCATCCTAAACTATAATTGTGAGAGGTACATACCTTATGGGAATAAAAGGGTAAAGAGCAAGAAAAAAAATGTGGATAAATAGAAATGTAAAGGAAGCAGTAATTGACAAAAAGAAAGCATTTAAATCACTAAAAAAAGAAGGGTAGCGAGGAAACACTGGAAAGCGATAAGCAGAAAAATGAATGTAAAAGAAAAATAAAAGCAGCCAAACTAGAGACAGAGAGATTCATTGCCAAAGAGAGTAAAACTAACCCTAAAATGTACTTCAATTATACACATAGTAAAAAGTTTAAATCTAAAGATGTCGGGCCTTTTCATAGTGCTGACACATTCCCTTTAACAGTTAGTTTGTTAGCAGCTGACAGAGAACTGACCTCATTCTACTTTAAGGAAACCTCAATTACATCAACATGTTCTTACCACTGTCAGACTGTCTGCTGACATGAAAAAACTGCAAACCCCTTTAACCACCTAACTATTTTGCCCGAGTCCAGCTCGGGCAGTGTGAAAGATAGCTAACTGGAGTGGGGAGGGCTGCTTTAGATGGTGATATCTCCTCAATGGTAGCAGCTAGAAACATGCAACTGGTCTGAAAGCTGACAGTCCAAAATGGCAGCTAAAGTACATGCAACAGGAGGAGAAATCACTGTTAGAAATCAAGTCGGGAATAATCACCATTAAACTTTCATTTTCAGCTGCATTCCCAGCATGCCAAATTCTATCAGTGATATCTTTCTCTGTTCTGAACACATTACTGTCATTTTGGTATTGTCTGAAAGCTTGGAATGTCTTCTTTCAAACAAGATCAGTTTCATCTAAAGCAGCCTTCCCCCTCCAGGTAGCTACTTTTCCCACTGCTGGAGCTCCACACTGGCAAAACAGTTAGGGGTTAGTGTTTTTCAGACTGGCCACCAGTCTAATGTCTGTGGGCCAACGTAAACCAAAGATTTTCTGCTATTACCCAGGTCTGATGGGGACAAGAGGTAGATATAATTCTAGTTCGAGGGATTGCCCAATTGTTTGTCAACCTTAACATCAGGAGAAGCTTCTTCAACCATGAAGATGTCACTTGGATATGCATTTACTTTATGATCAGTGGGAGTCTGATCCCCTTGAGAATGAAGGTAATACAGTTACCATTTAGTACTGCATTTCATTATAACTCCTCCCTGCACGCAGCACATTCTAATGTGGAAGAACTGTAGCTATTCTCATTCACTAGAATTGGGGCGTGTTGCAATGCTATGGCTTGAGGACATAGGGTCCATAGTTATACAGCTCCCCCCCCCCCCGATTCCATTATAAATTCCCACATGTTGTAAACATAACCAGTGTCCGTACTCACCCCGTGTCTGGATGAATTGCTCTGCACTTCTCTTCATTGTTCGACCATCTATAGTCCATACTTGACATCAGTACTTCCCCAAATCCTCCAGCTGAACAAAAGTAACTTCATAGCTGTCTCTGAATCCAAATCTCTGAACCACCCGTCCTTCTCTATAGAAAGCGAACTGCAGTGGTGTGTCCTCTCTGGACGGATGGAGACTTGTCTCACATTTTAGGGTCATGTTTTCTCCCATTGAAACTATGGCTGGGGTCACTTTTATTGTTGGAGTCGTCAATATCTCTAAAAAAGAAGAACAATTATCAATGGGTTTTTGTAGAAGTCCAAAAGATTTTAAAATGATTGTATGCTTCAAGACGTATTCTGCTTATTTAATGATATCCACTATCTGCAGGACAGGGGAGATTGTTTAGGTCAGTTGGTGTTTTACCACCCATCATGAGAATGGAGGTACCTTAATATGTAGGGCTTTCCAACATGAATGGATCAGGAGGCCACAAAAGTATACTGCTGGGTCATTCATCTCTTTGGGACTGCAGAGATGCAGAGTGTGGAGCGCCTAATTCTCATGATCAGGGGGGTCCCAGTAGTAGGACCCCCACAATCTAATAGATTCTATCCTGTGGCAATAACTCAAAATAATTGAAATATCCCTTTAATATTGTAACAGCGGCTGCTGTGTGCCGCTGTACCCCTGCTTACCACTGCCGTTCTGGGCGTCGTGTCCAGCGGTGAGCTGCTGCTTGGTTTCCATTCACCGCTGCAGTCCTGAGCCCTGGCTGTGTAGTGCTGTTGTACCATGATCCGCTCCAGGGTTTCCATCCAGCCCTGAATTACTTCACTCCCTCTGGGCTGGAGCTGTTTGTTCATGTGACCATGCTAGGTCATGTGGGTTGGTCACGTGTCCTCATTGACCAACCCTGGACCTATTTAAGTTACTCAGCCCTCTCCCAAGATGCCTCAGTGTCAAGGTCCTATTCTTGCTCTAGGTTTTGATTTATCCTGCTTATGTTCCTGTGTGTTGACCTCTGCTAGTTTCCAGACTCCGCTACTCGCCTGATCCCTGCCTGCCAGTGTCGTCTCTCTCGTTGCTGATCCGGATTGCCTGACTACGTACCTGTGCCGCCTGCCCTGACCCTTTGCCTGTCTGACTCCGCTTCTGCCTCTTCCCTCGGTCCTGTATTGCCTCTCCTGGATTCGACCCGGCCTGTTGACCACCGCTGTACCACTGGTACCTTTGCGGGTATCTCCTGGTTCCCCTGGACTAGCTGCCTCGTGTTCCGACCCTCCTCAGGAGGTAGAGACCTGGTGTTCCCCTCGGAAAGTCTATCCCCACCATCAGGGGTATTGTGAAGATCGAGGGGTTTCACTTAGACAACGCCCTTAGAGGAGGTAGGGCGCGAGGCACAGTGGGTCCACACCTGCTGGTTCGTGACAAATATTTTAAGATCTATAAGAGGAGGGCACCCAATGATCCTTGAAGGAGCGATTGGACAATGTAAAGAAGCTGGTGGTAGAAATATAATATTCTTCCACCTCCATGGGCCTACTGTGTGACCGTATTATGTACCTGCAAAAAGAGCAAGTTCACATTCCTACCGGCATTGCTCTGTTTACTAAGTGAGGGACTCCCAGTCTATAGAATCTATGACATATTAGGGGATATAGACCAGGTTGGTCTTCATGACCACAATGCCTTTAAACCATTAACAGTATATACTTAATTCTGAAATTGTATAGTATATACAGTACACACATAAAAACAAAAGCATGCTCCATATAGGAATATTAGATAAAATATTAGTTACAATTTTGGTTTCTATGTTAAAATTTACTGTTTAACTGACTCAATCTAAAAAATATCATAAAAAAATATATACTTGATAGACAGAAGTGTAACTTGATCTCCTGGGCCACAGTTTTATAAGGGCCCTCCACTATTTATAATATAGGTGTATTCTAATGTGACAGCCAGATATTTGGGTTCCTTCAGGATTCTGGATCCAGATTTCACTGCTACCTCTATATCTCTATATCTAGAGCTACACCCCTAATGAAAGCAATCTTAGTGAATCAACATTCCAATTGATACATTTGTGATTTTTGAAAATTCTTGACACAATTTTTAATGTTATCAATGACTAAAGGCAAGAAAATGGAAACAGAAATCCCAACATTGTTTTTCCTTAAAGTTCCTTTGACATTCCTATTTCTTACACTGTAGATGATGGGAGTCACCACAATGTGAAAGAACAACATAAATGCATGAAATAGAATTGTGATATAGTAAAAGAAAACAACTGACAGATGTGAGTAACAGGAGAAGACCATCTATTTCCATTGGGTTGAGTGGATGTTTAGGATGGCAACATAATGCATAGTGAAGATGTAAAGACCCTTCAGCAATTACTCCACAAAAGTAATTAAGAGTTTACTAAACTATGATAATATATATATATATATATATATATATATATATATATATATATATATACAGTACAGTAGTATTGTTATATACAGTATGCTCTCTCTAGTCATGGTGTATAGTTCATTATCTGGAAAAAAGGATCTCTGTTCTGTATAAAGTTATTTTCTAATGATATTAAGTACAGAATTTTGTGTCAAAGACAGCCCAAACAAGTGCCCTAATCTATGATGTGATGTCATTGAGTTCTTATGGGAATGACAAGGGTTAATGGGAAGTAAATGGAGAAGGTAAAATTGGAGATTTAAGGATTTCAGCCAAATTCTTCCTATGATGATGTCAGAGACATGTCAGCCAATGAGCCCAGGCCCTGCTGATTTCCATTGTGTTCTTTAGAAACTTCTGACCCCTTTGGCACTACTCGGGTTTCTAGAACATTTTACTGTGGAGAATTTTAGAGTTATAATGATTATTTATTTTTCTTATCTTTCTTATTTTAGTCAGAATGGAAAAGAATTTCCAGTAAATATTGTATTTAGTGTGACATTCTCCATCTCTGCCTTCATAGGAGAGTTTCCTTTCTGTTTCATCTCCAGTAAGAAAGTTTCTTCTGCCAGTTGTTAATAGAAGTCATATTTAAAGGGAAGTATGCTTTAATGTAAAAGGTATCGGTTCCCCTCCTCCATTAACATAATCTCTTTAGCTATGGATTGACATTTTTATTGTTTTTGTCTTTGAGAAGCAGTCATCATCGACGTCATGCATAGATACCATACGATGTGAACCTCCAAGCACAGCCAATAAAAGAAAGCATTTGAGACCTTCATGCTGATCACCATAAGGATCATGTGTATGGGGGCCTAGAAACAGCCATTTGTTAGGTTTATAAAACATCAACACTCAGGAGAAGACCTGTCCTTACCTCATCCTACTCCTGCAAGAGAAGAGTTGACCATGTACATTGTCAGCCCCCCATGATCTGCTCTTCATCAGGATCTGCGCTTTAGGAGTATATATAATATTATCTCTATGTCTCATTCTAGGTAAAACTGTTTCCATGCATCTGTCCTTGGGGCATTCCTTCAGCTGAGAACGGCTATATCTCTTCATCCCATCTCCAGGAGCAGCTGCCGTATATCCCACACCAGGACCATACCTGCCTATGTGACATCGTTCACCACCTTTATCAGTATCCTTTACAGAAGACAGAGGGTTAACTTCAGAGATCTTGTGCCCTTGTTCCACAATCCCTATGTACCCTGGGGCATTAAATCAGAAGATTGGTATGAGGGGCATGAGGTGGCACATGTGAGGGAACATCCCATAGTAGAAGTAATACATTGACAGGTAGAGGATTGGAGTATCAGTATATAGTGACTAGTAATGACTTCTGCTATAAATGTTATTTTCCTACATACTACTACTCCCAGTGGTGGAAATTTTAGATAAAAACAGCCATCTGTGAAGAAGACCAGATCAGCCAGGTATCTGCTGCCATGTTCTCTACAGACATAAGACACCATTTTGTTTCCTGCCATGCTCCTAATAGACGTCCCTTATGAGTTGTGTCACTATGGATATGGCCGGAGCACTCCTGAGTGACTGTAATCTTCCATTGGACTTTCTTTTTAGAAATATTTTCTCTTTTTTTCAAATTTTACGGATCATCTTCATAATATCAGACTGGCTCTTTGAATTCGGGTACTGCGTCCATTACATAAGCTATTACACTGATCTCCAGATAGATGTACTCCTCCTCACATTTACTGCCCCATTTTAAACTGTCAAAACTAAAGTCTCATGTTGTCACTGTTGATGTGCAGTAAAATAATGTGAAGTCATCAGGAAGACAACCGGTATATTCTTCATGTATCAAGTATCACATGACCTCCCATATCATTCATGGATGGTCGGTAGCGGGTGATACCTACCTCTACATTACGACATACTGTATATATCACGATCCCCCCCTATGATATCCATATTTCCTTTTAAACTATAAAGGGTTGTCTTAAGGAGGTAACACTGTAGAATTTACCTCTTTTTGTCCTTATGGGGGGCACACAATGGGCTTTAAGAATAGGCAACACCATTGAGCACCCTGTGATTGATTAGACATGAGCGGATTGTACATATAATATATCCTTTTTTATGTCTTATCCATACAGTATCTTACCATGAGATTCCCTGGTAACATCAACAAGAATTGGATAATTCTTATAGAAGACCTGTGATGCAAAGAACATTTGAGCCAGATCTTGAAAAGGGGCCCCCATTCTGTCTAATATCCACAAGCTGCCCCTACCGTGCTGCCATAAAATGGCTATGATGAATTGAATTGCTAATTTTACTTAGCTGTCAGTCAAAGGAAAAACATATTTCCATATCTTCACACACTTGATAGTAACAGTCTCTGAATACAAGAGCGCACACTTGATGGCTATATATGCTGAATACAAGGGTGCATACACTTGATGGCGACAGTCTCTGAATAAAAGGGCTCATACACTTGATGGTTCTATTCTCTGGATATAAGGGCACATACACTTGATGGTGGTAGTCTCTGAATATATGGGTGTGTACACTTGATTGTTACTCAATTGGCATGGTGGCAGGTTACACCTAGCTTGTATATTTCAGAACTTTCTACTAGAGGCATAGCTAGGGGTTCAGCACATAGTGGGTAAAATAAATCTGAATATGACCCGACCCAGTTAATGCAACACTACTACCCAACCCATCCCAACCACTACCAATACCACTTGTAAGGGATCACTCTCTCACAGGGGGTCGCAATCACAGACAACGGGGTTCAAGTCCAAATGCTTTACTTTGGCACTTCAACACCAGCACAAAACATAAACATCGCGAAATAAACACCTGTCCGTCTAGGCTCCACCTAATACGTAGGTCGTCTCCCTAACTCACCTCTAAGACATAGTTCACACAAGGGATTAGATCCGTCCTTTCTAAGCCATACGGTCCAGCAGCCTCCTGGCTGTGACCATACCAAGACCTTGGGGGGTTATGGTCCAAGAGTCCTCCCGACTCTGACTGGGTGACACCTCTTTCCTCAGGCATTGCTGGACCTCCCAAAACTCAGGCTTTCACACAGCCATGTGATCCCCCAATCCCTCCTGGCTGGAACCATGCAGAGCCTCTGCAGGCTTCCTTTACCAAGTCCTCCTGGACTCATACACTGAGGGCTAGTTTATCCCCCATCGATTAAACCCATTTGCTGGCCGTATGTCCCATGAAGACTTGTCTAGGTGCAGACCCAAGGATTGGGTAGAAGAAACTACCCAATCCCACTGATACTCACTATTGCTTCATCTTCTACTACTGTGCGTGCACAATGGCCCCAAATAATGTACCTCATAAAATCATCATAAATAGTCCCACATAAACAGCAACAATTAAAACAATAGGGACCCCAAAATGATACTGCCAGTTAAACAGTGCCCAGTACACAGTAAAACTTATATTTTATATTAATCACAGAACAGTAGTGATTTTTATTGCCCCTACAGAGTAATAATTCCCATTACACAGTATTAATGCTAGAACATAATAGTGTCCCATGAATCCCCTAGAACATAATAATCACCCTTAAAAGTTAATACTAACCTATTTCCTGTATGTAGTAATACCACTTAATGCCACCATAAAAAGTTTGAATGATCCTAAGTGCCCCTTAAATAAGTAATCTTATACTGTTCCTTCCTATCACCTATTCTCTCCCTAAAATCTTTTTATACTGTCTCTCCCATTACCTATTCTCTCCCTGTAATCTTTTGCTGTCCCTAGCTCAGTGTTTCAGTCTGCAGAGGCAGAGCCACGTCACAGCTTCCTGTCAGGTCACAAGTACACAGCAAAAAGCTTTAGATTCTTTTGGGAGATTAACCCTTTCCCAACATATGATGTACTATTACGTCACATGTTGGATCTTTAAAGATGGCACCATAGCAACCCGATGCCTGCTGTTTCATACAGTAGGCACCTGCGACTTATGTCCGTGACTGGGGGTAATTCGGATTGCAGACAATTAATCTCTCAGATGCTGTGGTCAAACCTGACCATGGCATCTAAGCATGCTAAATACATAAAATTGCTTCCAGAATTTGCTGGAATATCATTAAATCTATTCTTCCTTTTAACTGTGAAATGTTCCCAGTGCCACTGCCTGCAACACAACCCCAAAGCATAATTGATCCACCTTCATGGGTAAAGGGTTATTCCCATCATTGACAATGGGGGCATATCATTAGGATATGTCCCCATTGTCTTATAGGTGTGGGTCTCACCGCTGGGACCCGCACCCATATCGAAAACGGAGCCCACAAAATGAAGGAGGGAGCACTGCGCGTGCGTAGCCGCCTTCCATTCATTTCTATGAGGCGCTGGCTCGGCTATTTCCGTCGGCTACATAGAAATGAATGGGAGTGGTGGCCGCGCATGCGCAGTGCACCCTCATTCATTTTGGGGGCTTCGTTTTCGATACCTGTTCCCACACCTATCAGACAATGAAGGCATATCCTAGCGATGGTAGTACCCCTTTAATGGTTGGAGACATGTCCTTTTCATGAAAAGAGACCTCTATGCATTGTGACCAAAGAGTTCTATTTTTACCTCATCAGTCCATAGCGCTTGTTTGCAAAATACTTAGGCAAACTTCTAATGCTGAATTTTGTGGTGAGGATGTAGGAGAGGTTTTCTTCTGATGACTCTTCCATGAAGGCCATATTTGTGTAGATGTCACTGAACAGTAGAACATTGTACCATAACTCTAAATCTTCCTAAAGATGTTTTGCATTCAAGTGGGGGTTCTAAGTTGCCTTTCTAGCCATCCTATGAGCAGCTGTCTCTGAAATGTTTTTTGATCTTCCAGACCTTGTTCTTCTGCACTGTTTCTGCTAACTGCCATTTCTTAATTACATTTCGAACTAGGAATGAGGAACTGGCAACCTAAAAATGCTTTGCTATATTTTTATTGCCTCAACCATTTTTAGAGTGGTAGGCAGCTGCTTAGAGGAACCCATGGTTGCTGTTTTTTTTGTTAGAGGAGTCTGGGTATTTAAAAAGCTTTGAAAATTTGCATCCCCTGGCTTTTCCTAATGATAATTGTGTGCAAGCCTTAAAGGGGTTGTCCGAGTTATTTTTTTGTACTTTGTATGTTTCTAAGTAATCAAATACAACAGCGTTTCCAAACACTTTCTGCTTCTAAACTTGCTGGTTTCTCAGATTTCACTCAGGGTCACATGACCTGTGATGTCAGCTTTCCTCCCTCCTCATCTGATATTCGTGCACAAGCAGATAAGAGTCTGTACACGAGAAGTCACTGTGCTGGCCATGTCCTCTGCTCTCTCCCTGGATTTTTTCAGATAAAACATTAACGCCTTCAGCCAGAACACACTCAAGGCTTTACAACAGTAGCTGTAGGCAATGAAGAGACACAGGATCTGCTCTCCTCATCCTGCAGACACAGAGCTGAATGGAGCTGATCTGGAGGAGATCTGCAGAGTATTGCACAAGAAAGGTAGGGTGAAGATCCTGTGTGTATCAACAGTGTCATTGCACAGCTAGGACTTGTAGTCCTACACATACGACATGCTGCTGAGTATTCCAGCAGACAGACATGTCACTCAGGGCAGCACTTGTATTCACTGTCTTTGCAGAGCGGGGGGAGGGGCAGAGATTGTTACTACTGCAGGTAAACAAAGGCCAGAAGAAAACCAGGGAAATGAGGAAATATAGATTTTCTTCCCTAAAACTTGCTTAACTTAGTTATATATTGCTGCCCATCATGTTTACAGTACTACATTTTTTTTCATAACTTGGACAACCCCTTTAACCCTAACAGGCTAATTTAGATCTGAGACTTCAGTCACAGTTATCTGAACACAAAATAACACAATGACGTAATGCTTAAACTGTTGATAACTGTGTTTCATCTTTAACTTTATGACTTTTAGGGATCATTTCATCTTCAACTTGCTTAAATGTTCAGAGTAACAGTTTTTTTGACCATGGTTGCACAAACTTTTGCATGACACTGTATACATGCGAAATTTTTTATTCCCATCATCATATAGTCAGATCCTTTCCCCCTCATATATTACTACTGTAAGTTTGCATTGTATCATTCCACTGATTTTTAATTTTAATGCCTAAACCTAGAATTCTGTTCTATGGTCACAATGTACTATTGTTCTACAAAAGTTATAAGTACATAGGTGATATCAAAGATCTATCACCGTGAAATCTATACCATCCTTACTGAGCAGTGAGCACCAAACAAATAAGGAGAAAATGCAGATGACTGGTAATAGGAAGGCACAAAGGATGAGTAAAGCTAGGTTTACACAGAGGATTTTACTCTATGACAAAGTCCTCCATGTATCCCATGGCAGAAACTTCTACAATGTGTTCTGGTTTTCAACACGGGTTTTCATGTGGACCTATTCTGAATTTAGCTTTACTAAAAAGAGCTTAACTGTGAACAGACTTCATTTGTGGCTTTGAGAAGTGTTCACGCAATAAAACTGTGGATTTGGCTTGGTTTTCGACACTGAATCCACACTGAAATCCATGCCCAAAATCCTCGGTGTGAAACTACCCTAAATGAACTGAATGTAGTGCACTGGACACCCAATAGTTATGATGTGACTTGCAGCCTGTCCAGAGTTAGAATAGCATGTAGTGATATTGTTATGAATTAATTTCATGACAATTGCAGTCCTTAACTGAATTGGAGATCAGTTAATGGTAGATACAGGTGTATTTAGCTATTTCAAATTGGGTAGACAGGGGGCAGAGTGTTTTTCTAACTTCAATTGAATACCATTTTTGTAAAACGCATTTGATTGGAGAACCTATTTAACAAGAATCTGTCTTACGGTGTCTTTGACATCTTTATTTCGGACACTGTAGATGATGGGGTTTAGCATGGGTGTCACAGCTGTGTAGAGGATGGATGCAAACTTGTCTACATCTGGAGAATAACGGGAATGTGAACGGAAATACAAAATCATAATGGTCCCATAGTAAAGAGTCACAACAATGATGTGAGAGCCACATGTGGAGAGAGCTTTGTACCTTCCATGAGAAGAACTAATCTTCAAGATGGTGGACAGAATATTAATATATGAAATCAGGGTCAAGAAAAGGGATAAACCAGCTAAGATCCCTGCTGAAATATACACAGCTACCTCATGGAGCCAAGTATCACTGCAGGACATTTGTAAAAATGGGGGTACCTCACAAAAAAAGTGGTTGACATTGCGTTTGCAAAAGGACATCTGAAAGGTGTAGATCACATGTATTATAGAGTTAATGAGGCCCATGGTCCATGACAAAGCAGCCAGTTTAATGCACATCTTCGGGCTCATGATACTGTTGTAGTGCAGCGGTTTACAGATGGCAGCAAATCTATCATAGGCCATGACTGCAAGTATGACACACTCTGTAGACCCGAAAGCCAAATGAAGTTGCATCTGAACGACACATTCTAGTAGAGAGACGCTCTTGTCTTTGGCCAATGTGTTATATAGGAGTTTAGGGACCACGGTGGTAGAGAAGCAAATGTCAATGAAGGAGAGATTAGTAAGAAAAAAATACATGGGAGTGTGGAGCTTCAGATTAATTCTTACCACAATGATCAATAGAAGGTTTGCTGACAATGTTATCAAATACATCACCAGGAAGGTGATGAAACCAATGACCTCCAGGTATGGAACAGAGGACAAACCGAGAAGAATAAATCTGCTTGAAGAAGACTGGTTGAACAGTTCCATAACACCTAAAAAAGAATGTGACATGGACAAGATGCTAAAATGGAAGCTTATTTTAGGACTTACTCCCTAACAGTTACTTTATAATTGGAGAAACCAACCCCCAAAAAATGTAGGGTCTCGTTTACTAAATCGAGTCCATTTACTTTATTGAAAAACTTGTTACTAGTGGGGTGGAAAAAAAAACTATTTTGCCAAAGTTCTATGATTTATTTTTACGTGGCTCGCCTTGTGGTATTAATTTTACACTAACTTTTGGCATAGTGGTTAAAATTATCCCACATTTCTTAAGGTTTTTTTTTACGAAATGATTTGTTTTTGTGTAGTCACATTCCAAAACCCATAATAATTTAAAAAATATCTTTATATGTGAAAATCAGAGAACAAGTCTACTCTCCAAAGTTTATTTATTTATTTGTTTTAAGATTCTTGAAAATCCTCTGGCATCATCATAAGTAAATATTACTATACAAATGGTATCATCTCCCCAAAATAAAAAAAAACAAAGAAATAAAAATATTTTAATAATCTCTCTCATTTCTCTTGTCAATTACATCGGAACCTAAACTTGTCTATTAATCAGAAATATGTCCCACAATCCCCATATTTCTTAAAATATTGCCAATTTATCATATTTAACTGTATCCAATCTTTCCCCACATTTAATTACATATCTCCTCTCTATTAAATCCTCTGTTGGATATTTGGCGGTCCGCAAATTGCAGAGCCGCAAAGCATGGATTTCAGCCGTGAGCTTTCCGCATTTTGCAGGAACGGAAGGGCCTGCCTCTAAAAGAAAAGTCCTATCCTTGTCCTTAATGCAGACAATAATAGGACATGTTAATTTTTTGTTAGCATAATGCAGACATACAGACATTTCCATTCTTTTGCGGCGCCATTAAAGTGCAGGAGCACTTAAAAACGTAACTCTTCCAATTCCTAGCCGGGTGTGTTTTATTCGCTGCCAATATATGCTGAATCAAATTATAAATTTTCTTGGAAACCCTATCAAAGTCATCATTCCCAATAAACAAAACTTACGGGGACAAGGTCACTTGTATTCCCACTACCTTACTACAAACAGATGATTCACAAAAAATCCTACGGCCATAGATCCAACTGTTTTAAATTTCTTTCTCTTACTTATCTCATCCCATATTTTTAAAGAAAATTACCCCACAGGAGCCTTTCCAAAGCATTTTGCTTTAGGCTTCTCTCATGCCCAAAGAGTCTCTTCCCACTTCAATGGAAAAATTAGTTCATCTTCCAAAGTGGCCTCCCTCCTACCCTACTAGTTCTTATTAACTGTGCTACGTGGGCTGCCTTATAAAAATTCATCAGATTTGGAAATGACCAACCCTCCTTCCTACTATTAATCATCATTACTTTCCCTGATATCCTAGGCTTCTTATTATTTCATATAAACTTAAAGAATCCCATCTGTAATAAGTCTAGGTCCTTTCTAACCAATTTAATAGGCAAACAATTAAAGCAATATAAAACCCATGGCAAAATCATCATCTTTCTAAATATTCAGATCTTCATTAGGTCTTTACAAATCCTTATTCTCAATGAGGCATGTATTTCTCCTTTTTCAGAAACAAAAAAAAGTTTAATTCTATCAATTTCTATGCATTTTCCTGCATATTACAAAACATTATTTCTGACTTCTCAACATTAACCCAAAGTCCTGATAACAATCCAGATTCCTCCTGAATCCTAAATAAATGTCGGAGTGAAGTAACAGGTCTAGATAAAGTCAAAAGAATATTATTGGCAAAGAGACTTAGTTCATATATCATTTCCCTGAACTTATTTCCTAAGATATCCTTACATAACATAATTTTTCTAACTATTGGCTCCATGGCTAGTGCAAAATGGCTGGTGAAAGTAGGAATCCCTGCCTTGTTCTTCTAACTAATCACAATGTTCTAATTTTATTAGTAGAGAACTTTAATTTAGTAGTTGGATAAGAATAATGGGCCTTCAATGGCTTTAAAAAAGAACCCCTTATTCCAACCCTATGTAAAACTTGCCCACTCTGCAAATGCTAAAGGGGGGTTGTTATAATGAAAAAAACATTCTCCCTCCAACTTGGGTCATCTGAAGACATATAAGGACACGAAGAAGTTAGCAAATCACAGATTCTCCTCTCTTGGCATGCTGCCTACTCTTCCCCTGCTTGTCCCCTCTCATCCTTCTCACAGGTTGAAGTGGGATCTGCAAGTACAATACACACAACTTCCACTTCTACTTGCTCTAGCTCCTGCTAAAACCTGGATAGAAAATTCAATTAAAATTAGAAAATAGAAAATTAAATGACCAGGGCAGGCCCACTTTACTACAGGGGCCTGCCCGTCATAGAATGCTTGAAGACAGATGTTTAGATTATAGAAAAACTCTAATGCAAGGTAGGATTAAGAATGACCTTCAATTTCATAGTAATGGATGGAATGGTCCTCTTATAACAAAATATGGCTAATAAATTTCATAGTCTGGGAACAAATATGTTCTGAAGATGAATGTCACAGCATGTTACAGTGTAGAAACAATCCTGTAACAGAGCATGTGTGGAGCCTTGACAAAGTACCTTCATTAATATAAAAAACAATAGTCCAAAAATATACACATTGGATGATAGTAAAACAATGTGACCTGCTTAAATCCACATCCCTCAGTGTCACCATTGAAATAATCAAAAATCCTATAAATATAAAAGGTATATATCTATATAAAAGGTTGAAAGAAATCCTGAAACATAGAGGTTTCATCTTAATATTCCACATTTCTCCTACATTCATTTATAAATGGAATACATCTTTTGAAGTCTATTGACTCAGTGGCAAGCTCTCCAATACAATAAAGTCCATACGATGGCACAAGCGTGAGATGGGCTGTTATATACAGTTTAACTGACTCTTTAATTGTTCCCAGAGCAATAACTGGGCCAAAAGGGATTATTCTTTCCTTTGAAAAGTTTTACTTTCTTGACTTAAGAATCCAAACAATCATTGAAAAAAAGTTGAGTTTTACTGAAATTCTCAAAACTAATCTGATGTACTGTATTAATGAGAAGGTGAGTAGAAGGCTGGACAGGTGGAAGCTGTGGATATGGTGTTCTTAGACTTTGCAAGGGTTTTTCACACTGTCCCTCCTAGAAGCCTGATGAGAAAAATAAACTTTGTAGTTCAAATGGATCAAGTATCAAGTCCGTATGTAGCCTGGAGACAAGTTTTGACCACAATATGAATGAAAAAATTGAATCTAGCATCAGAGTAGCTTCCATTCCTTCATTTTATTGCAATGCTTAATTCCAACAACCAGTCCAAGACCTGGTCATGCTGATTTACCTGTTTCTGACATAGTCCTTATTCATAGCCATAGTGGTATACGGCAAGAGGGTATTGGGGCTAGGCGCTGCAGTGGTCATGTGCGGGCAGGTCAGCACTTCAGTCAGGAAAACAAAGTATGGCTGGGAGGACGAAGTGGCTGGAATGAAGGTGGTTCATGATGCGAAATATAGAATTTTTAAAATGATTCTAAAAAGGTGGCCTCCTGTCTGCAGCTGTCCCTAGTTCCCCCCAGGTGGGCACAAACACAGCTTTATTTACCCATTTGCTGCCTTCCCGGTGGGGCCCTGTATCCATGCAGCAAGTAAGGCCTCTAAACTTGTCTGTGGTCGTTTCCTGGAGGCTGCAGCATGCTTCTTGCCAGAAAAGGCCTCTCCCTTCCGCTCATAGGGGCTCCTTCCAGCTCCTCATGTGGGCTCCTTCCAGCTCTAAGAGGGCCAGCATGCATTCTAGTGTACTATATGATGTTACATTTTCATCTTACATAATAATTGTAGGATAACCCCTTTAAGGCACCTTCCGCTTTGGGAAGATGCCTAAGCAATACGTTGTCTAGCTTGTCAGTTTTCTGTGAAGATGTTACTTTGATACTACCTCACCCTTCAGTTCTCTGAACTGGTTTCTCTGGCCCCCATGGGTCAGCTGTAAACCATGCATACACTATTCCAGGAGGTAGCGGTCTGGTGGGTCAACTGCTGCAAAGTCCAGGTCCCTGTACAGGGGTTAAAGAGTGAATACCAGAGGATTGCCAGGATAATGCACTTAGGTGAAGCCTGAAGTCAAATCTGTTGCTTGACACAGCGGTTCCACAACCACTGATCAAAAATAATTTTTTTAAAAATGGACAACGCCTAGCCATCAATAGAGGAGAATTTAAGAGAAAACTATTTAAAAGAGAGTCTTGATTGAATGAATGTTTATTTTGGAATTGAGGTAACCCACCAGTTTCAATAGGCATCAGGATCTAATTTATCATTACTGATACATTTGTTACATTATTTTTTATTTATTATATTCGGTTTTGTTACATTTTTTGTTACATTGGTTTCTCAATTGTTTCCTTTTGGTATGATGTAGTACGTAACTTGATTGTGCCATGTGTTATTTAAAGGCGGTATGTTCAATGTAGCTCTAGCTCTGATGCTAGATCCAAATACTTTGTTATACCTTGAGACTTGTGTTAAATGATTCTTACTCTGAATGGTCCCTGGTCATAAGATCTGTACCCTAAGGTTCTCTTGTGCCCATTATTCTTTTTATTTTTGCATATGACACCAAGCTATGCAGTATAACACAGTCAATGGAGGATATTTATACATTCCTAACCAACCTGAACACTGTGAGCAGTGTCGGACTAGGGTGCCTAGGGTCCACCAGTAAAATACATTCTGAGGACCCACTATACATGAGAATATTACCCATTCACGCACTGGATGACAGCAACAAGATGCAGTGACCGTGGACCAAACATAGACATGCTCATGGATGAAACGCGGACAGTTTTTTTTATTTACGGATGTGAAATGGACACGGACTTGTTAACAAGGCCGTATTCAAATGTCAGTGATTCATGGATGGCACACGTACCCATTGATTTTACCATGTTTATTCAAGCTTAAAACCCCAGATACATGCTTTATTTTGGTCAGTGATGTGGAATAAGCACAGAACACACCCATTAAAGTCCATCGGCATCCATCTTCTGTTTGTGGTTTTCACAGAACATTGGTAGGAGATGGTCTGGAAATTAATTTTCAGCTAAGCAGTGTCCGTTGAATATTGATGACACACAGAGGGCAAAAAACGAACACATGGACCAAACATGGATTCTTCAGGGACATCTTCATAGATGAACCACTGACCATCTGGTCACTGATTTCATCATAGACGTGGTTGTGTAAATAGGCAACACTAGTGCATACCATTTGCCATCACAAGACAGGACACCTGAGAAGACAACCATGTGACACTCAGCAAATATAGTGCATGAGTTCTGGTGATTGGATTCTTGCTGGGTGTTGAAAATGTCCTGCCTGGTGAAAACATGCACCAATGTCTCTCCACGTCTGATGTCTGATGTCTGATCAGTGGACGAAACTGTTTGAAATCAGAAAAAAATATACAAAACACAATATTATAACTGAATTTGCAGATGAGAATGACAAACTTTATAAAAGAAAAATCACAGATAATAATGCACTAACACAATAGATGCAAACATTATATATGGACTAAGCACTCACTCTGATACAATAAAATCTGAGACTATCAGCCAATATATTATCAGCAAAACACATCTGTGCCCCCCTACTAGCGCCAAGGAGGTCTCAGTCAGGCAGGTCCTACTCTAAACCTACCAGTGCTGTACGAGCATCTATATTCAGGAGAGCAGACCCTGCACATACAGTTTGATTAAGGTGGTACATATAGCTGTGCGTGCTCCTCCTCTCATTGGTTGCTTGATGCACACAGAGGTAACTAGGAGCAGCACACTATATGTACAGTAAGCTAAGGTTTAGAGCAGTGGTTTCCCAACCAGTTTCTCAGGAGTAACATGAGGGTCACAAACCCCAAGCTGTGTGAATAATCTACAGACATTTGCAATACTCAAAAATGTTCCATTTTGCGTAGCACATCCATTTTAATAAAAAACAGTGACAAACAATTTTTTAAGAGTTTGTGTTTCTTCGTGTTACTTAAATTGAAGGCTATAGATGGAAATTTTTGCTGATTTTCCTTTATTTTTATTTTATTCAGTTGCATCTGCCATGTGTTATTTAGCAATTAACTGAATTTTAACTGGAAATTCTCAGCCACTTTTTTCTGCAGTTTTCATATATTCCTATACACTGCAAGATGCCCTCTGCCATTGACTCCTAAGACCCATCAGACAAGCTATAAGGCACAGACACAGGAAGAAGGCTCGCAGAACACAAGAGAACTGCCGGCGAGGCTCTTTCCAGTACTGTACCTGTGCTGGCTGCTGAAGCACATGGTGAAGAGTGAGAAGTCAGGGCCATGCACGATCATGTTTACACTGCCTGGCCCTGTCAAGGCTGTTTGTTATCTAGTGTGTATCATGTTTTACCTGTGTAATGTACCTGCTGTGACGGGAATAATGGATAGAGAATTTGTCTTGAATGAGTGTCTTGCAGTTTCTTCTATACTTGGATGATTTGGATGACTTTCTTTTCATTGAAGTCCACAAGTCCCAGGAGATCCGCTTTGGTGTGGTTTTAAGCTCTTTATACTGGACTGGCACAACTACAGCATAAACAGTCTCACCCTCCTGATATTTATCTTAGAGCAGGTGCTCACACTGATGCAACAAGAGACAGCAGAAGAACAGATTATGCATTTTGCTGGCCACCTTGGCGTTGTTGGGGACTCACAAAGAGAAAGTCCCATGGAAGAAGAGGATGAGGATGATGAGCTACCACTGGAGAAGGAGGAGTTAGTGGTGGAGGAAGAGCAGGAGACTGATGATGATGACACCGGCCATTATGACCAATAATGGGGGCAGAGGCAGAAAGTCCAACATGCTGGACAGAATGGTAAACTGTATGCTTGCTTGCTTACATAATGACAGGTGTATCCTTATCATGAATAAATGCTTTTAAAACCTCACTTCCTATTGTGAAAAGTAGGGTCAAATTATTTTATTACCAGGATAAATTGTGTACTCAGTTTGCCACAGTTTTCGTCGAGAAGACATCTGCCATCCAAGTGTCTAATCAGGAGGCCCCTCTCTGCCTCCCCAGAGTCATCGATTGTCTCTGCCACCACAAGCAGCAGAATCCGCAGCGGCAGACAGTTCAGTATCATCAACATGATGTCGCAATTTTGCATGTGCCATGTCAGGCTGATGTAGATCAGCAAATGGAAACCTACTACCTTTTCACCTAGATTCAGTCTTACCTGAACTCTGGCCTTTCTCTGGCGCATACTGTGTTCCCTAAACCCATGGACTTTTGTGTAGGCAGAAATGGTCACTCTGTTATTTCTTGCCCAGACTCCAGTGTCATTTCAGAGAGGGTTTTTTGCACTGCAGGGGGCATTGTGACAACCATAAAGACAAAGTTATCCTCCTCCAGTGTACAAAACATTACTTTTCTCAAAATGAATGACGCATGGATCCATAAAGATTTTTGGCTGATGAAGGTGACTAGATCTGCCCTTGCTGACTGTGCACCATCATGCCATGGCTGAGGTCCATTATGCTCCATGCCTTATTGCTAATGCTGCTGCCAACATGCCACTGTCACTTCCACTGTCTGCTTACAAATCATGTTCTATACTGTATGGCTACTGCTACTACTCTCTACTATTAATCCCCCTACTGCCACTTCCATTACTGCTACACAGCTACAGCTACTAATACTACTACCCCTAAACAGCCACACACATATCTACTGCCTTGTCTGCCCCATGTCACAATTACCCTACCCTTTCCACATAAAATCATATGAGTGCGGGACAATTGTCCCGCGGGCGGCCCGACGTGCACAGCATCATTGTAATCACGATCGATGCTGCTCCAGGACATATGGCCCGCTCACGGACCGTATGTCTCAGAGGGCATACGGTCGTGTAAAAGGGCCCTAAGGCATAATTTTTGGATGCTTGTCCCAACAAGCCACTGTTTTTTGCATAACATTGTCTGCTTTAACACCATCTGCCCCCACTGTAATTTCTTTCAAGAGGGAGGTGGGAGAAAAAGAGCAAACTTTAAAAATAAAAAAAAGATAACATATTTTCATAGAATCGATTTGGGACTGCATCACATTTTTCTTTTTTAATTTGCTGAATTGGACACGAAATGAATTTCAAGATGTTTGCTCATCTCAAGTACTGTGTCATCTAATGGTTGGTGGAGATGTATTTGGAGAATCTGTCACAGATTTAGCATCAATACACAAGAGTTTTAAGATATAGCAATCTTTATAGATATAGTAATCTTGACCTGACCTCTACTACCCCTCACCATTAATACAGCATGCCACAAAACAGCAACACTAATAATATAGCATGTCATTCTAATAGTAAGTGTACAGAATATATAAAAATATAATAAGAGCTGCACCTGTATGTCTGTAGTCAGGTCTAAAGATTAAGTCAAAAAATTGTACTAAGCTTGGAGAAAAAGGAAGGAGAAACTGTAAGGTTTTACATTAATCAACTCTTCTTAGTTTAACTGCATTATTAATATGATTTTTGTAAAAATGCATTTGATTGCAGAATCTCTTTAACTAGAATCTTTCTTATAGTGTCTTTGACATCTGTATTTCGGACACTGTAGATGATGGGGTTCAGCATGGGTGTTACAGTTGAGTAGAGGATAGAGATAGATTTGTCTATGTGTGGTTTGGAACTTAAATATGTTCGTGGGTGCAAAATCATAATGGTCCCATAGAAGAAAGTCACCACAATGATGTGGGAGGTACATGTGGAGAGTGCTTTGTATCTCCATGAGAAGAAATGATATTCATGATGGTGGACAGAATGAGAATATATGAAATCAGAATGAAGACAAAAAATAGACTAACTATTATGCTTGCTACAATGTAATTCATCAAACCATGGAGCCAAGTATCACCACAGGCTATTTTTAAAAGGGGGGGAAACTCACAAAAGAAATGGTTGACATGGCGGTTATGGCAGAAGGACATCTGAAAAGTGTAGATCACCTGTAAAATGGAGTTAGTGAAGCTTGAGATCCATGACACAACAGCAAGTTTGATGCGCGTCTTTCGGCTCATGATAGTGTTGTAGTGAAGTGGCTTATTGTTTTGTCACAACTGTCAGATAGGTGGGGGTCCCACATCTTGCCACCACTCTGTTCTCTGCCAAGGGACTGATGGAAATAGCTAAGCCACAGCTCGGCTGTTTTTGAAACTTCAAAAACCAAAAAATAATTGCCTGACCGCTAAACATATAAGGAATATATAGTCAATCTTTATTAATCATATACATGTGACACAGTAAAAACATGTGCAGGGAAAAGGCGGCATCAACAGAGGTGACCACAACATGGGGAACTCATATAAATCCCTTAGAATATATAATAGAGAATTAAAGTGCAAGTGCATACAAAGAAACATCAAAGCCATGATGTGTCACCTCCGAGATGGCGCCACATAGGTATTCTCCGCATCCAATATATTAAAGATGAGTGGAAGAAAGATATGTAATGGCGGCAAGTTTGTTTTTAAAAATGGTTGCTTTTTTATTTTTGAGTAGATAAAGTTGACCTGTCAATGTGAACACCAAGCTGTGAGCTAAACTCTCTTTAGGGGACCAGCGAGAGGTTACCCAATATAGAGGTAGAACACGTGACTGCTTTGGAGCCCTTTTTTAAGGCGGCAAACCTTAGTTGATTCAATTCCTTTTTCTACTGGTTGATGGGAATCTGTCCCCTCTCCAAAAAAAAAAAAAAAAACTATTCAGTAGAATGTCAGCAAGGTCAGAGTTGGTCATGAAAGGAATGTTTTTGTGTAATCAAATCAGTTCCTTCTTTCATTATAATGATCAACCCACTTGATATTTGTCATAAGGCTCCCTTTCTTCATTAAATGCCACTGAAGGCCAGGTAGGCTACTGTCCACTAAAATGTTACTAAAAAATTTTAAGTAAATGTGAAGAGCCACCTCCTAAATCTCCTAAGGGGACCAGCAAGAGCATACATAACATAGAAGTAGACCATATGGCTGCTGTGGAGCATTTAGTTAAAATAGGACCAGCCCTAATTGGTACAATTCCTTTTTCTACTGAGTAGTGGTTATCTGTCGAGTAGTCCCCTCTCTAGAAGAATTACATTGTCCCAAGGTCAGAGTTGGGAATTCATCCAAGGATCATGGAAGGAATGTGTTCAGCAGTCACATGGCCTAGGCACAGCTTAGCTCCATTCAAGTGAATCAGGCTGAGCTACAGTACCAAGCATAGTCACTATACAATGTACAGCATTTGTTATGTCATATCTAAGGCAGCCTCTCCATGTGGAGAGTGTCTGAGCTTAGGTTCTTTTGTGTCTGATAACCAGTAAAGGGGTGTTGTCTTGTTTGACAATCCATAAACTAGCCTGAATTCTGATTCTGCTCTCATATTTCCTGCCCTGACCTTGGGCTGTATATCGGTTTGCTTCTTTCTGGCTTCTCCAAGCTCAGATAGCTACTTGGATTAAACACAAAATCGACTTGCCCTGACCTTAGACTGCATTCAGACTATGCCTTTTTCCTGATCCCCTTGAGTGTGGCACTGATGTCCGTGATCCCGGTGTGTCAGATGCCAACTAGAATATGACTAGTCTAGGAGCTAGTGGCCTGGTTGATCCTCTGCTGTGAAGTGCAGATCACTGAACAGGGGTTAAAGGGTGAACACCAGGGGACCACCAGCACAACACCATTAGGTTTAGCCCAAAATAAAACTGGTTAGTTTGCTCAGTGGGTCCATAACCATTATCCGTTACAGTCCATGGACTCCACTCACAAAAATGCGGGGCCTCAAATAATTATTTCAAGAACTGGCTCTGCAGAGTGATTGCAAGAGCAAATGCTGTCATACACCCCATCTGAATACCTTGGCAACTATCGCAGAGGTACCGTCACCCTCTACAGCATCTGCTGCATCCATTCAACAACTGCATGCTATCTCCGGGGAAGGGTCTTGTCCTTGGGTCTTCCGTTCCTTGATATGATAGAGATCCCAAACAATGCCATGGGTTTATAAACCAGTACAACCCTGCACTTAGAGCTGCTGACTAACCAATTTACATCCATCTGCTTAAAGGTGGCCTTCATGATGTCCCATCTCATTGGAGATGCATGATCTGATCACTAATAACCAATATCTGGACTTCTCTGCCTGAAACAGCCCTCCAGCAATTTGGCAAGGTGGGAATAAAGCTTTTGGACCAGCAGACTACTGGGTGTGTAGAGTTGTTTTCTGTCCACATATTCTATTATTGATGACGGCCAACAGAGGTGGAGAAGGAAAAGTAGAAGTCTTAACTGGAGAAGCAGAAATGTAATGACCATGATGTGGAAGACATCTTACTGCCTGTGGATACAGTCAGGCTGCTGCAAGGGAGACATGGAGAAAGAGGAACTCTTCTTGCAGTAGCAAGAAGAAAATTCTAATCACCCTCCTTTCTCCATTGTAAAAATAAATAGTAAACAATAAAAAAATAAAGATCATTAGTATCACCGTGCCCCAAGGTGCCTGAACTATTAAAATGTGAAAGTATTTATTCTGTACGTAGTGGAAAAAGCAATCAAAATCGCCAAATCGACACTTTACAGATCACCCTGCAAAAAATTAGTCTTCACACAGCTCTGTAGACATACAGTACATATAAAAATGTTATTTGGGCAGAATATGGGGACGTAAAGAAAAAAATGTATGTTTTTCAAAGTTTTAACTTTTTTAAATTAATTGAAACCCAAAAAATACCAGCTAACAAGTTAGGGACAACCCATAAAACTATGCTGGCAATGTATGGGTTTTTGTTTACCAATTCTGCCCCAAATAGGTTTTTTTTTTTCAAGCTCCCACTACATTCCCATTAGGTCGCATTCACACAAAAGTGGTTTGGTTCCATATCCGAGCCGTATTTTTTGTGGCACTGATGTGGACCCATTCACTTCAATGGGCCCGCAAAGGATGTGGACAGCACTTTGTGTGTTCCATGGCCCCATAAAAATTATAGATCATGTCCTATAGAATAGGCATTTCTATAATGGGCAACCCGTTCCGCTCCGCAAATTGCCCCCCACAAATTGCAGATCTCCAAAACACGGCATGTTCATATGCATGAGCCCTTATAATATGAAATGGTGTCATAATGACATATTAGTAGCCAGATATTGGTCTGAAGACCACATGGGCTATGAAGAAGCCTTCCTAAGGGAACATCATTCTGATCTTTATTCTCAGGATTATGGTTTGGGGTGGTATAATGCATAGTGGTTAGCGTTATTTGTGGTACAGTAACAGCTCTTTGCTACATTGATTTGGTCATGGAACTAGTGGTAAGGCCATTTCTCTAAAGTGTTCCAGAAACAACAGTCTACATGTTGCTCATGCTACTGTAAGCAACGTGTATGACCTAAACATTATATCATTGCCTGCAGAGTCTCTGGACTTGTGTCCCATTGAGTACATCTGAGGTGTCATTGGTGGTCACCAATTGCAGAGGACCCAAGCTTAGTGGCCATATACCAGCTCTGGAAACTACAGTTCTATTGATTTATTATATAAAATTACTGCTAGATGCCATTGCTAATTAAAACAATTTATTGGTACTAGTCTTAGTCAGTAGTTTCCTGGCATGGTTGCAACCATAATTGCAGGAGAAAGCCAAAAAAATGTCTGTTTCACTATAGGGCAGGCAGGGGCGGACTGGGAACTTAAAGTGGCCCTGGAAAAAATACTAAAAGTGGCCTCGTTTTGTAGTCTGGTCCATATCGGTGGAAGGCAGGACCAGTAATACCATGTTGTGGCACATTATACCACCCAACAGAGCCAAACACCACAGCCCATCACAAAATATATTCCCAAAAACTTCAACTGACCGACCGTGAGGAGGGCTCAGGTGGCCCTCTGGGCATTGGCCCACCGGGAAATTTCCCTGTAAGGTCTATGGCCAATCCACCCCTGAGGACAGGTATGGTCAACCTGCGGCTCTCCAGCTGTTGTAAAACTACAACTCCCACCATGCCCTGCTGTAGGCTGATAATGGTAGGCAGTGTGGGCATGCTGGGAGTTGTAGTTATGTAACAGCTGGGGAGCCTCAGGTTGGCCATCCCTGCTATAGTTTATAGGTGTTTGAGAGGGGTGACAAGTATGGTAGGTTCCTGGCAATTAGCTAACTCAACTTGGGTATAGAAGGGGCAGGGGGTTCTACACTATTCAAATCACCTGTTTTTCTATCTTCAATTGTCACATTAATGCAATTATTTAAAAAATGTCGTCTTACAGTGTCTTTGACATCTTTATTTCGGACACTGTAGATGATGGGGTTTAGCATGGGTGTCACAGCTGAGTAGAGGATAGAGACAGAATTGTCTACATTTGGAAAGGAACGGGAATGTGGACGTAAATACAGAATCATAAGGGTCCCATAGTAGAGAGTCACCACAGTAATGTGGGAGGCACATGTGGAGAGAGCTTTGTACCTTCCATGAGAAGAACTGATCTTCAAGATGGTGGAAAGAATATGAATATATGAAATCAAGGTCAAGAAAAAGGACAAGCTAGCTATGATCCCTGCTGAAATATACATAGCTACCTCATGGAGCCAGGTATCACTGCAGGATATTTGTAAAAATGCTGGTATCTCACAAAAGAAGTGGTTGACATGATGGGAATTGCAGAAAGACATCTGAAAGGTGTAGATAACGTGTATAATGGAGTTGATAAAGCTTGAGGTCCATGACGCAGCAGCCAAACAGAAGCACATCTTCCAACTCATGATAGTGTTGTAGTGAAGTGGTTTACAGATGGCAGCAAATCTATCATAGGCCATGACTGCAAGTATGAAACACTCAGTAGACCCAAAAGTCAAGTGGAAGTGCATCTGGATAGCACATTCTAGTCGAGAGATGCTCCTGTCTTTGGCCAATGTGTTAATCAGGATTTTAGGGACCACAGTGGTAGAGAAGCAAATGTCAATGAAAGAGAGATTAGTAAGAAAAAAGTACATGGGAGTCTGGAGCTTCAGATTAAGCCTCACCACAATGATCAGTAGAAGGTTTGCTAACAATGTTATTAAATACATCACCAAGAAGGTAATGAAACCAATGACCTCCAAGTATGGAACGGTGGACAAACCGAGGAGAATAAATCTGCTTGAAGACGACTTGTTGGACAGTTCCATAACACTTAAAGAAGATCCTAATATGGACAACATGTTAAAATGACAGCTTATTTTTTACTCACTGATTACCAATTACATTACAATTGGGTAAACCTTCCCAGAAATGGCACTTTGTTATTGTACATTTGATTGACTGTTTTGTTTGAATATAGTGGGTGCATAACTTAGTGTTAGTACATTTTAACATCTTAGTTTATGATACCTCACATTTTCAGCTTTTATATGGATGATTTTGGGATTCATTTACTGTAATGAATAACATTTTTGAGAGGTCATGTTCTATTTCTTAGTGGAACAGAAATACGAGTATACGGAAACGGAATGTACACGGATTACCTTCCGTTTCTTTTGCGGACCCATTGAAATTAATGGTTCCACATACGGTCCGCAAAAAAAAAAAAAAAATGGAACGGACTTGCAAAGTAAATACGTTCATGCGCATGAGCCCTTATTGTGAGGCAAGTTTAGGAGCCAAGCCTACTCTCAGATTTGGTATCATAAATAGATCTGCCCCTGTTCTGTGGGTTTGACCCACACCTGATTTGAGCTGACAATTACTGACCAAATAAGTGAAGTGTGAACTAAGCCTAATAGTGACATACAGTCATTCTACACCTAACAGAAGGTATTCAAACACATGTGTTTGCACTGCCACAACATGGATTAAAAGAACCTTTGCTTTAAGACTAGTCTCAAAACATTGTACATGTTGCTTCTTTCATTTTGTCTACAAAAAAAGCTTTAGAATAATTTGTGTGGACCATAAGGAAAAGACAGTAAGACAGTAAGGACTCTAGAATAATTCAGCGGTATAGCAAAACATGAATTCATTTTATACATGTATGTGCTTTTCTCATAGAAAACTAAATGATCAGACCTTCACTTTACCACTGGTACCAGCCGGTCATAGAATGTCCGATGGTTAGATTATAGAAAAACTCCAGGTCAAAGTAGGGTGACGAATGACCTTCAATGGTTGGTAATTTTATAGTAATGGAGGAAATGATGCTCCTATAACAAAATATGGCCAATAAATTTCTTGGTGAAGATGTCACTGTGTGTTACAGTGTAGAAAACATTCTGTAACAGAGAATGTGTGGAGCCTCGACAAAACACCTTCAGTAATATCAAAAACAATAGTCTAAACATAGTTAGATTGGATGATAGTAAGACAATGTGACCTGCTTAAAACTACATCCCTCAGTGTTCTCAGTGAAATCATGAAAAATCCTATGAATATTGAGATTGAAAGAAATCCTGAATCACACTGGTTTTGTGCCTTTCTTCTTAATATTTCATATTTCTCCTACATGCATTTATAAATGGAATAAATCTTTTGAAGTCCATTTACGCAGTGCTTCAATACAATAGAGTCCATAAGATGGCACATCCTTGAGATGAGCTCTTATATACAGTTCTACTGACTCCTTAATTGTTCCCAGAGCAATAACTGAGCCAACAGGGATTATCTTTTCATTTAAAAAGTTCTTCTTTATTCACTTAACAACCTAAACAATTATTTAAGAAAAGTTGAGTTTACTGAAATTCTTAAACTAATCGGATGTATTTATGAAGAAGTGAGTAGAAGGCTGGACAGATGGATGGCTGTGTGATATAGTGTTCTTGGACTTTGCAAGGGGTTTTCACGCTGTCCCTTCTAGAATCCCAATGGGTAAAATAAGGTCCATAGTTTTACAAGGTATAGTTTGTAACTGTATTAAAAATGGCCCATGGAAGTCCATATGTAGCCTGGAGATAAGTCTGGACCACACTATCAATTAAGAAATTGAATCGAGAACCTGAGAAGATTCTCAATTAAATCCAAGTTTTATTTCATTGCAGTGCTAAATTCTCACACCCAGTCCAAGACTCGGCCAGAATGACTTACACGTTTCTGACATGGTCCTTATTCATAGCCTAAGTGGTATATGGAAGGAGAGCATTGGTGAACGTGCTTGACTGCAGTGGTCATATATGGGCATGTCAAAACCAAAAACAAAGCCTGGCTGGGAGAATGGGGTGACTGGAAAGAAGGTGGTTCATGACAATAAGTATAGCATTTTTTTTTTTAATATTCTAACTGGTGCACTGCATTAAGAAATTGTCATATCGATTGCTCATGTCCTCTACTATCACTCTCCCACTCACCATCTATTTGGCGGCCTAGACCCACCTGCCCTTCTATGCTTCCATTGGGTCTGGCTGCCAGATTTATCAGTGGCCGCTTTCTGGAGGCTGCAGTGTGCTTCCTGCCAGAAAAGTCCCACCGATTCCCTTGTGCAAATGGCCAGATGCATGCTGAGTTGCTTGTGTAGTGACAGCCACATTATCACCTGCAGAGGGATTACTACTGACTCTCCACAGTGTTAGACCATCATTACCGGTCCAAAATGGAGGCCTTTTTTACACCTTCTTAGAGGAATGAAAAGCTCAACTACTATCGAGACATCCTTTGTAGTCAGTTGGTAGCTGTCTACGCGCCCCATCACCCATCCTCACGAAGATTTAACTGGGGGGACCCTCTGAGCTAATGCTCCACTGCAATGGCTGAATGGGGGGGCAGAAGCAGCGTCATCAGCAGCACCTTAAATCTTGAGTCTCTGATGAGCATTTTTCTTCACCAGCCTAATGAGGAAACCACTGAGCAGCAGTACATGGAGCAGAACCTGAACCAGCAGGTGGTGGCATTCTTGGACTCATAACTGTTACCCCAGATCCATGATCCCCTGGACTACTGGGCAGCCAAACTTGAATTGAGGCAGCAACTGGACGAGTTTGCCAAGGGCAAGCTTTCCAGCTCGGCCAGTAGTGTGGCATCAGAGCAGGTGTTTAGTGCGGAGGGTGGCATAGTAACTCCAAAGAGAACTCGCCTTTGAACAAAAATTGTTGAGATACTAACCTTTATAAAGATGAATTAGGCCTGGATCAACCAGGATTTCCAGACACCAGTGTCTGATCTGATTGTAGTGTGCTGCCACACCAGGAGATTGTGACAAATGGCCCGTTATGTGGGATTCTCAATGCTGGGATGCCCCATAACCATTAGAGTGGGGATCCTTGATTCCACAATGTGAAAGGTGCAATGTTCAAGCATTTACACTTCCATATTATGGGACTAACAGAGATAGCCAAGCACCATACTTGGCTCTCCTTTAGTAGTATCATTGTTCTATTGACTTGTAGGATTGGTGGTGGTCTCAGCAGTCAGATGCCCACAATGAGATACTGATCACCTAACCTGTGGATAGAATATGAATTGCTATGATAGAACACCTTCAAATAGAGGATGTCAGCAGTTTTGGCCCCTCTATAAGTGACATATAGGTGGCATGGGGAGCAGCATAGGCATACCTGGACACTGAAGGGCTTTTAAGTATTAAATAAAATAAAGCAAATTGCGAATTGACTTTGATGTTCTAGGTGAGTGTGGATGGCTAATGGTTCTTGGGTATTCCAAGCTGTTTAATGGTTGAGTACACACTTTACAGATGGCGCAATCACCTGCACTCTGTTGGATTCCCTAAAAACGGAAATATCAAAACTAAGCCAAAAGGAGGTGGATTAAAAAAAAGACGACATTGGGCTAGCATGAAAAAAAAAGTCAGTAGTTGCCCATAAAAGATTCTAGTTTTCAGTTTCTGGTGTTACAATGTAATCTTTTGGTTGGCTACATTATTTATTCATGGGAGGCCCTTTAACATCCTTCTGTATAACTATTCCTAAATCAGTACAATGTAATTAACTATCTACACACCGTTGCTTTTTTTCAAGGTTCTGGGCATTTGGAGAACACCAATCAAATACTACATAGATTGTTCTTCCTGATTGGAGTATCTACTGTCCCTCACATCCAGAATATAGGGTATCTTCTATTCATAATGATGTATATGTTTACATTGGAAGGAAATTGTCTTCTTCTCGTGTGTTTCTTTCCGAGTAATCTTTCTTTCATTGACACTGGTTTCTCCTCCACCGTAGTTCTTTTAATCCTCAGAAATACTCTTTCCAGAGACAACAGTATTTCAGTGAGGTGTTGCGTTTTCAAATTGGTCTTCTCATTAGTACTTGGGGTAGCAAAATGCATCTTACTTCTTTTCATGGCTTATGATAGGTTTGTGGCTATTTGTAAACTATTACACTACAATACCATTAGGAACATGAGGTTTTGCCATAATATCATGGATTTTTGGTCTCCTAAACTCATTAATAAAAGTGTGCATCACCTGGCAACTTCCCTTCTGTAGATCTCATCACCTGAACATTTTTTTGCGACGTATCTGACTTCTCACATCTGTCCTACAGAGATCCTTAGCTTAGCTTCAGAAGAGGCACCGGAAACATGTGTGCACCTTTGATCATGATGTGACTAGTAGTAAGTGTAATGCACAGAGAGTAAAATGACCACAATGCAAGTGTCTTCAGTATTGCAGTCAAGTGGCAATGATCCATTGAACCTCCAGTTAAAGTTTTTCAAAAGACCCTAGTATTGCCAAGTGTTCTGTCCACTGTCCCCAAGCCTCATCACAGAAGGCTTCTATAGTGGCCATTTGGCTCCCTTTTCACAGTGCCCCCCAAAATGGGGACAGTGTGCGCTGTGGTAAGGAGAAGAGGGAGTGTGAGGGAAGAAGGAGAGAGAAAGATACTGTCTTCTGAGCACAACTTGACCTTGACAATTGATGTAATGTAACAATTAGAATCCTGAGATGAAGGAGATTGGAAGACTAGAGAGTCATAGTAAGCAGAGGAAAAAAGAAGAGGTAGGAAAAGGGAAATTAAAAAATGTACATTGTGGCCCGTGGCCCACACTAGTTCTAGGATTCTAAAATTATTTTTTTTCTGTGGTTTGCACTATTTTATGCACCAGCTGCCTGTAAGGCGCGTGCATCGACGTCGTGCATGCGGTCACTTGCCCTCCCGGGCTGTGGGTGTTGGTGAAGGGGTACAGGCGAATCTCAGTGCGGTATCCTTGCGCCCACAGTCTTGCTGCAGGGAACGAGGTCCGGCACAGGAAGTGGTCATGTGCCAGGTCCTTGAGACCTCTGGTGATGTCACTTCCGCCAGGCGTTCACAGGAAGTATGTCAGGCACCATGCCCTGCCAATTAGCTCGCTGCTATTTAAACCCTGAGCTTCTGCTGGGCAGGGCCGGTGCCTTGTTGTTCATGTGCGACTGCTATACGGTCCGGTCCCCTTGCTACTGACGCTGTATTGTGTCTTGGATGTTTGAGTGCTTCTTGCACTGATGCGTGGGTTCCCGTACTGCTTCACTTTCTCAGTCTTCTCGTGTAGTGTGAATTACTCTGAGTGTTTGAAGGCCACGCTTGCGGCCATGCCGTAGCTCCCTCCTGGAGCACGGGTACATGGTGGGCGTCGCTCGCCTGGAGGTCTGTGTAGCCAAAGCTCTGGCTCCAGTCTCAAGCGCTGTTGCGCAGTCTTGTTGGTGTAAGCGTTTACTTTACTATTTGTTATCTTGCCTCCTATATTATTTCGCCCTTCGGGAGCGATCGTTATTGTCCGGCTGCCCAGAGTTTGGGTCCAGTGATCCCCAGTGACTCTGCCAACTGGCAGAGTCACTTATTTATTTTATTTGTGCCTCAGTGGCCTAACACTTCCATAGTGTAAGAAGTACTTCCTGATAGGTATGATTGCAGAATACATGAAAAGATACTGTAGCTTTACAGAGGCACAAACACTTGATGGTTAAAAACCGTTGTAAATTAAACAAAATAGATGAAGGTCCTTCTCTGGGTCTAGGGGATTATGTGACACTACAGAAGTCCACCAAGAGTCAGCTAACTCCCAAAGAGGCAGCTTCTGCCTATCGTTTAGTGTAGCTGTGGATTTTTGGGCTACCCCATGCCACAACTTGCCCTGTCTAGGGATTTCTTATGCACCAGATGAGGAGGTATGGTGTGTGTTCTATGTAAATTAATTAGCACTTGCAGGCACTTGTGGGTATAGGTGTCCACTGTGATACAGGCTTAGAGTTAGTCTGGCCTGGGGGTGGTTGGGTGATAGTTACACCCCCTTCTCTCAACCTGTTTTAGCAATATTGCCACAAAAACCCCCATCCCCTAGGATTATTTCATTGTTATACTCTAATTTGTCACATGCATCCCATAGACAATGTCTTACTTATGTAACCCGTTGAAAATCGGACATTGGCGCTGGGCTCAAAATTGGGTTTCAACCTCCAAAGGTCTACTTTAAGGGGTAGTTCCACCTTGCATGCCCGCCCTACGTTAATTTCTGTGGGAGCATACCACTCGCTCAAAAGTCCCAATGAAATGAATGGGAAGTGCACTGAGTAAGCATGGCCACCACTCCCTTCAATTCAATGGGGCTTAGGGAGATAGCCACCTGGGACTTTGTGGACTTCATTCTAAGGATAGGTGCAGGTACCAGAGGTGGGACCCATGCTATCCAACATTGGGGGCATATCTTAACAATATGCACCCAATGTCCAAGATGAGACAATCTCTTTATTACCATGATGGTAAAAACAAAGTAACAGATGTTATAGGGTTGCCGCTGCGTCACTCACCAGCCCAGGGCTTATGTATCCCAGTGGAGCGGATTCACCTTCTGCTCCCCACTTCCCTGTGGGGTTTCTCTGGCCCTCCATGGAGGCTGTGGCCTTCTTGCTAGCTTGGTCTCTTTTCTAATGCAAGTAGGACACACACTGCCTTTGGCTCTCAAAGGGCCATCACACATGTCCTAATCTGCTCCAGTGTATGACTGGCTACCTTGGGGTAGGTAAGGAACCTTCCATTGTAAGAAGGTATCTGAGCAATATTGTAGGTGCTGCTCATACTCTGCCTGCCCTAACCTTGGCCTGACCCCGGCTAGGATTTTATCTCAGTGTATATGACTCTCATAGGTCAGCAGTCAATCACACAGAGACTACTCCAGGAGGTAGCAGCCTGGTGGCTCCCCTGCAGCAAATCCACATCCCTTTAGGGATTGCAACAGGGTCAAACTGGCCTACAGAGTACCAAAGAATCCTTCATTGAGCCCAAGCTCTGACAATAATGGACTTCTAATTAAAAGGCTTTTAAGTTCCTGTATACACAGAGGGTGGGCCCTCAGAATCATTTCCTCTGGTGGGCCCAAGAGACTTCAGTCAGACACTGGATTGCCAGGATAATGCTCTTAGGTTCAGCCCAAAGTCATACCAGTTGGTTATATATATGGTTATATATACTGATATATGATGGCATTGTCCTACAGCTAGAAGACTTTTGAAAGGTGTACTAATTTTCTCCAATACCAGTCACAATACTGCTAAAAATCTTTGGGACGCCCTACTTTACAAATGTATCTCAGGAATCCCAACACATGGTTGAACCATTATCTATTTCAAACCATTACTTATGCTTTGTGAAAACAAGAAACACCGATTTCAATAAGATGAAGAGCTTCCTGTCGTGGTACAGGGTGAACAAAAAGCTTACAGTCAACAATAGTGGACAGGTTTGATTGGATTTGGGCTCCTTGGATGGCATATAGTAGTCACATTATTTTGCTACACCTTCTATTCATCTTACAGATAGAAGTTTGACCAACCAACTGCCTCCTCCATCCATATCAACAAATTTCCCTTGACCGCTCTCTTACGGGAAACCTATACAGACTTTACTCCAAAAATGGTCAATATCTAGATTTTACTAAGTTGTTTTTTTATTCTCTTGAATTCTTTGAACATGAAGAAAACAGATAAAATAAAATAATGAAATGTTGTGAGAATTCTAATAATCACTAAGAGCTTTGAAGATCATAATCAATTCTCCAACCACTCATTTACACAAAGAAGTTATTTGTGATACTAAATATAAAGCACAGTGACGATAGTGTGTATTATTCTATGATCCACTATATAAAGAGAGGAGAAGATAGACATAGTATAGCAAAAACACTGAAAGTTAAGCCTTGTGAAGAAAAGATAATTAATTGATGGTGCAAGTAAGCTACAATGTATCTATTACCATACTTTTCCTGTGCAATGTCAATCTGCTGATGATTACAAGTTGCATACTTAGGATAGTTAATGTACAACATTTTTATTTAGATATTTTTTAGTTATTTTCTGTGTTACTAAGTTAAGTGTCCAATGTTACATTAGTTTGCAGTTCCCAAGTAAAGGTTTAAACCATGGAATTATTTTATCATTCAGGTTGATTTAAATGAAAACAGTTGGCCTATTATACAAGAAAAGAGCTAATGAAGACTCCAACTTTATTTTTGGAAGACCACTTTGAAGGATATGAAGAGTTAAGGTGACAGGTATGGTTTTGAAAGTAAATCTATTAACAAGATATATCGAAGTTTCCAATAAAACATCTCCAAGTGTCTTTATTCTTCAAGGACTATCCAATGTCTACTATCTTAAGGTTATCTGCTTCATTGTCTTTTTAATGATGTATATAAGCACATTATCAGGAAATCTTCTACTCATCATTGTGGTGAGGATTAACCCAATCTTACAGACCCCCATGTACTTCCTGCTGAGTCATCTTTCTTTCATTGACATCTGCTTTTCTTCTACAATTGTTCCAAAACTTCTAGCCAACACTCTAGCCAAGGACAGAAGTATTTCCCTTTTGGGATGTGCAGCCCAGATGTACTTCTCCTTAGCATTGGGTTCAACAGAATGCATCATTCTTTCCATCATGGCTTATGATAGATTTGCTGCCATTTGTAGACCATTGCACTATAGCTCCATCATGAGCAAAACATTGTGTAATGTTTTAGTGGCTGGATCATGGACTGGTTGCTTCACAAACTCTGCCATTCATGTGTTCCTCACCTTCCAACTGCCCTACTGTAGATCCCGCCAAGTCAACCACTTCTTCTGTGAGATGCCTCCATTCTTTCTATTGTCATGCAAGGATACTTGGCTCAATGAGATTGCAATGTACATCTCAGCTGGAATCATAGCCATGTGCTCTTTCTTCTTAACCCTAATTTCTTATATCCACATCATCTCCACCATCTTAAAAATTCGTTCTTCGCATGGGAGACATAAAGCTTTCTCAACCTGTGCCTCACATCTAACTGTGGTGGTCCTCTACTATGGTACCATTATGTTTATGTATCTGCGTCCCAGATCCACATACTCTCCAGAAACAGATAAAATAGTGTCCATTCTCTATACAACAGTGACTCCAATGCTGAATCCTATCATCTACAGCATTAGGAATGCAGATGTCAAAGGAACCATAAAAAAAGAAATTACTTTGGCTTGCATAAATACTTTGGGGGTCATTTACTAATAGATATACATGACTTTATGGCATATATCTGCTGCATATTTGGAAAGATTATTTGCACTGCAATCTGTGACCTTTCCCTGTGACTTTTTCCTGCTCATTGTGTATAGCTCGTATATAGCTTGTATCTCTCGTATGTCTGAGATTATCCAACATTGCTGTGAAAAATGGTGTTCTACAGTGGTAGTCCTCTTACACAAAGTGATAAATATTCACACAAGAATTGAACATCTCGTACAGAAAAAAAGTTTTCACCCAATCACCTTATTTCTTGTGGGTTGAATTACAAATGACTTATAAGTAGAGATGAGCGAACGTGCTCGAAATGAGCACTGTACCGCTCGGCTCCCCTGCGCTCGCATGGGCGCAGGCAGCCGCTTCAGTCCTCCAGGAGGACGGAAGCGGCTGCCTGCGCCCATGCGAGTGCAGGGGAGCCAAGGGAACAGTGCTCATTTCGAGCACGTTCGCTCATCTCTACTTATAAGCTCTCACATTAAAGAAGATTCTAAACTGAAAAACAAAGTATCTAGATTTGGTCATACTCAAAATGAATTTTAATGAATAGGGAGTGTGGACATGAAGCACATAAAGTATATAATGGATTAAAAAAGCCTTTATATATTGTGTTTATGAGGATGTAAGAGGATCAGAAACTTATGAGGGTGTCCTATGCCTATTTCATGCTATCCTACTACTCACATGGAATGGGCAAGGTTTAACTTTAATGATGGTTTACTCGGGTAAAGGCAATGACCATACAGTAACAGCATCTCAAAGAGGAAACAAACTCAAGGGTTACATATAGAGATGAGCAAATCTATTCGCCGCTTTGTAGATTTGATACGAATCTTGAAATTTTTTCCGCTGCGAAGCGGAGCCGGATTTTTTGAGATTCGCTCCGTTAGATTTGAAAATGTTTTTAAAGCTTTCTATGCATTCACTACGTACTTGTCCGATAAATTGTACGCTAATGCTACGTATAAGTTACTTTATACGCTGATGCGTACGAATTCAGTTAATTAGCGAACTTTTACTGTTAGTTTGTTATTCGTACGGCAAAAAGCCTGGGAAGAAAGCGGTCACCTGACCTAGTGGGAAGGGCTTGCTCTGATTGGTTCACAGGCTCGGTAAACCAGTGACACATCAGTTGTGCTGCGACTGCTGAGACAAGCAGAAGCACTGTCTGTGAAGTTCTGAGAGACAGTGAACTCTTGTGTTAAAATTGGGGTGTAATTGTTCTGGAAATCCACATTACACATATAAGGGATACTGCAGGGCCAACGCAGGGCAAATGCAGGGTCAGTGCAGGGCTAGTAATTAATCAGGCAGGGAGAGAGACAGGGAGAGAGACAAAGACCAGCTGCAGGGCCACAGTCAAGTGAAAATGTCTGGCATGGAAAAGCAAAAGGGTTCCAGCCAGACCACGAGCTCCAAAAAAAAGGAGAAGGTGGCACAGGGCAGCAGTGCCAAAGGACCTGTGGCCGGAGCTTCTACTTGTAGAATTTGTAATAGTTGGCCACTGTTCCACCAGGCTAACCCACCAAGGCGCAAAATTGTAGTGGAGGAGAAAGTGGATGAGGTAGTGGAGTGGATGGCACACTCATCTCAATCACAGCCGGATGATCTGCTGTCATCTGCTGATACAGTATCCATATGTAGCCAGGGGTCAGACTCAGAGCGTTCCTCCTGCTCCACCATTCAGCAAAGCCATCATTTTCTTCCACCTCTCGGGCTCCAGTGCCCCCTCCTAGTGGTGTCCCTTCTGAAATTTATAAAATAAAAGGCCACCGAACCCCACCGCATAATCCGGCGGTTATAGAGGACAGCCTCCCTGAGGATTAATTAAAGGGCAGTCAGAGTTTGGACTGCCCAGAATTGGAGGTTGGTGGGGAACAGCCAATATTGCAGTCAGAAAAAAGTGGTGAGGAGCCTGATGATGATGTGTTAGACCGAAGGACCTGGGAGGCGGATTGGGATGGTGAGGAGGATTTGATCTCAGAGGAGGAGAGTGGTAGTAGTGGCAGCAACAGAGGGCAGAGGCGAGTTAGGCCCAGGGCCAGGCCTTCCTTGGGAACTAGCGAGACCCCAAGTATAGTGGGGACGGCACCAGGGTCTAAGCGTGCAAGGGCTACAAGCTTGGCCTCTGGAGGGCACACGTCGGGTGTGTGGAAGTATTTCACCACTCTGCTGGGGGACAGCAGTATGGCCACGTGTAATTTGTGTAAACAGAAATTGAGCCGTGGAAAGCCACAAATGTAGGGACCACTTCTCTGTGGAACCATCTGAAGCAGCGTCATGCCGCCAACTTAGAACAGCACATTAATACTGAAGAGCTGGCTACTTCTCCCGGGGTCCCTTGCATCAGGCAGGCCGCATCCAGGGGCATAACTCAGTCCGCATCAAGGGGCGTAACTAGTACATACACCTCATCGCCCACTGCGTGCATTTCTCCACCTCCTCTTATTCGCCAGCCATCCATCGCTGAGTGCGTGGCCAAGAAGCAAGTTTACGCAACAAGTAATCCAACAGTGCACAAACTTAATTGTCACCTGACCGAGTTGCTGGCTGTGCAGTCTCTGCCTTACAAACTAGTTGCACAGCTTTTAGGGAGCTAATGGCATCCGCTCAGCCACGCTGGCAGATCCCTAGCTGGCATAACTTCTCAAACAAAGCTATCCCCGCCCTTTACTCCTACGTGGCAGACAACATTGGACACTACCTGCAGCACCGTGCACATCACAGTGGACACAGTGCTTACCGCCAGGGGCAATACATGTCCTTTACGGCCCACTAGCTGAATGTATTTAGTGGCAGCGAGGCACTAACCCCCCAGCAATGGGCCAATTGCTTTTGGCACCTCCATGTGCTTTCCAGCCAGGATTGCAGCAGACCACCCAACAACTATCCGCTTCCACCTCCATGGGCAGTCCACCTGCTGGAGCGTCAGGGCAGAGAGTTAACCCCTCCTTCATATCATATGTGCCAGTTGAAATTCTGCCACGCTGTCTTAGACTTAATTTGTCTTGGCAGCAGCAGCCACACAGGCCAGCTTTTGCTGCATTACATCAAGCAGCAAATAGTGCGCTGGCTGTCTCCCCGCCAGCTGGAAGTGGGCAAGGTAGTGAGTGACAACTGGAAAAAAAATAGTGTCATCACTGAACCGGTGGCAATTCACGTATGCTCCCTGTATGGCACATGTCCAAAATCTAGTGGTGCAGAGATTTCTAAAAACATTCAATGGCCTGCGCACAGTGCTGGCAAAGTCGCGGAAGCTTTGCACTCATTTGAGCCATTCTTATGTGTCACACCACAATCTGCTGGAACTGCAGCAGCAAAATGGTCTTCTGCCACACTGGTTGATAGGTGGCGTGCCAACCCGGTGGAATTCCACGCTTCATATGTTGCAGCGGCTCCTTGAGCAGCATAGAGCAATGAATGATTTTGTCCAGCAGCAGCCAGAATCTTCGACCATAGGGAGCAGGTGTGGCTTTAATTTCCATCAGTGGAGGCTGGTCAGAGATGCCTACACTGTTCTAACGCCCTTTGAAGAAGCCACTAAATTGGTCAGCCAGGACAGCTGCGGTGTAAACAACGTAATTTCACTAATATTTGCCTGGAAAAGACACTGACGCTCATGCAGCAGGGGGCAATGGGGGAAGGAAATCCTGGCCATCTGTCTGCACACCATGTTGTCACTGTAGGGGAGCCCCAACGCCAAAGTTCCCTTGCGGTGCAGGAGGAGGATGAGAAGCTTCAGGTAGAGGAGGGGGAGGAGGAGGATTTTAATGATGGTGATGACCAGAAGGAGGAGACACAGCTGGAGGATCTGGAGAATGACGATGAGACTTTCAGAGAAACTGAAGTGTCTCAGAGAGAGGCTGAGATGGAAAGAACTGGCTCCTCGGGCACGCTGGCCAGGATGGCGAGCTGTATGCTCACATGCTTACGCACTGACCGGTGTATCCTAAAAATAAGGCAGACTGACGAGTACTGGCTGGCAATGCTTCTGGACCCATGGTATCAATCCAACATGAGGGATTGTTTTCCTCCCCAGGAAAGGAAGGAGAAATTAGCATCATTCCGGGAGAAGCTATGTAGTAACCTGGCCACAGCTTTCAGCCAGCCCCAGCCTGCTGCCAGCGTCTCTGAAAAGGAGGTCCGGCAGAGTCATCAACCTCCTGCCACAACCAGCAGCAGTCAGTTAAGCCTCATGAGTATGATGCAACAATTTTTTTCAGCCTCCAAAAGCCGCAGCCAAGTGAGCAGGCCCAGACCACTGGCCTCAACGAACAGGTTCAGGCTTACCTGCAGTCTGGCTTGCAAAGCCTCTTCTCAGATCCCCTGGACTTTTGGGTAGGCGGAATACAACAGTGACCAGAACTTTCCCACTATGCACTAGGGCTTCTTTCCTGCCCAGCCTCAAGTGTCATGTCAGAGAGGGTTTTCAGTGCCGCTGAGGGGATGGTGACAACCAAGCGGACCAAACTGTCACCTGGCAGTGTGCAAAAAAACACCTTTATAAAAAGGAATAAAGGCTGGATTAAAGGCCTCCGATTTTCATACTCCTTTTGCAGAGGCAGATGATTAGATCAGGCTTTGTAGGCCTAAAGAGTCCAAGTGTCTTCCCACTGTTGCTGTCAGCCGGCCCATAACATTGCATGCCAAACATCTTGTGTCATGGGCTGTGCGAACCCGAATTCTCCAAACCAAAACCCTATTAAAATCCAAAAACTGTTGTCTACCTCCGCCTACGTTTTCTACATTAGCAGGCGAGTAGCTGTTGTTATACACCGTTATTAGTTCTATTTGTTATTTTTAAATTTGTTTTGGAGCCTTTACTCCCCCCCCCCCAAAAAAAGATATATATATATATACAGTATATATAATGAATGGAGAAAATGATGCTTAACTTTAAAAGAACACTCCACTGTGCTGTGCATAGTTTAGAACCTGAGTGGGCTGCACATGGTAAAGGGATTGAAAGTACTTCAGATTAGTCAAACTCCACCCCCTCTAACCCTGCACTAGGCATAAGTTAATATATCAGTTTGCATCTTAGTGTTAAAGGGGTTTTTCTTTCTCAACATTTGTGGCATATCGCTTTGTTGTAACTGTTAGATGGGGGGGGGACTCACATCTTGCCACCACTCTGTCCACCTCTATGGGACTGCTGGAAATAGCTGAGCTACTTGAAACTTCCATAGTGGTGAATAGAGGTTCTAATCTTAAGATCCTTGAGCTAAGAACGAGTCCCTGAGGTAGGACCAGCACCTGAGATTTATGGCATATCCTTGCAATATACCACACATGTTTAAATGGGAATACCCATTTTATTTATCAATCAACTTGCCATCCAATAGCCAAGAGGATAAACTAGACTACTAGCTATAGATGACGCAAATCATCAAATCACAAGGGTTGATTTGCTCATACAGTATATATTTTCAAACAGACTGTGGGTAGATCTTTTTTTTTTTTTTTTTATAATAAATTTTCTTTATTTTCTCTCTTACAACAATACATATCCGATTCAATCTTTTCAAAAATATATTACAAGAATATATTATAATTCCAATAATTCCATCTTATATAAACCACCCCCCACCCCCACCCTTGGGCCTGGAAGGGGGGAAAAAAATGTATCCCTTAAATTATTTACTTATATACCTCCATCATATTTTACAATAGTGTCAACTGTTTTAAACCATTCGGAGGTTGTAGGGGGCTTCTCCGACATCCAAGATCTTAATATCACTAGCCGAGTCACAAAAAGCTTCCTAGCTAACTGTTTCTTTTGTGCCTTTTTAAGTTTGATCCTCGAATTGTCTCCCAATATCATTGGGTCCAAATTACAATCCACCCTTTCCCCAAACTCTTCGCAAATTTTAATATGGATCGCCTCCCAGAACCTCCGAACAATTTCACAATTCCACAGCATATGGACAAAATCAGACCCCTCCCTCCTGCACTTGGGGCATTCATCATTCTCCCTTCTTTTAATTTTGAACAAAAACCTTGGAGAGTAATATAACATAATAATATTAAATTGAGTGAACTTATAACTGAAGTTGGGGGAAACCTTTCTCATATTGCCATTAATCGCATCCCAGCTTCTTTCATCCAATCTTATACCCACTCTCTCCCAAATATCGTGTGTTTTTTTAGGGATATTCTCGTACTTCCTTTCTATTATTTGGGTGTATACTGCCGACACTTTAACCTTGTCACATTCCCCCCTTTTATTATCATCTCAATCAATTTCGGTACCCCCCTCAGTTCACTGATCTGGAGTTCCTTAACGCTCGCCATAGCATCTTTAAATTGCATATACTCCAACCACGCCCCACTTGGCACCTTATATTCCCTTTTTATAGCTTGCCAATCCAATAACTCTCCATCTCTCCAAAGATCTTTAACCTTCTCCACCCCAGAACCTCTCAGTTGTTTCATGATGCCTATCTGGTATAAATTGCCTATCTGTTTATTAAAACAATAATCCCCATCCCTGTCATTTTTTTTTATTGCTTTCCATGTTTCTACCAAACTACCCTCCAGGGACCCTTTATTCCTCCTATTACCCTGATCCATCTGCCCCGACTCCAGGAGTTCCAGGATCGACCGATAACCTCCCCTATACTTCGCCAGAAGCCACCACTGTGGGTAGATCTTCATGTTGTAGAAAGGATGCTGAGGATGTCTATTGCATTTATGCCTTATATGCCAGAGAGGGGGTGGTACAATATGGCTCCCTCTATCCAGCACTAAAGTGGAAGTTTATAGGTATTCTTCACATCCAATTTCTTAAAGATGAGTTGTATAAAGTAATATATATTATGGCAGCAAGTTTGTCTTTAAAAATGGTTGCTTTTTATTTTTGAGTAGATAATGTTGACCTGTCAATGTGAACACCAATGTGCTCAATATAGAGGTAGGATGTGACTGCTTTGGAGCCATATGTTAAAGATGGGAGGCCCAGTTAATTCAATTAATTTTTCTACTGGGTGGTGGGGATCTGTTCCCTCTCTAGAAATTCCCTTTTCAGAAGAACTTCAGCAAGGACAGAGATGGGAATTGGTCATGGAAGGAATGCATATGTAATCAAACACCAGTTCCTTCTTTCACCATAATGATCAAACCATTTAATATTAGTCAAGAGGCCCCCTATCTTCAGTAAATGCCACTGAAGGTCGGGTAGGCTACTGTCCACTAAAATTTTGCTAAAGTAAGAGCATACATTACATAGAAGAAGACCATATGACTGCCATGGAGCCTTTGGTTAAAAGATGACCAACCTTGGTTGGTCCATTTCCTTTTTCTACTAAGTAGTGGGAATCTGTCCAGTAGTCCCCTTTCTATAATAATTACTTTGTCAGCAAGGTGAGATAGGCTTCTAGTCTCAGGTGCGTATTTAAGGGGTCTGGATTTATTTAGGGGTATGCTCTGTATTCTGGGTCTGTAGTTATTTTGCTGGTATATTTTGAAACCCAATCTATATTTATTCTGGGGTATATATTTATTTTAGTGGCATGGTCTAGGAGTACATATTTCATTACAATGTCTGTATTTATTCAGGAAGTCTAGTCTTATAATTATTCTGGGGTCTGGTAGTTGTATTTATTCTAGGGTCTCTATTCTGTGTTGTAGTCTGTGGTATGTAAATATTCTGGTGGTTGTATTTGTTCATGGATCTGGTCTGGGGTCTGTATTTATTTATGGAGTTATGGAGTCCATATTTATTTAGAAGCTCTGGGGCCTGATTTCAGCTTGTATTTATTTACGCGAAGACTGTATTTATTCTACAATCTGGTCTGAGCTCTGTATTTATTTTGGGGATTCGGACTGTATTTTGAGGTTCAGTCTGGGGCAGGGGCGTTGCTAGGCTAAAACATTCGGGTCCTGGGCCCCTGATGTTTTCTCCCAGGCCCCGAATGTCCTGCCTGTTAGACATGTACAATTGTATTGCCGTCATCAGGACGGCAGTACAATTGAATCTAACGCAATGCAAGATATGTAGGACCTGTGATGACATCACAGGTCATGTGATCAGTGCCGTCCAATCCAGCACTGGTCACATGACTATGACATCATCACAGGTCCTTTTCAACCCCTGTCTTCTAAACTGAAGAGAAAAATTGTGGGGAAGAAGCTGCAGTGAGCTCTGCTACATCAGAAGAGGTAAGTGAAGGGAGAAGCAGGGGGATGCTGGGAGTTGCGGTCATTTAACTGGGACTGTATGTTAGGGCAGAAGGGAGGGATGTTATCATGGGACTGTGTGTTGGAGGTGACTTGGGCAGGGTTCTGTTATTTACATGGGACAGTGGGGTGGAGTGATGTTATTTACATGGGACTGCATGTTGGAGGTGGCTGAGGGAAGGTTTATGTTATTTACATGGGATTGTGGGATGGAGTGATGTTATTTACATGGGACTGTATGTTGAAGGCGGCTATGGGTGGGAATTATGTTATTTACATGGGACTGTATTTGGAGGGGGCTGTAGATAGAGAGGGATGTTATTTACATGGGACTGTGTATTAGAGGGGGCTGGAGAGATGGTGTGATGTTATTTACACAGGACTCTACTGCGGAGGGAGGGAAATAGCTTTATTTACATGGGACTGTATGGTGGAGGGGCTAATAATGGAGGAATAATAATGTCTGAGGACACTAAAGGGAGGAATATCACTAAAGTGGGTACTTCAGGGTGAGCATTATGTAACAGTAGGGGGAGCGATATAAATACTGGGGGCACTGTAGAGGTATTATAAATACTGGGGGCTCTATAGGAGAGACTTATAGATCTGCCTTATTTCTACTAAGAGCACCATGGGGGGCATTATTACTACTGAGGGGTCTGTACAGAGTTTTATTACCACTGGGGGAACAATAGAGAGCCTTATTACAACTGGGGGCTCTGTGAGGGCATTATTAATACTGGAGGGCTCTTCTAGTAATGGGAAAAATCTTGGGGAGCATTATCAGTGCTGGGGTCACTGTAGGGTGCAGTGTTATTAATGAGGGAATTACTATTGGTAGGACTATTACTATGGGGGGCACTATTATTTCTCCAGGATAGTATTTGGGGGTATTGGGGGGCACAGCGAGCAGCAGGATAAGACTGTGGGGACTCCAGGTTGGGGGATGATGATAGAAATGTGAGGAAGATAAGATGTCTGTGTGTCACACTCTGCAGAGACGAGGCGGCTGAGAGAAGTTGTCCGGGCCGAATGGAGAAGATGATGACAGAGAAGATCTACATCAGAGAAGTCACCTGGGAGGCCCTGGATGTGAGGTATGTTCTCCTGTATAGCAGGGTTGGGGCAAGGGTCTACATATTCCTTGGAGCTTGGGCCACAGATCTTTTGAGACCATAGCAACGCCCCTGGTCTGGGGTTATTGTGGGGACTTATTGGAATACAGTAGGTTAGCCATGGTTGGTGGCATAGTCTAGTGTATAAAATGGCAGGCATATTTTTTTAAAGGTTAGAGCAATACCTATCACAACTCTTCTTGGAATATCCTATAACCTAATGCCACCATTCAAAATTGGCTAGCAATATAGTAGGATCTCTGCACTCTCAGATCTAGTTGTGTACAACTCCAATCCTAGCTGTTTTTTGGTTAAACAGGAAGAGGGAACTCCTTCTGGCACCCTTCAGTAACATCCCTCATGATTCTGACCCCTTGAGAAAGCCTTGAACTTTGCCAACAGCAAATATTTTGCTGCAGATGTTGCACAATTACAACCTTTCACCAAAAACATGTTACAAATTTTCTACAGTTAGTAAGCATACAAATAAGCATAGTTTCCTGAATCAATGTTTGGAAGGGAGCTGTATTTCCTTCCCATTGCCTTCTGGTCCTGATGCTCCTCCTACTCTGAGTCACTCATTTCACCATCGACCGATCATGGAGACGCGCAATATGCATGAATCAGGTGTGGATCAGACAGGATTTCCACATGCCAGTGCCTGATGCATCAGACTAGATCATTCTGGCAGCTACGCCAAAACATTGTGAAAAACGGCCCGTTAATTCAGCCACTATTCTGATGCTGCCTACATGGTGCCACACACCTGCTGCCTATATTGCCATCAGTATTTTGCAACAGGATTTGATTGTGATTTAAAATCCAAAAGCAGGAGTGGGTCCAAAACACAGAGGACCTGCAAATATTCCCATCACATGTCATCTCTGTTTTGGAACCACCCTTGTTTTTTTGGCCTTACCAATACTGATGAAATACTGATGCAAAAACTGACCAAATACTAACCGTAGAAATTCAGATAAGCATGTTTTGACGCACTAGGAACCCGGCACAGATGGAGCCAGAGAGCTCTGAAGAGTCTTCTTTTTACTTTGAATAATAAAATAATAAAACAATGTGTTTCGGGGGAACTTAGGCCACCTTCATCAGGTTCAGAATCTTAGCATAAGATTCTGAACAGGTTGTGTAGAAATCTATGTGGAATCAGCTGATGGTGTAAAAGGAGTGCACTCTTTTGTTCTATAGTACTGCCTGTCATACTGATGCACAGTAACTATTTCACTACCACAGTAGACTAGCTATGCATGTTTCTGCAATGCCCAGTGATGCACACTCCCTGCAGTACAGTAACAGCTCTGTGTTACATTGATTTGGCCGTGGAACCAGTGAAACGATCATTTCTTCAGTGTCCAAGGAACGGTTTGCTAGCAGGAAAACAACAGTCTGCAGAGTCTCTGGACTTGTCTCCCACTGAGTACATCTGGGATGTCATTGGTCACCAATTTCAAAGAGAGCTGCCAGCAATAGACCAAAGAGCATCCAGCATGGCAGAGACAGCCATTAATATCCTCAATTGATAGCATGCCAAGACCTGTAAGTGTGTGTATTTCCAAGTGTTGCACTCATATTCGATACTAAATAAATTGAGATGTTTTAAATATCTTGTTTCCATTTTTTCTCATTTGTTTATTATTAGCATGTCTAACGATCTTTTGACTCATATAACTCCACAACTTTTCCTTGTTGCAAATTGAACGTTGAGGAGTGTATGGTAGAGAACATTCTCCAATTAAATACATCCTTTATGTTCTTCTGCTCATTGCTTAGTGAACTATAAAAGGGTTGTCCAGTCTACAGATATTGTTGAAATATCTCAAGGTACGTCATCAGTATCTGATTGATGGGGATCAGACACCCGACACCCCCACCAATCAGATGTTTTGGGCAGAAAAACACAGCACCAGAAAGTATATAGTGTATGGAGTGGAAGGATCTGTACATTGTGGAGTAGAAGTGCTGGGGTACTGGTGTTCATCTCCTTTTCAAGTAAATGGGAGTTTAGCAGCCATACACCAGCTCCAGAAACTACAGTTCTATTGATTTATTATGTAAAATTACTGCCGGATGCTAATGATGATTAAAACAATTTAGTGGCACCAGTCTCAGTCAGTAATTTGTAGCTTAGTGGCATAGTTACAACCATAATTACAGAAGAAAGCTAAAAAAAAATGCCTACTTCACCATAAGGCATAGGTGTTTGAGAGGGGTAACAAGTATGGTAGGCTCCAGCTAACTCAACTTGCTATATTAATACAATTTTTTTTTAAAACTGCTGTCTTATGGTGTCTTTGACGTCTTTATTTCGGACACTGTAGATGATGGGGTTTAACATGGGTGTCACAGCTGAGTAAAGCATGGAGACAAAATTGTCTACATTTGGAAAGGTAATGGAATGTGGACGTAAATACAGAATCATAATGGTAGCATAGTAGAGAGTCACCACAGTAATGTGGGAGGTACATGTGGAGAGAGCTTTGTACCTTCCATGAGAAGAACTGATCTTCAAGGTGGTAGAAAGAATATGAATATATGAAATCAAGGTCAAGAAAAAGGATGAGATACCTATCATCCCTGCTGAAATATACATAGCTACCTCATGAAACCAAGTATCACTGCAGGAAATTTTTAAAAATGCAGGTACCTCACAAAAGAAGTGGTTGACGTGTTGAGAATGACAGAAGGACATCTGAAAGGTGTAGATCACGTGTATAATGGAGTTAATGAAGCCTAAGATCCATGACACAGCAGCCAGACAGATACACATCTTCCAACTCATGATAGTGTTGTAGTGAAGTGGTCTACAGATGGCAGCAAATCTATCATAGGCCATGACTGCAAGTATGAAACACTCTGTAGATCCAAAAGCCAAATGAAAGTGCATCTGGACAGCACATTCTACTAGAGAGACGCTCCTGTCCTCGGCCAATGTGTTAATCAGGATTTTAGGGACCACAGTGGTAGAGAAGCAAATGTCAATGAAGGAGAGATTAGTAAGAAAAAAGTACATAGGAGTCTGGAGCTTCAGATTAAGCCTCACCACAGTGATCAGTAGAAGGTTTGCTGACAATGTTAGCAAATACATCAACAAGAAGGTAATAAAACAAATGACCTCCAAGTATGGAACAGTGGACAAACCGAGAAGAATAAATCTGCTTGAAGAAGACTGGTTGGACAGTTCCATAACACTTAAAGAAGATCCTAACATGGACAAGATGTTAAAATGGCAGCTTATTTTTTACTTACTTCCTAACAATTACATTACAATTGGATAAACCGGCTCAAAAATATAACTTTGTTATTGTACATTTTGATTTTATGTTTTGTTTGAATATAGTTGGGGCTTCACTTAGTGTTAGAATGTACATTTTAACATCTTAGTGGCAGATCTTAATTTAGCCTTAGCATGTGCTGTAACTGTATGAGACCTTGCATTTTGCAGCTTTTATATGGATGCTTTTGGGATTCATTTGCTGTAATGAATAACATTTTTTATTTGTAAGTTAAAAAAGCAATTTTCCCAATAATTGTTAATTGTGGTTAACAATCCAAGTGAGGTGAATAAATGCCATTAAAAATGAACTTTCAATCACTATGTTAAAATCACCAACAGTTAGTAAAAAGTTATTAAAATGTAGACCTCATATATTTTACCTCCTAGGAAAACTCTCTCACCTCAGATACATAATATGCTCGTACTGTAACCAGAATGGGTACATTGTGGCACCCAACTTCAGGCGGTACATAGAAAAAACTACCAGAGTAGTCTTACCACCCTCATTTTCAAGGGCAGATATTTTTGAAGTTCCAAGGGAATGGACAAATTGATGTTAAACAAGGCATGTCCTGTTATCCCTAGCATGATGTGTCAGATGGCCACTCTGTCCCTAATGCCTATAAACAGAGCACTTGCCCTGATAAAGACGACTCCGCCTAGAACCTAGCCCTTGCCTAGATGCCCTATATAGATCCTGTTATTACGTTCCATGAACAGGGTGTGTGTAGGCAAGGGATAGGTTCTGGACAGGGTCGTCCTTATCAGGACAGGTGCTCTGTTGATAGATATTATGGACAGAGTGGCCACCTGACATGACAAGCAATTTTGTAGGACATGCCTTGCTAAATATCAATGTGTCCATTGACTAGGAACTTCAAAAATATCCAGGCCATACCATGAGGCTTCTGGCCACTGTAGATGGAAGGACTACACTGGTTGTTTTTTTTTTTTTTTTTTAATCTACCGCCTGAGGTTGGGTGCTGCCATGCACCTATTTTTGTTACAGTATTTGCTCACCTCTTTTGGATTTTCACCTTTCTGTTAATGGTTTTTTTTGTGTAGTCATATTCCAAAGCCTATAACAATTTAAGAATAAAAAATGCTCCATATGTGAAAATCAGGGAGAAAGTACACTCTCAGTTTGACAAGGCTGGGGTTTCCTGAACATGGGTCAACTGAAGACATACAGGGACAAACTTGGGTCAACTGAAGACATACAGGGACAGGAGGAAGGATAGAAAATCATAGATTATCCTTCTCTCCCGACATGCTGCCTATTTATCCTCTACTTGCTCTCCTTTCATCCTTCACACAAGCTGAAGTGGGATATGCAAATACAGTATACATCTTAGGGTCCATTCACATGTCCGCATAATGGGTCCGCATCCGTTCTGAAATTTTGCGGAACAGGTGCGGACCCATTCATTTCCAATGGGGCCGCAAAAGATGCGGATGGCACACAGTGTACCGTCCACATCGGAACTTCCGGTCCGCAGCCCCCCCCCCCCCCCCGCAAAAAAATAGAACACGGCATTTCTATTATAGAGCCAGCCAATACTGATCAAATGCTGACCAAATAATGATAGTGTGAAGCTTCCTTGAAGCTGTCCGTGAAGGATCCGTGGTTGGTCCGTGTGTTCGTTTTTCCCATCCGTGTGGCATCTGTATTTCACGGACGTTGCTCAGCTGAAAATTGATTTCCAAAGAATCTCTATTAGTCATCAGTGAAAAACGGACACAACACGGATGTGTGTCAGTGATTTTCACGGACCCATAGACTTCAATAGGTGTGCTTGGTCCGCATCATGGATCAAAGTAGTGCATGTCCCTGTGATTTTTTAACTGACCCATGGTCAGTAGAAAAATGCTGAAATGTGAACAGATACATTTAAATCAATGGGTACGTGTGCTGTCCGTGAAAAATGTGGACAGCACACGTCAGTGAAAAACGGAAATGTGGACGAGGCCTAATAGTGACGCACAGTCATTCTACATCTAACAGAAGGGATTCGAACGCATGTGTTTGCACTGCCACAACATGGGTTAAAAGAACCTTTATTTCTCCACTACTTTATTGGTGCTGCATCCGTGTCCTTATTTTGTTACACTAAAGCGTCACTGGGACACCCACTGGAGTGCATACAGGTTTGTTTTTTTTCTTTACTTTTTTTGTTTAGCTAGGAATGTTGGTAGCCTGAGCAATGATGTGCACGGCCATATATGTGACTTGCCTGTCATTCAGATGCACAGTAACTGTTTCGCTACCAGAAAGGACTAGCTATGCATGCTACTGCACTGCACAGTGAATCGAATTTTTGAAAACTTTCTCTATTCATTACATCTACAGACTGCTTTAAGACTAGTCCCAAAACATTGTACATGTTGCTTCTTTCATTTAATCTACAAAAAAAGCTTTCTTAGAACTTCCTGAGTGATGATTTGTGTGAACCATAAAGAAAAGACAGTTTGACAAGTAAGGACTCTAGAATAATTCAATTTAAGAATAAAAAATGCTCCATATGTGAAAATCAGGGAGAAAGTACACTCTCAGTTTGACAAGGCTGGGGTTTCCTGAACTTGGGTCAACTGAAGACATACAGGGACAAACTTGGGTCAACTGAAGACATACAGGGACAGGAGGAAGGATAGAAAATCATAGATTATCCTTCTCTCCCGACATGCTGCCTATTTATCCTAGTTTGACAAGTAAGGACTCTAGAATAATTCATCTGTATAGCAAAACATTAATTGATTTTATACATGTATGCGCTTTACTCATAGAAAACTAAATAATCAGACCTTCACTTTACCACTGGTACCAGTTGGTCATAGAATGCCTGATGGTTAGGTCATAGAAAAACTCCAATTCAAGGTAGGGTGAAGAATGACCTTCAATGGTTGGTAATTTTATGGTAATAAGGAAATGACACTCCTATAACAAAATATGGCCAGTAAATTTTATGGTGAAGATGACGGTCACTGTGTGTTACAGTGTAGAAACCATCCTGTAGCAGAGAATGCAGGAAGCCTTGACAAAGTACGTTCAGTAATATCTAAAACAATAGTCCAGACATTGGATGATAGAAAAACAATGTGACCTGCTTAAAACCACATCCCTTAGTGGTATCAGTGAAATCATCAAAAAATTCAATAAAATTGAGTTTGAATGAAATCATGAAACATACTGGTTTTTAATTTCTTCTTAATATTTTATATTTCCCCAACATTCATTTATAAATGGAATACATCTTTTGAAGTCCATTTATGCAGTGCTGGGCTCTTCAATACAATAGAGTCCATATGACAGCACATGCTTGAGATGAGCTCTTATATACTATTTTACTCACTCTTTTAATTGTTCCCAGAGCAATAACTGAGCCAACAGGGATTATCCTTTTCTTTGAAAAGTTTTACTTTTTTCCCTTAACAATCCAAACAATCATTTAAGAAAAGTTGAGCTTTACTGAAATTCTTTAACTAATCTGATGTATTTATGAAGAGGTGAGTAGAAGACTGGGCAAATGGAAGCTGTGGAAATAATGTTCTTGGACTTTGTAAGGGTTTTTCACACTGTCTGTCCTAGATACTCAATGTGTAAAATAAGGTGTATAGTCTTACAAGGTATAGTTTGTAACTGTATTAAAGATGGCCCAAGAAAGTCCATATGTGGCCTGTAGACAAGTCTGGACTACACTATCAATGAAGAAATTGAATTGAGAACCAGACTAGATTCTTACTTAAATCCAAGTTTAATTTCATTGCAATGCTAAATTCTCACACCCAGTCGAAGACCCGGTCACACTGACTTACATGTTTCTGACAGTCCTCATTCATAGCCTCAGTGGTATATGGAAATGGAAAGAAAACGTTGGTGAATGTGCTTGACTGCAGTAGTCATATACAGGCATGTCAGGACTTCAGTTTGGAAACAAAGCCTGACTGGATGGAGGATGGAGAGGCTGGAACGAAGATGGTTCAGGACAATAAGTATAGCATTTTTTAAATTATTCTAACTAGTGCACTACATTTAAAAAATTGCCATATCGATGGCCCATGCCTTCTACTATCACTCTCCACCTGGTTGGAATGGGGGCCACTTCACTCAACACCTATTTGGCAGCTTAGACCCATCTGCCCCTCTATGCTTCCATCGAGCCCGGCTGCCAAATTTGTCAGTGACCGTTTTCTGGAGGCTGCTGTGTGCTTCCTGCCAGAAAAGTCCCTCAGATTCCCTTGTGCAAATGGCCAGATGCATGCGGAGTTGCTTGTGTAGTGACAGCCACATTATCACCTGCAGAGGGATGACTACTGGCTCTCCACAATGTTAGACCATTGCTACTGGTCCAAAATGGGGGCCTTTTTTAAACCGTCTGAGAGGAATGAAAAGCTCAACTACTATCCTTTGTAGTCAGTTGGTAGCTGCCTATGCGCCCCATCGCCCATCCTCATGAAGATCTAATTGGGGGGGCCCTCTGAGCTTACGCTCCACTGTCATGACTGCTATGGGAGGGGGGGCAATAGCAGCACCAGCTTCATCAGCAGCAACTTAAATCTTAAGCCTCTGATGAGCGCTTTTTTTTACTGGCATACTGTGGAAACCACCGAGCAGCAGTACATGGAACAGAACCTGAACCAGCAGGTAATATAGTAACTTATAAGGCTTAAAAAAAACATCTGTCCATTCAGTTCAGCCTGTTATCCTGCAAGCTGATGCAGAGGAAGACAAAAAAAAACAGTGAGGTAGAAGCCAATTTTCCCCACTTTAGGAGAAAAAAATTCTTTCCCAACTCCAATCAGGCAATTGGAATTACTCCCTGGATCTCTAGTAGCTATAGACTGAATACTGTTACCCCAGATCCATGATCCCCTGGACTACTAGGCAAGAAAACTTGAATTGAGGCAGCAACTGGCCGAGTTTGCCCAGGCAAGCTTTCCAGCTCGGCCAGTAGTGTGGCATCAGTGCAGAGGGTGGTGTAGTTACTTCAAAGAGATCTCGCCTTTGACCACAAAATGTTGAGAGACTAACCTTTATAAAGATACAGGCTTGGATTAACCAGGATTTCCAGACACTGGTGCCTGTTACAACATACTAGATCATTCTGGCAGTAATGATCTCACTGTAGTGTGCTGCAATACCAGGACATTGTGACAAATGGCCCGTTACGTGTGATTCTCACTGCTGGGATGCCCCATAACCATGAGAGCGGGGATCCTTGATTCCGCAATGTGAAAGGAGCAATGTTCAAGCATTTACGCTTCCACACTATGGGACTGACAGAGAAAGCCAAGCACCATGCTTGGCTTTCCTTTAGTAGTATCATTGCACCATTGACTAGTAGGATTAGTGGTGGTCCCAGCAGTCAGATGCCCACAATGAGATACTGGTCACAAAACCTGTGGATAGAATATGACTTGCTATGATCTGCAAAATAAGAGGGTCCACTCTGTCTTTGCCATTTTTGGTGCCTTAAAGGCCTCCATTAAATCCAAGGATGCAGGTACCAACATGCATGCTGAGCCCACTCTATACTTCTCCTGGTGCCTCACAGCTTTCAATACATATACTCAGAGCAGGATACAGCTTTATACTTACTCTGATTAAAATCAGCCTATGGGGCAGACAGGCTTATCAGGAGTGCAAGACTGGCTGGAGTAGCCACACCTCCAGATTAGTACAATTACATAAAAAGGGGGTCAGTCAGCACATCCAATGTGCAGGTGCACACTGCCATGGCTAGAGACACAAAGGAAAAAACACAATGCAGCAGGACTCTGCAAACACAAATAATGTACAATAATGCCATAGTCATATAAAACATTCTGTTGCTAGTGCTACGCTTATTTTGCAAAATTGAGATTCTTGGCAAATCATTTTGTACAAAATTATTTGAGCCCGTCTGGCAAACGTCAAGGCGATCTCTTTAAGACGGGAACCTAACACTAATTCAGACCTGTTATGTGCCATAATGGCCCCCATAAAATACAGGGAGTGTTGGTTGTTTTTTTTTCTTTGCTATGAAAGAAACAACACCTTAAAATGGAGGCTGTCAGCAGTTTTGGCCCCTCTATAAGTGACATATAGAGTGGCATACCTGGACATTGAAGGCGTTTTACGCATTAAATAAAATAAAGCAAATGAAAGCAAAAGAAAAAGGGCATGGATATAGGTTCCTGGATATTCCAAGCTGTTTAATGGTTGAGTACACACTTTACAGATGGCGCACTCAACTGCACTCTGTTGGATTCCCTAAAAACGGAAATATTAAAACTAAGCCAAAAGGAGGTGGATTAAAAAAAAGACGACATTGGGATGGCATGAAAAAAAAGTCAGAAGTTGTCCATAAAAGATTCTAGTTTTCAGTTTCTGGTGTTAGAATATAATTTTTTGGTTGGCTACATTATTTATACATGGGAGGCCCTTTAACATCCTTCTGTATAACTATTCCTAAATCAGTCAATGTAATTAACTATCTACACACCGTTGCTCTTTTTTCAAGGTTCTGGGCATTTGGAGAACACCAATCAAATACTACATAGATTGTTCTTCCTGATTGGAGTATCTACTGTCCCTCACATCCAGAATATAGGGTATCTTCTATTCTTCATGATGTATATGTTTACATTGGAAGGAAATTGTCTTCTTCTCGTGTGTTTCTTCCTGAGTAATCTTTCTTTCATTGACACTGGTTTCTCCTCCACCGTAGTTATTTTAATCCTCAGAAATACTCTACCCACAGACAACAGTAATTCAGTGAGGGGCTTGTGTTTTCAAATTGGTCTTCTCATTAGTACTTGAGGTAGCAAAATGCATCTTACTTCCTGTCATGGCTTTTGATAGGTTTGTGGCCATCTGTTAAACATTACACTACAACACCATTATGAACATGAGGTTTTGCATTATCTTGGTCATAATATCATGGATTTTTAGTCCATCACCTGGCAACTTCCCTTCTGCAGATCTCATCATCTCAAGCATTTTTTTGTTAAGTACCTGCTTTCTTACAAATGTCCTGCAGAGATTCTTGGCCTAATGAGATGTTAAAGGGTTATTCTCATTTTTAGACAATGGGGGCATATCACTAGGATATGCCTCCATTGTCTTATAGGTGCAGGTCCCACCGCTGGGACCCGCACCTATATCCAGAACGGAGCCCCCGAACTGAATGAGTGCACACGCAGCCGCCCTCCATTCATTTCTATGGGGCTGCCGAAAATAGTCGAGAGCTGGCTCAGCTACTTCCGTCGGCTCCATAGAAATGAATGGGAGTGCACCGCGCATGCACGGCCCGGCTCCCATTCATTTCTATAGCCATGAAGGAGGAACTGAGGGAGGATGAGGAGCTACATACCACTGGTGGAGGAGAAGTTGATGGTGCAGGAGGCTGATGATGTTGATAATGACACTGGCCATAACTAATCATCGTAGCAGCGGGTGGAGCCTGAAAGAACTGGCTCCTCAGGTATGCTTGCGAATATGGCAACATGTTTTACCAAGAGGCCCGTGCCATCTGCAGAGTCACCGACCTTCTACCGTCTCTGCTACGATATGTAGCAGAAGCCACAGCAGCAGACAATTCAGTTTGATGAACATGATGGGGCAGTTGCTTCATGAGCTGCGCCAAGGTGACACACATCAACAAACGGAGATGCACCACCTTAACAACCAGTTTCAGTCCTGTCTGGACTGTGTCTTTCTCTGACACATATCCTGTTCTCTGATCCCATGGACTTCTGGGCAGGCATATTGGAATAGTAGTCGGCCTAATCTTACATACTGCTGCTCATGTTCCATACTAATCATACTACTGCTACTGTTGCTGCCACTATAGCTGCTGCACCCCCTATTATCCCTACTCAGGCACACATCTCCTATCTGTCTGGTTCAATACTGTACTGCTATGGCGGGTATTGCAGCCACTACCACTACTCCTTCACAGCCATGCATCTCCTACCCTCTCTGTCAGGTTCCATATTCACATTGTACTGCTGCTGCTTCCAAAAACGAGAGATTTTTTTGGATGGTTGTTCAGAATAAGCCACTGTTTTTACCAATATTACCATGTGTGTATAAATAATGGCAGATATTTGCCCCCATTAAGACATAGTTTTTGGACCACAGCTTCTTCTGACTTTGTATATACATGCAAGCACAGTCAGTGCTTAAAGGGGGAGAGAAAGGGAAAAAAAGGAACAAACAAAAGAGAATAAATATGAGTACTAGGAGACCTCTGAATACCATAGATCGATTTTTAATTGGAGATTTTTCAAGTCAGGTACGATTGATAAGTACCTTAAAGGGTCCAGGTTATTTTTTTTGTTCTTTGTATGTTTCTAATTAGGCAAATGTAATGTTTTTTAAATGCACTTACTTTAACTTCAGTGTCCCCTTTCTCAGATTTCACTGATGGTCACATGACCTGTCATGTCAGCTTCTCTCCCTGCTCTGCTGATGTTTCGTACACAAGCCTGAGAGATCAGATAAGAGTCTGTACACGAGACACCATGTGCTGATTACGCCCCCTGCACTGCTGGCTGCTTCTGCTTTCTCCCTGGATTCTTTCAGATAAGATTTTAACCCCTTCAGCCAGCACAGACTCAGGGCTAAAAGCTGCAGGAAGTGAAGAGAAATGCTGGGAACGAGAGTTGACAGACTAGAGAAGATCTGTAGAGTATTACATAAGAACAAGTAGGGGGAAGATCCTGTGTGCATCAGCAGTGTCAGTGTACAGCTGGGACTTGTAGTCCTACACATACAACATGCTGCTGAGTATCCCAACAGTCTTGTATTCAACAGCACTTGTATTCACTCCTTTTGCAAAGCAGGGGGAGGGGCAGAGATTGTTGTTATTGCAGGTAAACAAAGGCCAGCAGAGAACCAGCGAAATGCGGAAATACAGATTTTTTTTTACCTTAAACTTGCTTAACTTAGCTATATATTGCTGCCCATCAGATTTACAGTGCTATTTTTTTCAAAACTCTGACAACCCCTTTAAGCAAGTTTTTTGTATGATTCGAATGATTCAAGAAATTTGCTAATCTCTACTTTTGAGTTATGTCTCTATTTAACACATCTAGACAGTGGGCATTTTGTCCATTCTTTCAGGAAAGCAGTTCCAACTTCTTGTTAGATGGGTTGTGATGGTGTTCAGCAGTTGTTCAATGGTGTACAGTAGTCTGCCATCTGCTCTGTCTCTCCAACTTAACAAAGGATTCACAGTGCTGCAAAATGCATTGTTGGATGAGACATCTTTCTCAATAAAGACTTCGGAATTCAATCTGCATGTGGATCCTGTTAATTAGTAGTTTGAGCCTGGATAGTGAAAAGCGATATACAGAAAGACTGCTCAGCAACCAGCATCTTCATGTTTTCTCACCTCACACTCCCATTCTGAAGGTAAGCATTATCAGAACCTCTTGGCCTCTCCTAGCACCATTGTGGTGTAGAGCTTCAAAGCTACAAAGTACACACCTGTGTCAGTATCAGGCTCTTTCAGGACCTTCTTTAAGGCCAGCATCCTTCTGATCCTAACTGGCAGTTTTGAAACTATCATTCATGTTAGTAGTGCTAGTACCACTCCAAGCACCTCCACCAGTCCACTACACCACAGGCTACAAGGTGCACAGCCAATGTGAGGCAGGTACTTAGAAGGGCGGGTGTCTGTTTGCAGCTTAGATCTTTTCAATAGATCTAACATCTGAGGGTCAAAGTATTGAAAATGATGGCTGATGTGCCATTGCCTCTGCAAAATCTTCCATGTGAATGGTTCCTTAGATTGCACAGTTGCTATTGATCACAACATCTAAGTGGTTAAACAACCAGGAGGTTAATCAGAGGTTAATCTGATCTTGTGTGATAGAGCGGCAGAACAGTTGTCAATCACCACCAATAGCCAAAACGATAGCATAACTGTATGTCATGTTGGCTCAATGCAAGGCAATTCATAATTTACAGTTATGTCATGGTACTTTAAGAGGTCTAAATAGTTGTCTGCCTTGGAGAATCCCCTTATATGAGAAAGTTACCCAGAGGCTATGCTGATAACCATCAGATAAATACTGTAGCGTCACCATAGGAGAGATAACGCTTTACACACTTCCTATTAAAATCAAAGAACTGGACTGTCCATGTAAATCAGGTCCTCCAGAGATAGTTAGAGTCACTCTCTACTCTAACCAATAGGTAAGGGTTCTGAATGGGGGAACCCACTATTATCTTAATCCTCTTAAAGTCTGTATCCTCGAAATGGCTATAATGACATAAATACTGTAAATGCAAAAAGTTTATATCTAAATCAAACTTTAAAATCTTCTCAAATAAAGAGCTGAAGATAAGTTGTAATAATCTAAAGTTACTTTCATCTACAGGGAATCTATTAAAAGTTTTCTCCTCCTTGTCATCCACTAAAAGTTTAAGAAAAAAGTTAGAGAAATCTTTTGAGACTTGCGACGAACATCAGGGACTTAGTTTAACTCAAATGATCTACTGTACATAGAAATGTAAAGTTCATAATCTGTATAAATGTGAGCATTCAACTCAAATCTTTTTAAATTCAAAATGCAAACGACAGCCTGTATTTTTTGCACATTTTAATAAAAAAATAGTTAGATTTTTCAAAAAATGAAAAAACCATGAACAAATGCTCAAATAATATATTTCAGTTTGGTCACCAGATTCCTGGAAGCCACATTCTGGTAAGGTAAGTCCTTGGCTTATTATGATGAACGGTTAATAGGCAAACATAGTAAAACATTTCAACTTTTAACAATAACTTTTACAATAATTTTTGTACTTAGAGGTAATGTTGTATCTTCATTCAGATGTAGCAGACCTAAGTGTACACATGTGTTATTGATAGCTTTATGAGCTTTGTACAAAATTCTTAAAGGGGTTTTCTGGAACTGTAATACTGATGGTCTATCCTTAGAATAGGCCATTAATTGATGGAGCAGTGTAGTTCTGGTGTCATCTTCCACCACTGGAGTTACGGCAGAAAAGCTGGACATTAGGGGTGCAAAGCTTTGGACCCTCGTCGTTCAGCTGTTCTGTAGTAGCTCCAGGAAGTCAGCTCCAGAATTACACAGCTTGGTCCGTTGTGTAGTGGATTGAGCTGATAGCTGAAGTCCTGCTCCCATTGAGTGTTGCAGTATCAGCTCCGTTCAGTACAAAAGGATGGAGCTGCGTAATTCCAGCGTCAAAGTTACTGCAGAACAGCTGAATGGTGGAGGTGCTGTGTTTTAGACCCCTGCTGATCTGATATTTGGTACCTCAGCTCCTCTTCAAATATGAGAGAGGGCCTGAAAATCATTCCAGCGAAATTGTCCCAAACCCATATGGCACTCCTTCCATTCTGAGCCCTGCAGTGTGCCCATACAGCAGTTTATGACCCCATATGGGGTGTATTTGTAAACTGCAGAATCAGGGTAATACATTTGGAGGTTTGTTTTGCCGTTAACCTTTGCTGTGTTACAGGAAAATCTGCAAAAATTTTCCTTTAATTCTGGTGGAACACCAGGTTTGCAAAGTGAATGTTAAGTTATAACTATTATAGTAGATGTCACTATCTCTCTTATTTATATATTTTTTTTTATTAACACATAAGAATGTGGTCTCATTGTAAACATACTGACGTGGTGAATGAAGATAACAGGTTAGTCTTACCTCATCGGGAAAGCCCTAAAAATGAAACCCATAAAACTAAGACAGAATTGGATTTTGTTTTCCAGTTCCACCCCATCTGTAATTTTGTCCAGCTCCCCACTGCATTGTATGCAATATAAAATAGTCAAAAGAAGAGGAGAAGACGGGATACAGCAACGGCACAATCAAGGTCAGTGAAAATCCACTGATGACACTTTAAGCAGTTTATTGGAAGTTGTTTCAGGTAACAAATTTCGAGGCTTGCTTGACTTTTACACAGAGATTCTGGTGGTAAAAACAGAGGGGGGGATATATAAATGTGAGCGGGGCACATAGACAAATAAATACAATGCAAATATGTAAAATGAATGAATAAATAAAATGTACAATGGCCAAGAAGAAAGAATAATATTACATAAACATAGTATTAAGACCAACATAAACATACTTGAAAACACTTAGGGGGAAAAAAGGAAAAGCAGTACAAATATTACATTTGCAAAATATATGGCTAATCCATAAAAGCACATGATGAAAAAACTCAGCGGTATAAATGACAATTATTTTGATAAATCTAAAAAAAGGGACTAACTATACTACTTATTCTGATATACTCACAATAAGCCCTGTAGACTAGACAATGGCCACAAGGAGTCATGGAACTCCTGTGAAGAAAGCATATGCTGTAAATGTAATGATTTTAATTAAAAAAATGCATTCTGTATACTGTTTCGGCAATCTCATTAGGTCCAAACGGGCAGATAGACCCCAAAGCCAAAGGCTGTCAGTCACAGCAAAGAGGCAGGGAAGGGGGCGTGGTTACCTTGACTTGAAGCAAGGAGGCCGCTGCCTCCTTGACTTCAAACATGACTAGAGAAACACGCCGGCAGGGGATAAAGGAACGTTTTCAGAGCTTTCGTCACATCTGCTTGCTGAAACTAATCATCAGAAACACACTACTGGCTACTCTCAGGTACTGCTGGCAGCTTCAGATGGTTTTAGGAGGCGACAGGTTCCCTTTAATCCATGTCACGGCAATCAAAGTACATGCAATGTTTCGGCTATATCGAAGCCCATCCTAACCTCAGGCCATTTACTGTGCTGCGTGTACAGTCATGGCCAAAAGTTTTGAGAATGACACAAATATTATATTTTCACATGATCTGCTGCCCTCTGGTTTTTATGTGTGTTTGTCAGATGTTTTTATCACATACAGAAATATAATTGCAATCATATTATGAGTAACAAAAGCTTATATTGACAGTTAGAATGAGTTAATGCAGCAAGTCAATATTTGCAGTGCTAACCCTTCTTCTTCAGGACCTCTGCAATTCTCCCTGGCATGCTCTCAATCAACTTCTGGACCAAATCCTGACTGATAGCCGTCCATTCTTGCACAATCAATGCTTGCATTTTGTCAGAATTTGTAGGTTTTTGTTTGTCCACCCGTCTCTTGATGATTGACCACAAGTTCTCAATGGGATTAAGATCTGGGGAGTTTCCAGGCCATGGACCCAAAATCTCTATGTTTTGTTCCCTGAGCCATTTAGTTATCACCTTTGCTTTATGGCAAGGTGCTCCATCATGCTGGAAAAGGCATTGTTGATCGCCAAACTGCTCTTGGACGATTGGGAGAAGTTGCTCTCGGAGGACATTCTGGTTCCATTCTTTATTCATGGCTGTGTTTTTAGGCAAGACTGTGAGAGAGCCGATCCCCTTGGCTGAGAAGCAACCCCACACATGAATGGTTTCAGGATGCTTTACAGTTGACATGAGACAAGACTGGTGGTAGCGCTCACCTCGTCTTCTCCGAATAAGCTGTTTTCCAGATGTCCCAAACAATCGAAAAGGGGATTCATCAGAGAAAATGACTTTACCCCAGTCCTCAGCAGTCCACTCCCTGTACCTTTTGCAGAATATCAGTCTGTCCCTGATGTTTTTTCTGGAGAGAAGTGGCTTCTTTGCTGCCCTCCTTGAGACCAGGCCTTGCTCCAAGAGTCTCCGCCTCACAGTGCGTGCAGATGCACTCACACCTGCCTGCTGCAATTCCTGAGCAAGCTCTGCACTGTTGGTAGCCCAATCCCGCAGCTGAAACACTTTTAAGAGACAGTCCTGGTGCTTGCTGGTCTTTCTTGGGCACCTTGGTGCCTTTTTGGCAACAATGGAACCTCTCTCCTTGAAGTTCTTAATGATGCGATAGATTGTTGACTGAGGTGCAATCTTTCTAGCTGCGATACTCTTCCCTGTTAGGCCATTTTTGTGCAGTGCAATGATGACTGCACGTGTTTCTTTAGAGATAACCATGGTTAACAGAAGAGAAACAATGATGCCAAGCACCAGCCTCCTTTTAAAGTGTCCAGTGGTGTCATTCTTACATAATCATGACAGATTCATCTCTAGCCCTGTTCTCATCAACACCCACACCTGTGTTAATGGAGCAATCACTGAAACGATGTTAGCTGGTCCTTTTAAGGCAGGGCTGCGATGATGTTGAAATGTGTTTTGGGGGATAAAGTTCATTTTCTAGGCAAATATTGACTTTGCAAGTAATTGCTGTTAAGCTGATCACTCTTTATAACATTCTGGAGTATATGCAAATTGCCATTATAAAAACTGAAGCAGTAGACTTTGTAAAAATTAATATTTGTATCATTCTCAAAACTTTTGGCCATGACTGTACTCTGACTGTACTCTGCCTGTACTGATAGGAGCTTGTTCCTGACTACAAGCTTGAAGCCTTGCAACGGTGTGTCTGACTTCAGTGGGTCAGCTGTCAATAACACTCCAGAAGACTACTCCAGAAGATAACAACCTGGTGGTTCCCCTGCAGAAAAGTCCAGATCCTTGCACAGGGGTTAAATAATGAAAGCCAAGGGACTGCCAGGATAATGTCCTTAGGAGTAGCCTAAAGTTAAATCTGTTGGTTGATACAGTGGTTCGACATCCATTGCCTTAACGACTAACACTGAGCTTGCTTGACAAAGAAAAGGTATTGTAAGGGATTAGGTAGCAGGGATGTCTTCTCCTGGGTAGACAGGCACAGCTTAGCAGGCACACAGTAGAAATTTCAGTCCAAGCAGATGGAAGTTCATTTAACTGACCTCAGCCAGTTTTTTTGTCAGGCTGAGGTACAGTACATAAAATAAAATACAGCAAACAAAATCCTCTGCCTGTCCGGTGGTAACTAAACAGCAGGTTTCCTCACTAACACAGTGCTGGCCTAATACCGGGCACCAAACAAAAAAGCAAAGTCCATACCTCTTAAAGTGCTCTCACAGGTTTCAAGCAGATAACCTGATCCCAGGCTTAGAGCAAGGTGTATCTGGGCTCCTGACTTTAAATAAGGCCAGCACACCTGAAGACTAAATAATACGGACATCCCAAGACCGAGGCCGACCCCTCTCCCCACTCCAACAAACCAGGCCCTGAAAGGAGATTTTCAAAAACCCTAACAGACAACAGCAGATCTCTGCCATTCACATATCCTGGTTGCTTTTTAATAAAACCATGACGTGAGGAACCTTGGACAAATATATATCCCATCCACCACTTCTCCGACGCTTGGTCACAGTATCCAGATCCATTGTAAACAATATAAATGAATCAAATAACACATCATTTTCTGTAAGAAAGTCCCATAGCCTAACTACTCTTACAGTATAGAACTCCATCAATGAGAATGATCTGAAGAACAATAGGTTTTGCAGTACTCTAGAATGTGTTCATTACATTGCAACTGCCCAAATGTAAGTTCCACCATATCTTTTGCTACAGAGCCATCTAAAATGTCCTATAAATAAACACCAATCAACTTTTTATAGCATAAATTGGTTCTCCCTCTACTACAGATGACTGCCATGATCGTGGATAGAGATGAGCGAGCATGCTCGTCCGAGCTTGGTGCTCGTTCGAGTATTACGGTACTCGTAAGTGCTCGCTGCTCGGACGAGTATATCGCCATGCTCGAGTAAATGGCATCTCCCACATTTTGAATTTTTGGCGCCTATAAACTCAGCCAATCACAAGCCAGGAGACTCTGCGTCAGCATCACGTGGGGCTCTTACATTTTGATAGCAGGGGTTGGCTGGCCTGATCAGGTGACCCTGGAATATATTAGTGACGTCCGGCGGTGCTCGGCTCAGAGGTTGTCTGGATGTCGTTAGGGACAGAGCTGCTGCGTTTCAGGGAGAGTGCTAGGGCCTGGATTTAGTTCTCTGTTAGGCAGGAATGATCTCAAAAGAACCCAACAGCCCTTCTAAGGGCTACAAGACATTTTTTTTCTCCTGGCTGGGCTGGCTGGCAATAGTAGTGCAGCTATCGCCATATATATCCCTTTTTTTTATTGTTTTATCTCAGTGATACAAATCCATTTCATACAGCAGTGTGGAACCATTCTGTGTGTCACAGTTCAGCTGTCCACTCACCACAAACCACAATCCGTATTTTCTGTCCAGGTGACCCATACTGTACGTCACATAATCAAATACGGTCTTTTTTGCTCTCACTGATACAGCTACATTACAAAAATCTCTGTGCAACATTTGTCTGGGTTGCACTTAAGCAGACCAAGTCTGCCTAATCTAATAGTTTCCATGTAATTGCTCCATACTGCACGGTACGTAATAACATACATAATTTAGCTGTAACTTATCCACCTATATAAAAACCACAATCCGTATTTTCTGTCCAGGTGACACATTCTGTACGTCACTTAATTAAAAAAGGTCTTTTTCTCTCACTGATACAGCTACATTACAAAAATCTCTGTGCGACATTTGTCTGGGTTGCACTTAAGCAGACCAAATCTGCCTAATCTAATAGTTTCAGTGTAATTGCTCCATACTGCACGGTACGTAATAACATACGTAATTTAGCTGTAACTTATCCACCTATATACAAAGCACAATCCGTATTTTCTGTCCAGGTGACACATTCTGTACGTCACTTAATTAAAAAAGGTCTTTTGCTCTCACTGATACAGCTACATTACAAAAATCTCTGTGCAACATTTTTCTGGGTTGCACTTAAGCAGACCAAATCTGCCTAATCTAATAGTTTCAGTGTAATTGCTCCATACTGCACGGTACGTAATAACATACGTAATTTAGCTGTAACTTATCCACCTATATACAAAGCACAATCCGTATTTTCTGTCCAGGTGACACATTCTGTACGTCACTTAATTAAAAAAGGTCTTTTGCTCTCACTGATACAGCTACATTACAAAAATCTCTGTGCGACATTTGTCTGGGTTGCACTTAAGCAGACCAAGTCTGCCTAATCTAATAGTTTCAGTTTAATTGCTCCATACTGCACGGTAACTTAATAACATACGTAATTTAGCTCTAACTTATCCACCTATATACAAAGCACAATCCGTATTTTCTGTCCAGGTGACACATTCTGTACGTCACTTAATTAAAAAAGGTCTTTTGCTCTCACAGATACAGCTACATTACAAAAATCTCTGTGCGACATTTGTCTGGGTTGCACTTAAGCAGACCAAATCTGCCTAATCTAATAGTTTCAGTGTAATTGCTCCATACTACACGGTACGTAATAACATACGTAATTTAGCTGTAACTTATCCACCTATATACAAAGCACAATCCGTATTTTCTGTCCAGGTGACACATTCTGTACGTCACTTAATTAAAAAAGGTCTTTTGCTCTCACTGATACAGCTACATTACAAAAATCTCTGTGCAACATTTTTCTGGGTTGCACTTAAGCAGACCAAATCTGCCTAATCTAATAGTTTCAGTGTAATTGCTCCATACTGCACGGTACGTAATAACATACGTAATTTAGCTGTAACTTATCCACCTATATACAAAGCACAATCCGTATTTTCTGTCCAGGTGACACATTCTGTACGTCACTTAATTAAAAAAGGTCTTTTGCTCTCACTGATACAGCTACATTACAAAAATCTCTGTGCGACATTTGTCTGGGTTGCACTTAAGCAGACCAAGTCTGCCTAATCTAATAGTTTCAGTTTAATTGCTCCATACTGCACGGTAACTTAATAACATACGTAATTTAGCTCTAACTTATCCACCTATATACAAAGCACAATCCGTATTTTCTGTCCAGGTGACACATTCTGTACGTCACTTAATTAAAAAAGGTCTTTTTCTCTCACTGATACAGCTACATTACAAAAATCTCTGTGCGACATTTGTCTGGGTTGCACTTAAGCAGACCAAATCTGCCTAATCTAATAGTTTCAGTGTAATTGCTCCATACTGCACGGTACGTAATAACATACGTAATTTAGCTGTAACTTATCCACCTATATACAAAGCACAATCCGTATTTTCTGTCCAGGTGACACATTCTGTACGTCACTTAATTAAAAAAGGTCTTTTTCTCTCACTGATACAGCTACATTACAAAAATCTCTGTGCGACATTTGTCTGGGCTGCACTTAAGCAGACCAAATCTGCCTAATCTAATAGTTTCAGTGTAATTGCTCCATACTGCACGGTACGTAATAACATATGTAATTTAGCTGTAACTTATCCACCTATATACAAAGCACAATCCGTATTTTCTGTCCAGGTGACACATTCTGTACGTCACTTAATTAAAAAAGGTCTTTTGCTCTCACTGATACATCTACATTACAAAAATCTCTGTGCAACATTTGTCTGGGTTGCACTTCAGCAGACCAAGTCTGCCTAATCTAATAGTTTCAGTGTAATTGCTCCATACTGCACGGTACGTAATAACATACGTAATTTTACTCTAACTTATCCTCCTATATATTTTCTTGTTCAATTTAAACAAGTCTGTGGGTTTCAGTACAGCAGGCCCATTTATTTTTTATTTTTTATATAATACACTTATATACAGAAAATGTTGAACCTCAGGGCTAAGGGTCTAGGACGAGGGCATGGGCGTGGGCATTCACTTACTGCAGGGTGAGACAGTACCTGCTGATGAGGGAGCAAGGGAACGCCGCAGAGCTACACTCCCTAGCTTCATGTCTCAACTTACAGGGACACGTGGTAGAGGACTGTTGAAACCACAACAGTGCGAACAGCTGATGTCGTGGATTGCGGACAATGATTCAAGCAATTTTTCCACCAGTCAGTCTTCCACGCAGTCCACCCACGTTACCCAAGGGAGCACTCCTCTGGCTTCTCCACCTCAACCTCCTTCCCCCCAGTCTGCCCCCTCCCAGGAAAATTTGGAATGCGATCTGGCATACTCTGAGGAACCCTTTTCTGGACCCTTCCCAGAGTCACAAACCACTTCTCAGGTTGCTGCTGACCTCTTTCCCGATGCCCAAGTTTTCCAACTGTCGCAGTCTGTGGGTGATGATGATGATGACAATGTTGACTTAGTGGAAGAAGTGTGTAAAGAGGTGTCAGACGATGAGGAGACACGGTTGTCAGACAGTGGTGAAGTTGTTGTCAGGGCAGGAAGTCCAAGGGGGGAGCAGACTGAGGAATCGGAGGATGACGAGGTGACTGACCCAAGCTGGGTTGATAAGCCGAGTGAAGACAGTGCTTCTGAGGCGGAGGCGAGTGCTGCACCAGAACAGGTTGGAAGAGGCAGTGGTGTGGCCAGAGGGAGAAGCAGGGCCAGAGCTGGTGCATCAGTAGCAACTGTTTCACGTAGTGAAGTTCCCGTGGCGAGGCCTAGACATTCGCAAGTCTGGAGGTTCTTTAAAGAAAGTGAGGATGACTGACGGACTGTGGTGTGCAACCTGTGACACACCAGGATCAACAGGGGTGCCACCACTACTAGCCTAACCACCACCAGCATGCACAGGCATATGAGTGCTAAACACCCCACTCAATGGAAGCAAGGCCGTTCACCTCCTGCGGGTCCCACCACTGCTCCTTCCCCTGTGTCACTCGCTGCCTCTGCTAGTCAACCCCCTGCCCAGGACCCCGGCACGAGCGCCTCCCGCCGGAAAACCACACCTTCGCCTCCACAATCCTCCACAGCGTCCACCAATGTGTCCCAGCGCAGCGTTCAGCTGTCTTTACAGCAGACGCTGAAGCGCAAGAGGAAATACAGTTCCACCCACCCACATGCTCAAGCCCTCAACGTCCACATCTCCAAATTGCTGAGCGTGGAGATGCTGCCCTATAGGCTGGTAGAGACCGAGGCCTTTCGCAATCTCATGGCGGTGACTGCCTCTCAGTATTCGGTCCCCAGCCGCCACTATTTTTCCCGATGTGCCGTCCCAGCCCTACACCAGCACGTGTCACAGAACATCATCCGTGCCCTGACCAACGCTGTTTCTGAGAAGGTCCACCTAACCACGGACACGTGGACAAGTGCTGCCGGGCATGGACACTATATCTCACTGACGGCACATTAGGTTAACTTGGTGGAGGCTGGGACTGAGTCTGACCCTGGGGCTGCTCATGTACTGCCCACACCGAGGATTGCGGGGCCTACCTTGGTCACGGTCTCTCAGACGTACTATGCCTCCTCCTCCGACCCCTCCTCCTCCACCGAATTACCATCCGTGGGCACGGCGCCTTCAGTCGGTATCTCTAGGCGCAGCAGCAGTGCCGTGGGTAAGCGCCAGCAGGCGGTGCTGAAACTGCTTAGCTTAAGTGACAAAAGGCACACCGCCCAAGAGCTGTTACAGGGCATCACGACGCAGACCGATGTGCGGCTGGCACCGCTGAACCTCAAGCCAGGCATGGTTGTGTGTTACAACGGGTGTAACCTGGTGGCGGCTCTGCAACTCGGCAGACTGACACATGTGCCATGCCTGGCCCACGTGTTCAATCTCATAGTTCAGCGGTTCCTCAAGACATACCCCAATCTGTCTGATTTGCTCACCAAGGTGCGCCGCATCTGTGCGCATTTCCGCAAGTCGACCACAGATGCTGCCACTCTCAGGGCATGGCAGCGCAGCACCGCCTACAACTGCCCGCTCACCAACTGTTGTGCGACGTGCCCACAAGATGGAATTCGACATTAAACATGTTATCCAGAGTTTACCAGCAGATCACAGCGATTGTAGACTGCCAGATGTCAACTTCCACCAGAACTGGTAGTCAGGTCACTCAGATTCCTCAAGTCTACAATGAGGAGTGGACGTGGATGTCTGATATCTGCCAGGTGTTGAGCAACTTTGAGGAGTCAACACAGATGGTCAGCGGCGATGCCGCCATTATCAGCCTCACCACCCCGCTGCTTTGCTTGTTGAGAAACTCACTGCTCAGCATGAAGTCGGATGCTTTGCGCTTGTCACAAGAGACGGTGGAGGAAGATACGTCGCTTGATAGCCAGAGCACCCTCCGGTCTGTTTCTCAGCACGTATCGGAGGAGGGGGATGAGGATGAGGAGGAAGAGGAGGAGAATGTCGGCGAGACAGAAGAGGGTACCAGTGCTCAGTCCTTAACTCTTGAGCGTGTATGGTCTGAAGAGGAGGACTTGGAGGAGGAGGAGGAAATGGAGAGTCAGGCCAGTGAGGAGAGGGAATTCTTGCGTGTTGGGACTCTGGCGCACATGGCAGACTTCATGTTAGGCTGCCTATCCCGTGACCCTCGCGTTAGAAGCATTTTTTCAAACACCGATTACTGGGCGTTCACTGTCCTGGACCCACGGTACAAGCAGAACCTTTCCACTCTCATCCCTGTAGAGGAAAGGAGTATGAGAGTGAATAGATATCAACAGGCCCTGGTGCACAAGCTGAAACAATCCTTCCCATCTGACGCCGCTAGCAGCAGAGGGCATGGTTCTGTGGGCCAAGTAGCGGGGGAGAGGAGGCGAGCAGGCAGCTTGTCCAGCACTGGCAGGGGAACGCTCTCCAAGGCCTTTGCCAGTTTTATGTCACCCCAGCAAGACACTGTCACCTGTCCCCAGTCTAGGCAGAGTAGGGGGGAGCTGTACAGAAAGATGGTGAGGGAGTACCTAGCTGACCATGCCAACGTCCAGACCGATCACTCTGCTCCATACAACTACTGGGTTTCAAAGCTGGACACGTGGCTGTACGCCTTGGAGGTGCTGGCCTGCCCTGCCGCTAGCGTGCTGTCAGAGCAGGTATTTAGTGCAGCTGGTGGGTCATCACCAATAAGCGTACACGCCTGTCAACTGACAGGCTGACGCTTATTAAAATGAACAAAGCCTGGATTTCGCCGGACTTCAAATCTCCTCCGGGGAAAAGCAGCTAAAGATTAACATTAATTATGTATCCCATTCCTCTTCTCTAATCCTCCTACTCCTCCTCCTCCTTGTCGTCTTTGCCTAACGTTGACCCAATAAACGCCATTTTTTAGAGGTCCAACTGGCACTCTTTTACCACAATTTTTCTGGAGGTCCACCTACAGGCCCTCTCTCCAAACAATTTTTCCGGAGGTCCAACTACAGGCCCTCTCTCTAAACAATTTTTCCAGAGGTCCACCTACAGGCCCTCTCTCTACACAATTTTTCCGGTGGTCCACCTACAGGCCCTCTCTCTGAACAATTTTTCCGGAGGTCCACCTACAGGCGCTCTCTCTAAACAATTTTTCCGGAGGTCCACCTACAGGCCCTCTCTCCAAACAATTTTTCCGCAGTGTCAACTACAGACAGTGTAAAACAATGTTTCAGGAGCGTCAAACAGACAGTCCAAAACAATTTTTCAGGAGGCGCAAGTACCGACATTTAAAAAAAATATATTTTGCTGATTGTAGACATTATGTACTCCAAAAAGAAAAAAATTTAGTGGTGTAACCGCCATGCTGTGTCAGGCTAAATTTTTGGGTGCTTCACCAGCTACTGCATACTAACTCAGTCACTCTGTTGTCACCGCCGCCATACAGGGCCACGAAAAATGTTTATGTGGTTCGCTTGCTACCGCAGTGTCACTCGCTCTCTCTGTTGTCACCACTATAGTGGTTTGCACTATAGCAGCCCAAGTCTGCACATTCCCCTTTTTGTCTCCAAGTGATCTATACTGCACGTCATGTAAAAAAATTGGTTCTTTTGCTCTCAGTGATACAAATCCATTTCATAAAATCCTTTCTTTCTCTTTAACTGGTCTATACTGAACGTCACTTTTAAAAATACATCTTTTTCCTCTCTCTCTCTCCAAACTATTTTTCCGGATAGGTGTCGTATACGGTATTAAACTGAGAAGAATACATACAACACATACCCCACTTGATCAATTTCATAGTTGACAACTGTACTGGTTGATGCTAAATTTTTAAGTTGGGGTCCTGCGTCGTCATTCGAACTCCATCCGGCTGTTGTCACCACCACACAGGCTAGCCAAGGGGGCACACCTCTGGCTCTTCCAGCTCAACCGCCTGCCCCCCACCTACAGGCCCTCTCTCCAAACAATTTACCCGGATAGGGGACGTATTAGATTTTGAACTGATTTTTTTTTGTTGTTCTTTTAATTGGCTCCTGACCTGAGATAGGCAGAGCATGGACACGTCCCCTTAGCTGCAGTAGAAAAGACACTCCCCTGGCCAGAGCAAGCTCTTTTTCCTTTTCCGTGTTCGAAAAATCCATGAAATATATGGTCCCAAGATAGGGGACGTATACAATTTTAAACTCAGATGAATCGATACCACACATGCCCCACTAGTTCAAGCTCAATGTTGACAGCCGTACCAGTTGATGCCAAATTTTTAAGTGGGGGTTCCACCACTACCAGCCTAACCACCACCAGCATGCGCAGGTATACGAGTGCTAAACACTATGGAACCAAGGCCGTCTATTCCCCTCATGCGGGTCCCACCACTGCTCCTTCCCCTGTGTCATTCGCTGCCTCTGCGAGTCAACCCCCAGCCCAGGACCCCGGCACGAGCGCCTCCCGCCGGAAAACCACCCCTTCGCCTCCATGATCCTCCACACTGTCAACCAATGTGTCCCTGCACAACGTTCAGCTGTCATTACAGCAGACGTTGGAGCACAAGCAGAAAAAAGTTCAGCCCACCTACATGCACAAGCCCTCAACGTCCACATACAGGGCCACGCTAAATTTTTAATGTGCTCTACCTGCTACCGTCGTGTAGCTCGGTCACTCTGACTGAGTCTGACCCTGGGGCCGCTCATGTACTGCCCACTTGGTGGATTGCAGGGCATACCTCGGTCACAGTTTCTCAGACTTACTATGCCTCTTCCTCCAACCCCTCCTCCTTCGAATTACCATCCGTGCTTCACCTCCTGCTACCTCAGTCTAACTTGGTCACTTGTTGGTGTCACCGCCATGCTGTGTCAGGCTTATGACTGCATCGTGTGGCTGGGGATAGGAGAGCAGTGCCAGCATGGGTATGGGTGATGGACCTTCATTGCACCTAGTTGGGTGCTTCCGTAACATGTGATGGGCATGTGCCTCGCCTTTCTTGGTCTGGGTGAGCACAATTGTCATGAGGGTAACCACCAGGCTGTTGCCTGAGAATTTGGGGTAATGGTGGGATTAGGAAGCCTCAGAGGCATCCATGCATGCTGCCACTGCTGTTTCCTGTCCATTTCCGTGGTGTTTCCATCATTTTCTGAGGTTTCCAGGTTTTCACCCAGCCTTCCCTAGGCAGAGCCTTGGTCCCCTGAAAAAAATGCTCGAGTCTCCCATTGACTTCAATGGGGTTCGTTACTCGAAACGAGCACCCGAGCATCGGGAAAAGTTCGTCTCGAATAACGAGCACCCGAGCATTTTAGTGCTCGCTCATCTCTAATCGTGGACCATGTGGATCAAAATGTCATCAGGTCTATATGTATATGGAATCTCACTTTTTCCAACGTCTTGACAAATACAAATTAATTTGTATCAATACTATGATTTTTCTATATGAATAATGAGACCTTACCACATGCCACTTATGTTCCGATACAGGACTGCTGACCATAACTGCCTTGTAAAATGTCTGCCTTTGGCTTCAATTTTTAATACCATTGCACCAAGAATAAACTGATGCCTAGAACTCTTTGAACTTTTATGAAAACTTTTATGAAAACCAAATAAATGTGGTTAATAATGAAATGAGGGGTCCCCGATTCCCCCAAGTGAATGGTGTGATGGTCAATCATTCATGCTTCTACTCCATGGGACTGACAGAGATAGCCAAGCACCATACCTGGCTTTCAGTAGTATCATTGCTCCATTGACTTGTATGATTGGCGGTGGTCCCAGCAGTCAGACCTCCACAATCAGATACTCATCACCTATCCTGGTGATATAATATGAATTGCCATGATAGAAAAAGCAGTTTTGACGCCTCTATAAGTGACATAGGTGATGGAGGGAAATGCAAAAGCATACCTACATGTTAACACTTGATCCTGGTATTCAAAGTTTATTGCTTGAGTACACACTTTACAGGGGACTTTCATAATTGCATTATGTTGGAGTCCCTAAAATTGATTTGAAAATTGATTTATCAAAGCTAAGCAAAGTGGGAATGGATTAACAGTGGAGCTATTATGTAAAAAAAAGTTTAAAAAAATCAAGCAGTCCATAACAACCAGATTACTTACAATATGAACGCTCTTTGGCTGGCTAATTGTTAACATCCTTCTGTATAACTATTTCCAAATTAGTCAATGTAAATAACTACCTACATACCTTTCCTCTTTTTCCAGGTTCTGGGAACTTCTATGGAGAACTTCAACCAAACACTTCCAAGATTGTTCTTCTTGAATGGAATATCTACTGTCCCTCACTTCAAAATTATAGGGTTTCTTCTATTCATCGTTATGTATTTGTTTACATTGGCAGGAAATGGTCTTCTTCTCATTACAGTAAGGCTCAGCCTAGCATTACACACCCCTATGTACTTCTTCCTGAGTAATCTATCTTTCATTGACATCTGTTTTTCCTCCACCGTAGTTCCTGTAATCCTCAGAAATACTTTATCTGCAGACAACAGTATTTCAGTGAGGGGCTGTGTTTTCCAAATGGTCTTCTCATTAGTACTTGGGGTAGCAGAATGCATCTTACTTGCTGTCATGGCCTATGATAGGTTTGTGGCCATCTGTAAACCATTACACTACAACATCATTATGAACATGAGGTTTTGCATTATCTTAGCCATAATACCATGGATTTTTGGTCTCATAAACTCCTTTATACAAGTGTCCATCACCTGGCAACTTCCCTTCTGCAGATCTCATCATCTTAACAATTTTTTTTGTGAAGTACCTGCCTTCTTACGACTGTCTTGCAGGGATCCTTGGCTTAACGAGATAGCCATGTATGTAGCAGCAGGGATCATTGTCTTGTGTTCTTTTCTCTTGACTTTGATTTCCTATGTTTTTATCATCTTGACCATTGTAAAGATCAGTTCCTCACAAGGAAGGCATGCAGTTTTTTCCACATGCATCTCCCACCTCACTGTCGTTATTCTTTATTATGGAACCCTCATGTCCATCTATCTTCAGCCTCGATCTTCTCATTCTCCAGAGACAGACAAGGCTGTATCAGTTCTCTATACGTTAGTTACTCCTATGTTGAATCCCATCATTTACAGCATCAGAAATAAGGAAGTCAAGAACTGTATAATAAAGAACATAACAAAAAACAAGCCCAACTGTCTATAGACATTCTGACATTATCTATTGTAATGAAGCACAATCAAACTATAATAAAGCAGAAGAGACTTATGAAAACCACAAATGATTACTTTTTCTGTATTTTTTAGACTATAAAATGCACCAAATTCTAAATTGAATACAGGTTTAGTCCATAATATTTCGGAACTACCCTGTAGGTCTAAACTAGTTGAGGGATTAATGCAACCTATTTCGGTAATTTAGGTTAGAAGAGGCATTGAAAACACTTTGAGCAATATGTCACTAGTAGAAAGTGTAATGCACAGAGAGTAACATGCGAGTGTATTCAGCATTGCAGTCTAGTGGCAATGATCCACCGGACTTCCAGTTAAAGATTGGAAGATTGGAGAGGCATTGATAACAGAGGAAAAAAGAAGAGGCAGGAAAAAGGAAATGAAAAAATGGACATTTTGACCCACGCTAGTTCTAAGTTAAACAACTATAAATTACACATCAATGATTTGTGTTTGTGATTTGGACTATTTTGTACACCAGCTTGTAAAAGAGCTGGATTTCAAGTCTTCTAAGCATTGCTCCCGGTTAGCCGGAATCCTACTCCACACTGATGAGGGGTAGCATCCCAAACAGCTGTCCATGCTTAGGCATTCCCTTGTCACATCCTTAAAGGGGTATTCCAGTAAAGTAACTTAATTTTTTAAAAACTGCATTAACCAGAGCTTCAATTTACCTTGCATTCAATTGTCTAGCTCCTGTGTGAGCCTGCAAGACACTGAGAGTATCCTGGCGCCTGATCTTCCTTCACAAAACTACATACCCCACAATCCCTAGCTTTCCTGCTGTGAGTTTCTGCTTGTTCATGATTGTTGCTGTTTATTGATTGGCTGCCTGATATTCCAGACCAGACACGCCCCCTCTGCTCAGGAATCAGCAGCACATTGATATCAACACACTGAGCATGTTCAACCTAGCAAAAGCTCAGGTTTACAGGCCGATGCCATGGGAATTTATAAGGAAACACAGTGGGTAGCAGAAGAAGAAAACTACTTTTATTACTACTGAACGGTAATTATGTGAAATTGACATTATATTAGGCAATTATTAATGATAATTAGTCTAAAACATAAGTTATATTTATGGTAACTGGAATACCCTTTTAAGACTTGTAACAGAGCTGGATTATGACACAGGGACCACTTACTATGGTGCATTTCGTGATCTCTAAAATGGGGACATCCCTTTGCTTGGTTTTCATTCCCTGGAGGGATAGCTGGCTTTCACTGTGTTGAAGGGGCTCCATGGTTATTATTCGTATTACAGTTTCCCAGGGAGCTTTGTACATAGGATTGTCGCATTAAGACTCTTAAATAAGGCTCCATAGCTGCAAGCTGCCCCAGGACCACCAAGTGGCCAACACAGTCTTGGCCCCAGCCCATGTTAGAAATGACCACTCACCTTTAGCTCGTAGCTGCAACAAGACAGTAGTATAACTGTAGTCATTCTCCACACAGAATAATTTATTACCACACACAGGTTAAGGCTATATTCACACAGACCAACTTCAAAGGTAATGTACATCTTCTGGACATTTTTTTATGATTGCATTTTACTTATTTGGGGCTCAAAATCTTTTTTTTTTCAATTGGTCTTAAATAAAAAAAATATTGAGTGGTTCTGTCACAAAGGGTTTCAGGGGTTGTCGAAGTTATATTGATATCCTCAGGAAAGGTAATCAATATCAGATCGGCGGGGTCCGAAACCCATCACCCCCGCCGATCAGCTGTTTGAAGAGGAGGCGTGCGCTGTGCCAGCGCTGCCTCCTCTTCTTTGTTTACTCGCTCACCATTAACAGCCGGAGCGGTGAGCAGGTTTAATTACACCTAACCATCCCATTCCTTCCAATGGGATGGCTCGTTCCCATACACTTGTACAGGAGCAATCCATCCCAATCATTTCAATTAGATGTAATTACATCTGCTCACCGCTGCGTATGTTACGGCGAGCAGGTATACAATGAAGAGGAGGCAGCGCTGGCACCGTGCGCACCTTCTCTTCGAAGAGCTGATCGGCAAGGGTGTCGGACCCCTACCGATCAATAAATATAACTTCGACAACCTTTAACTGGCTTTCTAGCTGTGTAAATGCTACTTTCTCTTTGTGCCAGTCATCTAATAACCCTTATATGTAAATTTCTAAGAGGTCATAAACACTTATTTATGCCATATTCTTATCAGTAAAATAAGGATTGATGAGTGTATGTAATGTCAGAAAGCAGAGATAAGGAGCCTGTCAGCTCCCTGCCTGACAGAGCAGAGAGAAAATTCAGATCCTGCTACTAGACCATCTCAGCTATGTACAGAGAAAAGGACTCCAGATTTTTAATAACTGCCAAATAACAAAAACTGATTTTAAGATGATAATGAGTACAATGCACTAATAAAAAAATGCACCCAAAGGTGTACATAGCCTTTAAAGGCGTTTTCTGAGACCTTCATACTCATGACCTATCCTCTGGATAGGTCATCAGTATCTGATAGGTTGGGGTCTGATACCTGAAAACTTTGAAGATCTGCTCTTTAAGAAAGGCATCAACACTCATAATAGCACCATGGCCTTCTCTCAGTTCACGAAGAACAGCACCATACATTGTATAATGGCTGCGCCTAGGCCATGTGGCCAATGATCATGATGTCACATGGCCTAGGCAAGGCTGCGAGTAGGTCACGGCGCTACTGCAAACACCTGTGCCTTCTCAAATACCTTCTCAAAGCACTACTAAGAATAAAGTCAGGTTGATGTTGGTAAACATCCACTATCGGCTGGGGAACATGTTTGCACTGACTTCATCAGAGTGAAGGACCCCCTCCATGACATTCATATGACCTAATAAGCAAGGGGTAGATATTGCTACTTTAACAAACTTAGGCAAGTATAAGTCATCCACAGATACTTATTGGAGTTAATAGTTAATCTCAAAGGAGTCGGTAATTGAGCTGGGATTAATTATAACTACATCACTGCCCCTTGCCACCTGCTGTACTAAAATATATAATGATTGCAGAAAAACATGCTGCAATATGTTCCTATATATATATATATATATATATATATATATATATATATATATATGTTTTGTTGTATGACACATTGAGCACTGCTCCATAAGAATACGATAAGGTAAAGTTACAAGCAAAAGTAAGTGAACACTCTGGTATTATATGGATTTTTGCATTGATTACTAACAAACCAGGCAAGGAATCATGACATACTGCTTGTTGCTGCAAATATTTGATGGCCCTTGAACTAGGGAGCCCTCAATGTCTGAAGTTACCAAATTTTAAGATGAGTTCTTCCCCAAGGGGTGGTAAGGAGATTGGTGGTGAGTGTTCAATAGAGTCCCTTGTCCATGAGATCTCTGTTGCTTTATTTATAATGACCTAGACCTGCCTCTTACAGCCTAAGGATAACATAAGACTTTTTACCATATAGGTACATAACCAAACTTGAGATCAAGCAGCATCTGTCTGTGATAGTGGACATATTAAAGACAATGTCCCATGTGTTCATATATAGCAAGGTCAAAGGATAAGTCTCCAGTGCAAGCTGGCATCTAGCAATACTTATGTTCACATTCACAAGCTTAAAGGGGTTGGCCACTTTCTGGTTATTGTTGACCAGTGTGTATATAAGATGATTATATGGTAAGTACTAATATAACCTTTGTTGAAATTCTGCATCATTTGCTGCATTTTATAAGGTACACAACGTCTTTTGTGCTCTCTACACAGAGGTCTTGTCCATAAAATGGCCACTGATGGAGGGTCATGTGGCAAATCCCCTCCATGTGACGTCTCCTCCATTCAGATACACTGCCCTTGCCATCTGCACTTGTTCTGTTTGGAGTTTAGTGCAGGTGCGGTGTGTGTGAATGAAGGAGACATCTCACGGAGGGGATTTGCCTGGTCACATGACCCTCCATCAGCAGCCATTTTATGGACAAGACCTCTGTGTGGACAGCACAAAAGACGTTGTGTACCTTATAAAATACAGTAAATGATGCACAATTTCAACAAAGACTATATTAGTAAGTGTTTTATAATCATCTTATATACACGCTGGTCAACAATAACCAGAAAGTGGCCAGCCCCTTTAAGGGGGACAAATCAAGCAACATCAGCAACCATTCCATTTATTGTCCCAATTAAATAATATCCAAACAAAATTTAAATTTGATAAGCTTTATAAATGTATACACTTCTATCCAAAGTTGAAAACTTTTATATCACATTTGGAATTCATTTGCATATTATATAATTGGAATAGTGAGATCATTGAAGGTATTACAATGTGCACATTGAGTAAAATCGACAATAGGATGAATCTTTGAATAATTAACTTGTAGACCCCCTTTTGCAGAAATCACCACCATCAAATGTATTCTGCAGCTGCCAATAAGATTTGCACAATGTGGAGGAGGAATTGTGGACCATTCCTCTCTGCAAATGTTTTTCAATATTTCTGGGAGGCCTTGTGTGCTCAGCCCTCTGCAGGTCATGTCACAGCATCTCCATAGGGTTATGGTCATGATGTGTCCATTCCAAAAAAAAATAAAAAATCCTCGATTCCCACCTTCTTTAGTTAATTTTAGTATCTGTGTGTTATTAGTATTTTTAGGTGGATTATCTGTTTCTGCAGTATAGTATTGGAGAGCACAGAGAGCACAGTATTAGGGAGTTGAGAAGGTGTGGGCATGATGGAATAGTAGGAAACTAAGATGTCTGTTTGTCAAACTTTGCAGAGACAAGAGATGGCTGAAAGAAATCATCATGGTGATCTGATCTGAATGGAGAACATAAGGAAAAAGAATATCTACATAAGAGGATATCACTGAATTTAATAGGTAAGTGGTGCTGTATGTGATGTTTTCCAAGTAAGTCTTCAACAGTAGGACTGAAGGGAAGGGGTTAGGTTGAGAATTTGGCATGGGGCGGTTGTAATTTCAATTTTTACCTCAGGCAGCAGAAAGGCTAGGTGCACCCTTGCCCTTGCCACAAAGCACTGAGGGAAGGGGGCCCCAAACTGAAATTTTGCACCAAGGCCTATGAGACTTTAGCTAGCTCGTGATAACAAATCTTTTAATTGACCTCCTTAGGGGACATATGTGCCAAAAATATTTTAAAGAAATAAGTAGAATATTTAAAAAAGTAAAATAAAAAACCATTGCGTTTTTTTAATGCATTTACATACATATTACATATTAAACCCACCCAACACAAAATAGGGAACTCATTTTAATAATTTATTTTGGTTTCACGTTGCACATTGAAAGAATAAGGAGCCAAAGTTAACCAATGAGCACTTTACTTGGTAGTAAGGCAGTAATAACCAATGAGCGCTGTCCTCTGCAGTGAAGTGTTTATATGTATGTATAATTAATCATTTATCGACTGATTTGCATATTTCTTCAGAATGAAAGATGTATGATTATTGTCAGCACATGTCTCTGTCTAATCAGGGATGTGCTGCAGATAATCAGTAGAATCGAATGAGGGAGGAATGACTGTGGTAGTGATCATTCCTCCCCATTCACTTTCCATTGCCTGTGTAAGAGGCCAGAGCAAGCAAGTGCCTATAAACAATTTTTTGTAGCCCCTTTAAATAAAACAATGTGGCTCCCAGGCCAAAAAAAGTTGATCAGATCACCATTAGACCTCCATGTCAGACCCAGATATCAAACCTCCATTAGAGACCCCCATATTAGTACCCCCATATTAGAACTCAGATCAGACCCCCTTTAGACCTCCATATCAGACCCCTCACCCCCATATCAGATATCAGATCAAACATTAGACCTCCCATGCAATCTTCGCTCCCTGATTTTCTCTGGGCCCGCGCTGCATTGTCATGTGACTGCGTGCAGGATCCTGATGCTATACACAGGACAGTGGAGCGCGACCTGGACAAGTCCAGAGAGGAGGTGTACAGGACTTCAGTCAGGGTTCACTCCCCTGCCTCCTGCATACTAACTCCATAATAAGCACTAACTAGTGTCCACTTTCTAGGACACACTGCCTCTTACAAAGCAAAAAAATACAGTAATTGGCAGTGCACCAATGGTAAGGGACCCCTGGCTTAGGAGTCAAGTCACAACTGGGACCGCTATAACCCCTATAGCTATGCCACTGTTTATTATATATTTTATGGGAGCTTTGTACAAGCTGATCAGGGTCTCCTAAGACCCTGCAGCTCAGCTCTGCTCCCTAGATGCCCTTAGATGAAAAGGCAGGACCTTTAATTCAGTGCTGTGCAGTGCTCTGGTAAGAAACAGCTTATCCAAATTTTGCCCTGACTTCGACCTGTAACCCAATCATAAATGTTGCCTGATCCCTAGGTGTCTGGCACCATTGTTTCTGACTCATGTGAGCCAACAGCCAACTACACTGGGTATATCTCAGGAGGCAGCTGCTTCCTTGCAGCTAAGACCAGATGCCTTATAGAGATTAAAGGGTGAAAACCAAGGCACCACCAGGATATTGCCTTAAGGGATAGCCCAAGGCCAAACCGGTTAGTTGATACAGTGCATCCACACCCATTGTCTGTTAAAAAAAGGTAACGCGCCCACCATATCATAGACGGCCTCTTGTGTCATTTTCATAAAATTATACAAAAATTATACCAAAGTATTTTTTTTTACCACTGTTGTCCAGCAACCATACATGTAATAGAAGAACGCCCCAAAATTTGCAGTATCATGCCACAATTTCACCCCAATTACACAATCACAGATTAACGGATTTACTTACAGTATGTATAAAAAGAAAGTGAACATCCCAAAATCTGTTGTATCAAACCGCAATTTCACCCCAATAACAGAATCAAGGATTAATGGAATTACTTATACACAAAAGAATGCAAAAAACAAAAATCAGCAGTATTACAATCCTTTTTAACCCCAATTAGAGCAGCAAAGTGTAATAGAATTGCTCCTATTAGCCAGGCTTTACACTCTCCTATTGGTCTCTGCTCTCTTCCATATAGTTTGAATAAAGTATCTCTGTTATATCCCTACACTATCTCTAAGCTGTCCCTGAACTGCTCAAGTAGTAATATTTTGCAAATAAAGTGTTTCCTATCAGTTGTCCCTAGTGCCTGTAATGTCTCCCCCTGCACTAAGTTCACTGTAAAATAGTAGAAACTGCTTTTTATAGGGCAGTGTCATCACAGTGGGCTGGCTGCATGTCATTATGGGTGATCCCTCATTTCCAGGCTTCCTACTTCCTCTTTCTAAGATGTGCAGCAGCCATTTTAGACAATATCTGCTACCATGAAGCGCAAGGAAATTTGACGAATCCAATCTTTCCTGAAATTCTGATCGAATTCCACTTCATCAACTTTGATTCGCTCAACACTAATCATAACACATAACACAGTATTAATACAGGTCAAAATACATTTAGCTTAAAAAAAGTTAAATGTTAAATATAATAATTAATACAAAAGGCACAACAAAGTGCAACTTGAAGAAACTTTATTCAAACCACAGTGAAACTGAAACTTTCCAGCAACTTCAATCATCTCAGATGTCTACAGGGCAATAATTCAATGGGAATTCCTGAACTTCTTTTACTTAATTTGTGTCCTTTAGGCAGTGACATGCCTAGGGTGTTTGGCACCCAGGGTGGGTGCTTTCTCTGGCACCCCCACCCTGCCCCCCCCCAAAAAAAGTAATAATCCTCATTGCACCCCCTTCACAGTAATAATCCCGATTGTGCCCCCTTTATACTAAAATTGCCCACTATGCCTCCATCATAGTAATAATGCCCACTGTGCCCCTTCTTAGTAATAATTCCCTATGTGCCCCCTTCAGAGTAGTAATGCCGACTGTGCTAGTAATGCTTTCTGTGCCCCCTCCATAGTAGAAATCCCCATTGTGCACCTTCATAGTAATAATGCCCACTGTGCCCCCTTCACAGTAATAATGCCATCTGTGCCACCTTCATTGCAGTAATGCCCTCTGGCTCTGCGCCCCCTCCATTGTAGAAATGCCCTCTCTGCCCTCCACATAGTAGACATGTCTTCTGTGCCCCCTCCATAGTAATAAAGGTCTCTGTGCCCCCTCCATAGTAATAAAGGTCTCTGTGCCCCCTCCATAGTAATAAAGGTCTCTGTGCCCCCTCCATAGTAATAAAACTGTCTGTGCCCACTCCATAATAATAAAGGCCTCTGTGCCCCTTCCATAGTAATAAAGGCCTCTGTGCCCCCTCCATAGTAATAAAGTCCTCTGTTTCCCCTCCATAGTAATAAAGGCCTCTGTGCCCCCTCCATAGTAATAAAGTCCTCTGTTTCCCCTCCATAGTAATAAAGGCCTCTGTGCCCCCTCCATAGTAATAAAGTCCTCTGTGCCCCCTCCATTGTAATAAAGGCCTATGTGCCCCTCCATAGTAATAAAGCCATCTGTGCCCCCTCTATATTAATAAAGGCCTCTGTGCCCCCTCCATAGTAATAAAGGCCTCTGTGCCCCCTCCATAGTAATATAAGCTTCTGTGCCCCCTCCATAGTAATAAAGGCCTCTGTGCCCCCTCCATAGTAATAAAGGCTTCTGTGCCCCCTCTATAATAAAAAAAAATAAAACATACAGTACCTACTCACCTTGTCCCGTTCCTGAAGCTCACATACCTCTTTTCACTGCAGGCAGAAATAGCTCTGGAGCACTGTGTGGGCAGACTTATGCAGATTTCCAGGCTACAGGCTGTGCCCACAAAGGCCAGCAGCGCGATCTGTGCAGGCTGAACGGTGGAGCGGAGAAAAGTCTTCCTCCTTTACCATTCAGCGTGCCACCAGCCTGAATAAGAGGAGGAGCGCACACAGTATATTAGAGGGAGCATTGATAGCATAATAGTTTGCTCTATGCTGGTTGAAAGAGAGCAGACACTATTTCAACCATAATCAGGAGATCTTCAAGTGTGGTCAATAAACAAACAAATATGTGTTCATCAACCAAAATTTTTGATTCATGAAAAAAGTGCAAACATTTTTAAGAAAAGATCATAGCTCAAGTTTAGATTTTATGCTAATTGTAGAGCTATAGCAGAACCGAATTTCTTATTTACCCCAATGTATTTTCTGTCATTATGGAGGCTTGTCATGGCATGAAACTGCCATCAATACAGCAGAAAACACAAATCAATAAATCAATAATTTAAACCGTTTTCTACAAGAAAATACCTAATGTTAAAAACTATATATTGTACAGTACAGCAGCAAAATGCTCATTTATCAGGTAACCCATCCATGTTGGGCTGATAAATATTATACTTTTATATGTCAGATTGTATTATATAGAAGTATAGTAGGATAATTATGACATTAAAGTCAAGCTAGGATGAGTTGTTCCTTGAAGGGTTGAAGACCAGAACAATGGTGATCTAGACCTTCTGCTTAGAATAATGCTAAACCAGTGCTCTTCAGTAAGAATACATAGAAGATAAACCATGGGACTCTAACTGTTTTATCTCTTAGCTACCATTCACCAGCTACAGAACATCTAATGGAAGACTCAAATCAAACATCTCCAGAAGGATTCATCCTCCTTGGTCTGTCCAATATCCCATATCTTCAGGTCATTTGCTTTATTGTGTTCTTGATAATATATATGATAACATTGTCGGGAAATGTTCTACTGATCATCGTGGTGAGGAACAACTCAAAGCTACACAATCCCATGTACTTCTTCTTGACTAATCTCTCCACAATTGACATCTGCTTCTCCTCCACCATTGTGCCTAAAATTTTAATAAATACTCTTTCCGAAGACAGAAGTATTTCTCTGGTGGGATGTGCACTTCAAATGTATTTCCACATGGCATTGGGAGCCACAGAGTGTGTCCTTCTTGCCGTCATGGCCTATGATCGATTTGCAGCCATTTGTAGACCACTGCACTACCAAACAATTATTAACAAGAAGATGTGTGCTTGCTTAGCTTCCATGTCGTGGGGTGTGGGTTTCGGTAATGCCACTATTCATACGCCCCTCACTTTCCAACTACCCTTTTGTAAATCCCATCATGTCAACCATTTCTTCTGTGAAATGCCTCCTTTTTTTATCCTCTCCTGCAAAGATACCCGTACCAATGAAATAGTCATGTACGTTGCGGCAATGTTTATTATCATGTATGCTTTCCTTCTGACGTTAATTTCATATATCCAGATAATCCTCACTATCTTTAAGATCCGTTCTTCAAAAGGGAGAGAGAAAGCTTTTTCCACGTGTGCCTCCCACATCACTGTTGTGTCTCTGTACTATGGGACTATCATCTTCATGTACCTGAAACCTCGTTCTGCATACTCTCCTGAGATAGGCAAGACCATGTCTATTCTATACACAGCGGTGACTCCAATGTTGAATCCCATCATCTACAGCATGAGAAACAAGGATGTTAAAGACACCATCAAAATTAGATTTTCGAACAAATCAAACCATTGAAACAAGAAACATGGTTCCAAAACACTAAGCAAATTCAGAAGATTTACTGACTAAGGGAGGCATTTATCAATTGCACAGGTTTTTCTGCCAATTTTAGGGCTGTCTTTGGATTTTTGTCCTGGGCCAAATTTATGAGCTAACGCACAGATTTCATAATTTTGTTGTACATGTAATGTGGTTTTGCCTCTTTTCAGTGATTGTGGGGGTAACTGATGTACCTTGTGAGAGATTTCCCAGTATCGCACATCATAAATGAACCTTAAAAGTGATCTATTTTTCAAAAACACCATCTTCTCACTCAACTTCTGAAAGAGGAGTGGGAAGACAAAAGTTAGAATATTTTGTACAAATTGTCATGTGTGCCAAAACATGCAACAATTCAGCACCACAAAATTGGCGTGACAGCTTTCATAAATGTCCCTCTAGATTTTTATCAAGTATATTCATTTCATTGACTAACATGGTTGGCATTATTCTACGTGTCATTAATGTCTCATTAGTGGTGTATACTTGTGTAACTTCTGGAACTTCGATAGATCATGAGAACGGTTTTCTGACCCAATAGGATTGGGTTGCATTTCATACACAGCGTGGGGTTGGGTGTAACACTGTATTTTACCTAGCGCTGATGCAGGACAAACATTTACCATCATACAATGCAAAATAGGTACACCACAGAACTCAAATAAAGCTCATGTATGATTGAAACTTCAGACGTAGACTACTATATACAGTGGGGAAAAAAAGTATTTAGTCAGCCACCAATTGTGCAGGTTCTCCCACTTAAATAGATGAGAGAGGCCTGTAATTGACATCATAGGTAGACCTCAACTATGAGAGACAAAATGAGAAAACAAATCCAGAAAATCACATTGTCTGATTTTTAAAGAATTTATTTGCAAATGATGGTGGAAAATAAGTATTTGGTCACCTACAAACAAGCAAGATTTCTGGCTCTCACAGACCTGTAACTTCTTCTTTAAGAGGCTCCTCTGTCCTCCACTCATTACCTATAGTAATGTCTGTTTGAACTTATCAGTATAAAACACACCTGTCCACAACTACAAACAGTCACACTCCAAACTCCACTATGGTAAAGACCAAAGAGATGTCGAGGACACCAGAAACAAAATGGTAGACCTGCAGCAGGCTGGAAAGACTGAATCTGCAATAGGCAAGCAGCTCGGTATGAAGAAATCAACAGTGGGAGCAATAATTAGAAAATGGAAGACATACAAGACCACTGATAATCTCCCTCGATCAGGTGCTCCACTCAAGATCTCACCCCGTGGGGTCAAAACGATCACAAGAACTGTGAGCAAAAATCCCAGAACCACATGGGAGGACCTAGTGAATGACCTGCAGAAAGCTGGGACCAACATAACAAAGGCTACCATCAGTAACACACTACGCCGACAGGGACTCAGATCCTGCAGTGTCAGACGTGTCCCCATGCTTAAGCCAGTACATATCCGGGCCTGTCTGAAGTTTGCTAGAGAGCATTTGGATGTTTCAGAAGAGTATTGGGAGAATGTCATATGGTCAGATGAAACCAATGTAGAACTGTTTGGTAGAAACACAATTCCTCATGTTTGGAGGAGAGTGAATGCTGAGTTGCATCCAAAGAACACCATACTTACTGTGAAGCATGAGGGTGGCAACATCATGCTTTGTGGCTATTTCTCTGCAAAGGGACCAGGATGACTGATCAGTGTACATGAAAGAATGAATGGGGCCATGTATCGTGAGATTTTGAGTGCAAACCTCCTTCCATCAGCAAGGGAATTGAAGATGAAACGTGGCTGGGTCTTTCAGCATGACAATGATCTCAAGCACACCGCCAGGGCAATGAAGGAGAACCATTTCAAGGTCCTGGAGTCTGGTCTCCAGATCTCACCTCATAGAAAACTTTTGGAGGGAGTTGAAAGTCTGCGTTGTGGAGCGACAGCCCCAAAACATCACTGCTCTAGAGGAGCTCATTTTAAGTGGGAGAACTTTTGGTGGCACAATTTGTGGCTAACTAAATATTTTTTTCTCCACTGTATGCATTGGTTGCATCATTAGATAGAAGTTGGTTGATGGTTAAACAACATTTGAAGAAACAAACATTTGGTGAATGTTCATTTTGCAGCCATTCACACTTTAGTCCATATTGGCCATTAACATTGTTCCAACTGGCCATACAGTACATATTCAATGAAACTAGGAGATGGACAAAAAAAAACTTCATTCGTTTAAAGAAAGATTCTTCATTCATGAACAATCTTTCTTTGAATGATCTTTTATCCCGCTATCAGATGAAAATTTTAAACATGGCCGACTTTTTTTCAAACAATATCGGTCTGTCATCGGTCAGTTAAAACAATCATACATTGTTAAATTTTACCCAACAAACATTTGTTTTGGTTGAAATCACCACTGGCAGGATTTCATCAGAACTTCACGATAGCAGGCCTCAAAGTATTTAGAAGGTCCGAGGCTACCATAGCAACCAAAAGGTTCCCTTGATTTTGGCACGGGGAAGTCATTCAGACTCCAGAATAGCAGCTCTTCTGCTTAAAAGTATGCCATTCTTTTGTCTTTATTTATTTATGCATTTATATAGCGCTACTATATTCCGCTGTGCTTTATAGACATTAGCATCAAGATGTCCCCATTGGGGCTCACAATCTAAGTTCTCTATTAATATGTCTTTGGAGTGTGGGAGGAAACCAGAGTACCCAGAGAAAACCCAAGTAATCACGGGGAGAACATACAAACCCCATGCAGATGTTGTCCTTGGTAGGATTCAAACCCCAGCGCTGCAAAGCATCAGTGCTAAACACTGAGCCACCAAGCAAATCAGCCTGTAACCTTATGAAAACATGCGCTACAGGGTTGCAGACCCTTCAAATACCTGATTTGCAAAGATGCTAAGAGTCGACTTCCACTGATTTAATATTGATAGCCTATCCTAAGGTCACAGATAATAAATAAAAAGTAGACAACCATTACCAACCTTATTTTTACTTTTAACTATTTTTCAAGAAACAGAAGCAGATTTACAAAGCCTGTAGAAGGTTTAAGCATAGAAAGGTTGCCTAGACCTGCACCAAATTTATTACTGTGCCTCATGATGGGTGATTAACACATTCCTTTCTACCACCTATTAGCTGGCTTACTTTGAGACAAAAGTTTATCTATAATGTAGCACAAAATTAGCACCTTAGGCCATGTCCCTTTCGCATGAGGCCACAACCATTGCAGGTATGGCACTTTTTGGCACAATTTACTCCAAATTAGGCCCACTCACATCAATAAATGTTTGCCAATGTGCTATCATATGCACACATAGTCCCAAAGTCACAAGCGCAAGTGCCTTCAAATAAGTTTGAGAGTGCTAAAAAGATAATCATCTACAGTTTACAAGTATAGCCGAATGTGCAAAGTCAAAACATAAGAAGAAATACCAGCCAGGTTGCCCCGTGCCCTGACACACCTTTCACCTACTGCTTCATCAGGGGATATGGGGAATGCTTCATTAGGCGAAATGCTTGTTGGGGCGCAGGGCAACCGGGTTGGTATTTCTTCTTATGTTTTCACTTTGCACATTTGGTTATACTTGTAAACTGTAGATTATTAACTTTTTAGCACTCTCATGTTTATTGGAAGGCACTTGCACTTTATACTTTTAAGCTGCTAATGTGATTTTGAGATGATGTGCAATAATTATGCACACATATACTGAATCTAACTAGGATTTGCGCTGGTTTGTTAGCTACTGCCTGATACTACCATTATTAACTTTAGTATATTGAATAAAGGTTCAATTATTTGTAATCCCAGTGGCATTTTTTATTTTTGGTGTTTCACATGAAGGCAAGCAAAAGGCACAGGTAATCACTGTATATATTGTTGCCATAGTGTTATTTATAGGTGTGTGTAATTAAAAATTTTGTTGGGCAATTATTATGCAACTGCCTTGCATCTGGATTTGGTTATTGCATAGCTTTGCCTGGTTGATTAGGGTGGAGTTGTTGATCATCTAGTCTTTGTATATTCAGGCCTTATTCCATGTTGGTTGTCGAGTACAGGGGGTCATTTTTTAAACAGAAATACGGCTAAACTAGGTGTATTTCTGGCACAATCTGCGACTTCTCCCTGCTCACGCCAGGTCTAAAAATGTAGGTGTGGCATGGGCAGGGAAGGGCTAGCAGGCTCATCTCATTTACCGTTTTTTATACCTGTTTTAGTGATAGATAATGGTCTGAATGTAAGATAGCTACGAACCTGTCTTACATTTAGAAGTGGCAGTGATTCCGCTGAAGTTATGAAGAGGCCGGCATCTCTGCATTACTTCAGCGGATCCACCGCCAGTGCCAGTCTTAATTAAGACCAGAGTCTAAAATGCCAGTCTTAATAAATGTGCCCCATTGTCTATGCATTCCTTTCCATATTGTTTGTACTTTTTTTTGTTTACTCTAAAAAGTTCTAGAAGTTCTTCCAGTATTCCCAAAAAAATGAAGTCAGTACAGTACAGTATAAATGCTCAAACTAAATAGTCAATAAGAAGAAGAAAAAAACTGCAAAATGTTTAATGCAATAAATAATACAAAATGTACAACAAAGTGCAACTCGAAAAAACCTTATTTAAAACACAATGAAAATGTCGAGCAACTTCAATCATATCAGATGTCTACAGGGCAATAATTCAAAAGGGAAATCCTGGAACTTTCCTCCAGGGACTAACAGTTCATGGCAGCACAGTATACAGGAGGGAGCACTGATAACTTAATAATTTGCTCTATGCTCTATGCTGGTTGAAAAAGAGCAGACAACATTTCTAGACATCATCAGGAGTGGTCAATAAGCAACAAAAGACGTTTCCATGTTTTTGATATGTGAAAAAAGTGTGAATTTTGAGGAAAGTGTCTTTTTGAGGGAAGACTATTGCTCAGGTCTATATTTTTTCATTTACCCCCACTGTAGTCTCACAGTGTCATTATTGAGACTTTCTACAAGATAGCATAAAACTGCCATCAACTTAGCTGAGAAACTACAGAAGTCTCTTAGCTAAAAATTAAAGGGAATAACTGAACTAAGAAGGTTATCCTTATTAGGGATGAGCGAACTTTTGAAAAGTTCGGTTCGGTTCGCTTCGGCGAATCTTCTTGAATTTCGGATTTGTACGAACCGAACCTAAAACGAACCTTGCTATAACGGCTGAATAATTGCTTCTACAATAATGGGAGTCAGATAGGGTACAGTTTCGTTTACTTGCAGTTGCTATTAAAATGAAAAAAGTGGAAAAAAACCAAGTGACTTAAACAATGGCGACGCAAAATCTACGCATATTTGAGAATTTACACTAATGCGTACGCTAATGCGAACATTCCCGCACAAATAACGAACATACAGTGTAATTTTGTCAAAGGTGCGCTACTTAACTGAATATGTACGCATGAGCGTACGCATACACTGCGTCTGCGAACATTCCTACTCAAGTAACGAACATACAGTGTAATGTTGTCAATTGTACGCTACTTAACTGAATATGTACGCATTACCATACGCATACACTGCATCTGCGAACATTCCTACTCAAGTAACGAACATACAATGTAGCGTTGTCAATTGTACGCTACTTAACTGAATTTGAACGCATTAGCGTACATTCTCAATAAATATGCGTATATTTTGCCTCGCCGTTATTTTAACCAGATTCGTTACGAAATTTCTCAAAATTCGGTTCGGTGACGAACCGAACTTTTGGGAAAGTTCGTAACGAATCTAGTTCATTACGGTTCGGTTCGCTCATCCCTAATCCTTATGATGAAATGATGCATCCCAAACAGTTACAAACTGCTACAACCGGTTAAATTCACCAGTATAGAAGATAGTATCACACTAAATAAGCTTAGCTATACCTTCACAGACTTAGGGCTCATGCACATGGTCGTGTTTTGTGGTCCGCAAAGTGCAGATCCACAAAACAAGGATCCCGGTCAAGTGCATGCGTCCATTTCTTTTTTCACTCCTTCAGAAATGCCCTACACTTTTCTGAAAAAGGGTTACACTGACTCAGCACTAAATATTATGCATAATAGGACTAAAGCTGGCCATACATTTGAGATAATGATCGGCCACACTGCAGCGGATCAGTTGCCCATGAGGTCGTTCAAACTAAACTGCTCAATCAGGGGGGTCAGTTTTTTATAAAAATCTGACTCCTGGGTGCTTGAGCACAATGGCAACTGATCAGATTAATTCAGCTGATCATGCCATCAACAAGCACTTTCAGCCAATAAATTGCATTTTCATCAGACAAGAGTCTGCCATCGGCAAAAACGAATGTTTGTATGCACTAGATTTTCCAAGGATAGTTGGCCAGAATGGCCAGAATCTGCCATTGTGGCTGACTTTCATATTATATGGATGGCCATCTTAAACCTGCTTAACTGCTACATGCGATCATAGAGAAATCATATATATCTGGCTTTCCCACCACTCATAAAGAAAGCCTGTGAGTCCTGCTTCCCTCAAGAACACATAGAAAATTTGTGAGTCCTGCTTGTTCACCACTTATAGAGAAAGCCTATGAGTCCTGCTTCCCCACCACTCATAGAGAAAACCTGTGAGTCCTGCTTCCCCACCACTCATAGAGAAAACCTGTGAGTCCTGCTTCCACACCACTCATTGAGAAAGCCTGTGAGTCCTGCTTTTTCACCACTCATAGAGAAAACTTATGAGTCCTGCTTTCCTACCACTCATTGAGAAAGCTTGTGAATCCTGCTTCCCCACCACTCATAGAGAAAGCCTGTGAGTCCTGCTTCCCCACCACTCATTGAGAAAGCCTTTGAGTCCTGCTTCCCCACCACTCATGGAGAAAGCCTGTGAGTCCTGCTTCCCCACCACTCATTGAGAAAGCCTTTGAGTCCTGCTTCCCAACCACTCATGGAGAAAGCCTGTGAGTCCTGCTTCCACACCACTCATAGAGAAAGTCAGCAGGTCCTTCTTCCCCACCACTCATAGAAAAAGCCTGTGAATCCTGTTTCCCCCACCACTCATAAAGAAAGCCTGTGAGTCCTGCTTCTTTGCCACTCAACTTTCATCCTACTTTCATTTTGCACCGGTCATCTAATAACCCTTATATCTAAATTAGTAAGAGGTCATAAACACTTATGAACTTGATTGATCTTTGAGTGTTTATAATGTCAGAAAGCAGAGATAAGGAGCCCATCAGCTCCCTTCGTGATGGAGCAGACAGAAAATTCAGATTCTGCTAGTAGAGCATATCAGCTCTATACAGAGAAAAGCAATTCAAACTTTTAATAAAAAAACAATTGAAAAAATATTTTAGCTCATAATGAGTGCAATACACTAATAAAAAGAATTGCCCTCAAAGGTGTACATAACCTTTAAATGAGTTTTCTGCGACTTTTAAACTGATGACCTATCCCCTGGATAGGCCATCAGTATCTGATTGGTTGGGGTCTGACACATAGAACCATTGCTGAACCATTGCTGATTGCTGAGGAATTAGTGTTCGCAAAAAAGCCGTGGCCATCTCTCAGCTCAGAAAGGACAACACTGTAAATTGTATAGGGGCTGTGCTTGGTATTGCAGCTCAGTCCTATTCACTTCAATGGGACTGAGCTGCGTCTAGACCATGTGAAAACTCCTTAAAATTTTCAGACGTTAACATCAACTTGAATAACTCGATGCAGCACTTCACATTTCACTTCACCAAGATGAACCTACTAACAGCTAAAAGACCCATTCTCAAGTCAAAGAGCAGCCAATCTCCCACTGGTTGAAGTCACCCAAAACTGCTACTGACTCATTGATATCCCTCTTATGACTGAAGTCCTGAAGGCCACACAGACTTTAACATGACTCCTACTGATGCCAGGAACAGAGAAATTAAACTAGAAGTCAGGTAAATAAGGTAACTATTACTACCCTGATGGAGTATGGCAACCCACAAGCCCACCACAACACATGATAAAATGTGCGCCAACCCCCCCATCCCCCTCTTACAGATGAGGCAAAGGGAGCTCCTTCCCCCTGTCAAACACTTTAGTAGTTAAGGGGCCGGGAACAGAGGTATGGTAATCCTGATCCTAGCCATTATTGTCTATAATCTACTCTGACCAATAGGTAAGGGTCTGAATGATGGAACTCTCTACTATGTTTAGTCATTTCAAGAGGTTATAGTGACAAAAATAAATGCAAAAAGTTTATATCTATATCAAACTTCAAAATCTTCTCCAATAAAGAGTTGAAGATACACTGTAATAATAATCTAAAGTTATTTTCATCTATGGGGAATCCATTAAAAGTTTTCTCTTCGTTGTCATCAACTAAAAGTTTAAGAAAAAGTTACAGTAATCTTTAGAGACTCCTGAATAACCTGGGGACTTACTTCAGCTCAAATGATCTACTGTACATAGAAATGTAAAGCTCATAATCTATATAATTGACAACATTTAACTCAGATCTCCATGTGGAAAATGCGAACTCAACTCTGTATGAACAAATACTCAAATAATATATTTCGGTTTGGTCACCAGTTTGGAAGCCACATTCTGGTAAGGTAAGTTCTTGGCACATTATGATGAAATAGGGAAATATAGTAAAACATTTTAACTTTTAATAATTACTTTTACCATGATTGCTGTACTTAGAAGTATCGCTTCCATCTTGGTTTACAGATATAGCAGACCTGAGTGAACAGATGTGTTATGGGTGTATAGAAATGATCTATAAAAAAACAAAATACTGAACATTGTAGCCTCATGGATCTCCCGAGTCTCATTGCTATTCAGACAAATGTGAGCATGCTGTCTCGTACTTTCTAAAGGGCCCAGCACTTACCATTTCATCCCCTCTCTTACCATTGCTAATGTCCTTTTGGTGCCAGTAGCTACTAAGGAACTATTGTGTCTAGAGATGAGCGAATCTATTTGCCGCTTCGTAGATTCGTATCGAATCTTGGGATTTTTCAGCTGCGAAGCGAATCCGAATATTAGGTGATTCGCTTTGCTTTTTGTACGCATTCGCTACGTAGTGTGTCCTATAAATTATACGCTATTCTACATATAATTTAGTTACTCTATATGCTGTCGCGTACGAATTCAATTCAGCGATGCAGACTTTTCCCTGGTAGTTACTCTATACGCTGTTGCGTACGAATTCAATTCAGCGATGCAGACTCCTCCCTGGTAGTTCCACCCCTTTCTCCAGCGCGGGAGGATGACGAGGAAACTCAGGAAATTAAGTTGTGCATTCGTGCGCCTCATCCCTTTTTCCCCCTTTTCAGGTTATTTGGGGAGCCCCTTGAAAGAGGGTTTTTTAAGGAACCTTTGCTGCTTTTTTTTTACCCATTTGGATTACAATTTTACCTATGTGGATTACAAATTGCGACTGAGTTTGGGACTCTGCTCCAGTTCTATGACAAGCGTCAGAAGAAAAGAGACTTAAACGTGTCCGTGAGCATACTAGGTAGGTGATATTTAAAATGTTTATATTATACTTATAATAATGTATTTGCACTTTACCATATATATGTCTCGAATATTCACTCTGCCTCTGAGGAGTGCACGCCGCGACCTCTCCTCGTACGTGCCTGCGTATTACGTAATCGCTTAGACAATAGTACGCTGAGATTCGTAAGCTATTTGTACGCTCATGCGTACGTCTTCTAAGAAGTTGCGTACATTTTGTAAATGAACGTTCGTTATTAGTGAGCGAATGTTCGCTAATAGCACATAATAACGTATATTTTGTACGCAAATACAACAAATCTATTCGTCGAATATACGAATTTTAGGAAAAGTTCGGCGAATAATTTTTTGAATGATTCGCTCATCTCTAATTGTGTCCTGATATCCTCTGTTTAACCCAGTCTTCTTCCTGACCTCATCTGCCACCAGTTCTGACCTACATTTTTTCTACTTTGTTGCCAGAACTCCATCTGCCATGACTTCAGCCTGTTTATAATTTTGAATATATTCCACCATCTGCTTGCCTAACTTTGGCTTTTGCCTTGGGTCTTGCTACCATGTCCTGAAGTCGATGATAAGTTGGTTGCATTGGTTGTTGCTAACATAGACCACCCCTGAGCCAAGCAACCTGGGGAATTATTGTAGAGAAGTCCAGATCCCTGCATAGCAGTTAAAGAGTGAATATCAGGGAACCCCTTGCCAAATACTGTTGCAAGCCAGCGGGTCAATACCAGCTTGATAAGCCTTATTATACCCTACTTAAAATAAAGTCAGGTTGATGTTGGCAAATATCCACTATTGTAAAGCACAAATGGTCAGCAGAAAGGTTGTGGGGGGATGGCACTACACAAAAAGGCTAATGTCCATGTGAACATGGGTTCCCTCACAAAACTGGAGTCAGCTTCCTCTGTGGTGCTCAGCAAAAAGTAAATAGCAAAGAACTTGCAAAAAGCATGTGTAGAAAGAGAATTGATGCGGCACTCACCAGAGTCTTCTTGCTTCTTAAAGTTTTATTAAACACTGTCTGTTGACTGAGGGCTTTAGAAAGCCCACGGCGACTAACTCCCTGCTCCACTATGACAGCTTCCATCCAGAAAGCGTAAAAAAAGCAGTCCCCTATGGGCAATTTGTCAGACTGAGGAGGATAAACAACAGACAAGATAGCTTTGCAAAACAAGCTTTAGAACTTAAAGGGGTTATCCCACGAATAATGTAAAAAATGAAAATCAGACATCATATAGTACATACCAATCTCTTTCTAACAAAGCTAAAACCAGCCCTGTACCTCACATGGATCCAGAGATCTCCACATTCATTGCTCTGCTAGATTTATATTAAGCTGACAGCTCAAGGGGAGTATCTATTCTGCTGCAGCTCAGGAGGCGTGTCTCAGCTCTCCCTATCACAGTTCAGGAAGCGTGTCTCAGCTCTCCCTATCACAGCTCAGGAAGCAGTTACAAGTTGAAACTGAGCATGTGCGGCCTGCTCAGTGAATAGGTCAAAGAAATAAGAAATGAAGTGGTCCTATACATATACATCTAATTGAATAACTCAGTAACTATAAAAAAAATTAAAGACATGCAATTACAAAAGTATTCAGATCCAGGAGCTTGTTTGAAAACTGTAGAATATTTTTCGTGGGACAACCCCTTTAAAGAAAGGCTGCGCAAAAGAGGATAGCCTGAAAGTGTGTTAAATGAGGCCCTAAACAGAGCATCCTCACTCTCCCAAAGGGAACTATTGAATAACCAAAAAAAGGGGAGGCGAAAAGTGGAGGAGGATAGGAGACAGTTCACGTTCTCTTTCAGATTTAGCCCAATGTCCCAGGCCATCCGGAAGGTGGTCTTGGGACATTGGGCTATCTTAGAGAGGGATGCGAGTCTGGCCACATTAACCAAAAAACCCCGTATTACTTTCAGACGCAGTCACACAATCAGAGACACCATAGTCTGAAGTAGATTTCATGAGAAAAAAACAAGCACTTGGATTAGGGACTTAGTTTCCCCGGGCAACTATAGATGCGGGAGTTGTTCTTTTTGTGCTTTTAATTGTCAGAAGACATTCCTATGTTTTGGAGGTCTAAGGCACAAAGTCCATGATTTTATTACCTGCAGGAGCAAGTACATTGTATACCTAGTTCTCTGTCAATGTGGTCGATTTTATATAGGTAAGACAATCAGATGTTTGTATGAGAGATTCAGGGAACACCTGAACTCTATCGTTACAGGCAAAGGATGTCCCAGATTAATCGATCACATAAGAAGAGAACATCAAGGCAATACAAATGTGCTGAGTTTTGCTGGTTTAGAAATGATACATATTCTGCCACAGGGAGGGGACAGGCATAGAGTCCTCTTACAAAAAGAAGCAAGATGGATTATCAGAGCGGGAGCCCTTGGACCTCTTGGTATGAATGATAGGAATGATCCAAGTTCCTTTATTGGCACTTAATTCCACTATTTGGTAGACAGACTTTGCTTCACATACATGTGTATATTGCAAATGGTGTATAATATTAAAACTTTGTGCTGAGATGTTGTGCTGCTGTTCCGTCACAGTGTGCCGGGACAGCGGCCCTTTAAGAGGCGGTGACGCAGCTGCATCATCAGGAAGCGGCCAGAGGAAGCACGTGTGTGCGAAACGGCCGTCGCCGCTGGTCTCCTGGTGCACTGAATGGCGTCTGCCCTGCAACCTGTTTTTATGTAAGTGTTTAATAAAACTTTAAGAAGCAAGAAGACTCTGGTGAGTGCCGCATCAATTAAATATCCACTATTGGCTGGGGAACATGGTTGCACTGACTTCATCAGAGTAAAGGACCCTTCCATAACATTCATATGACCTGATAAGCAAGATATTGCCACTTTTGCAAACTTAGGTAAGTATAAGTCATCCACAGATACTTATTGGAGCTAATTGTTAATCTCAAAGGATTCGGCAATTGAGCTGGGATTAACTAGAACTACATGACTGTCCCTTGCCACCTGCTGTACTGAAATATATAACTGCAGAAGAACATGCTGCAATATGTTCCAATTTCACAGCCGTATGACACACTGCTCCATATGAATAAAATAGACAGATAATACTTAAAACAGCATGTGGATGTTAGATGGAGAAAGTGATGATGTCTCTTTTGAGGTAAAGATACAAAATTACAAGAAAAAGTAAGTGAACCCTGGTATTAGATTGATTTCTGCACAAAACAGGCAAGGAATCACAATATCCTGATTACGAGGGACAAATCCTGCAACATCAGCAACCAGCCCATTCAATGCCCCAATTTAATAATAGCCAAACAAAATTTCAAATGTGATAAACTTTATTAATGTATACACTTCTATCCAAAATTGAAAAAAACTTAATGTAAAGTTTGTACCACCTCATGAATTTTGTCTGTATATTATATAATTGGAATGGTGAGATTATTGAATGTATTACAATGTGCACATTGAGTAAAATCCACAATAGCATAGATCCCCTTTAGCAGAAATCATATTTGTCATATGTACTCTGTAGCTTCAAAAAAGATTTTCACAATTTTCACAGATTTTCTCTGCAAATGTTTTTCAGTTTATCATTATTTCTGGGATGCCTTGTGTGCATTGCTCTCTTAAGCTCATGTCACAGCATCTTCACAGGGTTATGGTCAGGACTTGTCCATTCCACCAGCATCTTTAGTTAATTTATTGTCTTGTTATCTTGTCAGCTTGAGATCATGGATGACTGCCCATTCTTCTTTAAAATGTTTTGTTTCACTTTAGAATCTATTGTGCCTTGAATGTTTGCAAGATATACAGACCCCGAAGCAGCCCCAAACCAGTTGGGAAGAGGTTTCGTGTTGAACTGTATGCCGGATTACTAAAATTATTGACTTTTGTCTGATCTGTCCACAGACCATCCCTCAAGTAATGTGGACCATCCAGGTGGACAAACAGTATTAGAGATGGGCTACAATGTTCTATTTTAGACAGAATCATCTTCCTTCATACTGTGTTTTCACAAACACCTTTATTGGTCAATGTTTCTCTATAAGTGAAAAAGATTTTTTTTTTGTAGCTTGTAGAGTTCACTTATTCCTGTTCCTGCACTGTGGTTGCTTGCTCAATAAAAGACATGAATAGTCAGATTGTGTTTGTCTATAATTGTGACTTAGATAATATTCAGACCACATTTTATTAGTAATGAATGCAGAAATCTAGGTAATTCCAAAGGGTCCACTTACTTTTTCTATAGCCACAGTATATGAAAAGTTTATGAGCACTTGTATGACTTAAGAAATAAAGATTTAAATGTCTGAAATAAATATGCATATTAGGGACCACTGTCCTGGGGCCTTTGCCAACTACGGGACCTCTGCACCCTCCTTGAAATGACTATTATTTGGACACTGTATAATATTTTTCTACTATGGTGGTTATGTTCATGATTGTAATGATGCAATCTAATGGAGCTGTTTTCATCTTTAACCTATGGAAACTCCCAGGAAACACCATAAATCCGGCCCTTGTAAAAGAAGCTCAGCCATTGTGGATGCAGTCAAAACAACCACACCAAGATGGTGTCTGGGGAGGCTCAAAAACCCAGCTGCCATGTTATAAATAAAACACACCAAAAGGGTGCTCTTTTTAAAGATTTATTTCTGGGGCCCACAAGCTTTGAGTTATACCTTTGGTTTTGTAAGGTTGAAAGAAGATAAAAATCTATGTAGGACATACTATTACACCACAGCAATGTTTTCTAGCCAGGGCTCCATGGATTCCTTTGGTTCTTTAGAACCTGATTAGTGGTTCCTATGGAAGACAACAGGGAGCATTGTCACTTAAACAATAGATTTAAGATAGTGCTAGATGTTCTCCAGTAGCAGAATCTTCCCTCAAGGTGAAACATTTTGGAATTACTGCTCTATAACCTACATCCAGAGCAAAGTAAGACATCCAATGATGGATTTACTATTTGCCTCATATTAGAGGGAAACATTGTCCCTGTTTTAGAATAATGCAAGAATTAACAGCTCATCTCCACTATCTAATATGCATAATTCATAAAACTAAATAAATGTAAAAATAAGGCTGTTAGGACTATTTTCAGTAATCTAATCATTTCAATATATGTGTCATAGAGTTCAATAGTTTCACTGAATTACAGTAAAGAACCCATTCTATCCTCTAGACCACAGGTTGGCAACATGATGACCAGGAAAATCCAATCATTCATCGATGGTCATAAGTAGATTGTGGTCCAAACACTATTATTCCTTCCAACTCCATATAACACCCTGTTCATCCAGCAAAATAAAAGCTTGAAAACACACATCCAACACTGAGTCTGCCTTAGCCAGCTCGCCAGGACTACAGCGAGGAGCACAGTGTGAACTTTGAAAGAAGATTAAACTCCTCGACACGTGTGGCCAAGTACAGCCTACTCAAATACCTGATACTGCGGACTAACCCAACACTAATCTTAAAAAACACAGGAGGGCACATGTTCAGATGTGTACACCTAAGGATGAAATACGTGTACACATAATGGCCTACTGCAGCCTAACTTGTGGTTGGACTCCTGTCCTTCATGACCAGTATGACCAGATGAGGTGATCACAGAACAACCCCCCACAGAAGATCCTGTTTCTCCCTGTGGCAATCAAGCTCAGTCAGGAGGTGAGTAGAAGTAACCAAGAGATCTTTCTCTTACTGATGCAGGAGGTGTCTCTGCCTTGATGAGTCCTGCTTGGGTCCTCAGGCTACATGGCCTACTAGGCCCAATAAGCTGAAGCTGGCATTCTGATGTTAAGTGGGGAGGGAGGGCAAAAGTGTGGATGATAAAAACGCACTTTGCTTAACAAGGGGGTATGGATAAAATAAGAAAGTGGGAGTGTGGCAGAAAAGGAATGTGGTTCAATATTTCCTATATTACAAAGGAAGGGGTATGACAAAACGGAAAATAGGTATAGCAAATTGAGAAATGGCATTATTTAAGATGCCCAGGCTACACCAAAATTTTATCGCAAGGTAAATCAAGTAATAGCTGGTCTACACCTAATTTATCATCCAGCATGAGCCACTTTGAAAATAAATTTGACCCATTTTTAGACTGTCTAGACCAGGTTTATAATGTTCCACCAATTGTTGACCCTATCAACCCCCTTTATAAGTTACATACCATTCCCCCATGGTCTTTTTACAACTCGGTACCAAGTAGATCTCAAGACCCTCCAAAGTTTGAATGAAAGATCCTCAACTTTCTAATGTCGCCTATCCCTGTGCTAGATGTAGAAAATCCTCATTTGTTATGGTTACACCCCTGTACTATCCAGTCATATACAGGGTGATTTAAAAAGAATGATGCAGAGTTATAACCTTGGTATTCATAGATGAGAGAGCATAACACAAATTTATTAACATGAGAAGACTATCTATCCAAGTCCTATCTATACACTACAAATGTATGATGTGAGCTCCATCAGTGACATGGCATATGTGTAGGCAGTAGTCCAGTTCTGTCCAGACTAGCACCAGGCTATCTTCAGATTGGCTTGGGGGGGAGGCAGATACATTGAGTCTTGATGCAGCCCCACAGAAAGGAGTTGCAGTGTGTTACAGTATACCTGGTGATTTTGGAGGCCAGTGCAACATTGGTGAATCATTTATACTGACGAAGCCGATGCAACATTTTGTTAGAGTTTCATTAAAGTATATGCGAAAAATCCAACTAAATCCAACTAAATCCAACTAAAAATGAGGAGGCACACCCCCTGACAGACTACATTTCGCAGATCTTCCTCTAGTTGTGCCATAAGCCATATCTTTTGTGAGATACCTCCCTTCTTACAAATACCTTGCAGAGATACGAAACTCAATGAAATAGCGATGTACGTTTCTGCAGGCATTGTTGTCATGATGTCTTTCTTCTTAACTCTGATTTCATACATACATATTATCGCCACTATTTTGAAGATCCAGTCTTCTCAAGGGAGGCAAAAGGCATTCTCCACATGTGCTTCGCACCTTACTGTTGTTACCCTCTACTATGGGACCATTATGTTCATGTATCTACGACCCCGTTCTGCTTACTTATCATTTCCAGGTGGGAGTGGCCACTGACAGTATCTTCAGCAAAAAAAAGGGGCTGCTCAGATGTGCACCCACTATCTTCCATTTGCTCACACATCGCATAGATAACCTAACATTACAAAGTCTTTCCCATGACAGAACCCTAGTATTTTCAAGGATATAATGTGTTTTGGGGAAAGATATGAAAGGAAATTATATGAAATCAGTTTTACATTACAGTAACCTTTCTGTACATATTTCTACTTAGCATTCAGCAGTCGCGTATAATGGACCCTTCAAACATAACATCTCCAGACATGTTCATCCTTCTTGGACTATCAGATGTTCCTTACCTCCAGGTTATATGCTTCCTTATGTTCTTGGTGATGTATATGATAACATTGGCAGGTAATCTTCTACTGATCATCGTGGTGAAAATTAACCCAGCTCTACAGACCCCCATGTACTTTTTCTTAAGTAATCTTTCTTTTATTGACATCTTCTTCTCATCTACCATAGTTCCCAAAATCTTGATAAATACTCTTGCTGACGATAAAAGTATTTCCCTGTTGGGATGTGCACTGCAAATGTACTTCTCTCTAGCTTTAGGGGCAACAGAGTGTATAATACTGGCAGTCATGGCCTATGATCGATTTGCTGCCATCTGTAGGCCACTTCACTACAACACCATTATGAACGTGAGGTTGTGTATTACTCTAGCCGTAGGATCATGGACAGCATGCTTCATAAATTCTGCTATCCATGTGTTCATTACATTCCAACTCCCCTACTGCAAATCCCGCCATATTAGCCACTTCTTTTGTGAGATACCTCCCTTCTTACAAATATCTTGCAGAGATACGAAACTCAATGAAATAGCGATGTACGTTTCTGCAGGTATTGTTGTCATGATGTCTTTCTTCTTAACTCTGATTTCATACATACATATTATCGCCACTATTTTGAAGATTCAGTCTTCTCAAGGGAGGCAAAAGGCATTCTCCACATGTGCTTCGCACCTTACTGTTGTCACCCTCTACTATGGGACCATTATGTTCATGTATCTACGACCCCGTTCTGCTTACTTACCACAAACAGACAAGACAATATCTGTCCTGTATACAGTTGTGACTCCGATGTTGAACCCCTTCATCTACAGCGTAAGAAATAAGGACGTGAAATCTACCATAAAAATTTGTTTGACTAGAAAATGAACTCTCTAAAACAATTTATTGGATGTTGTAAAACACTAAAATAAAGGAGCTCTCTCAGTTGTTGCCTTCGAGGTTGATTCCACAAAAGCAGATGCTGGAACTGGTCACCAGTGAATGAGTCTTTACCTGAATGAGTCTTTCTGTGAACCTGGAGAAAGAATCTGGAGAGAGACTTAGGCTACTTTCACACTAGTCTTAGTACGGATCCGGCGGGTCCCTTCGGATCTGTACTGAATAATACAACCTTATGGATCCGTAATTCCGGATCCGGTTGTATTATCTTGAGCATCTTTTAAACGGATCCGGAATAACCTCTATTGAAAGTCAATGGAGGATGGATCCGTTTACAAGTGTGTCCACACCAAACGGATCCGTCCCCATTGACTTGCATTGGGGGTCATTCCGGATCCGTTTAGGTGCGGATAACTAGTACGGAGAGCAAACCGCAGCATGTTGCGGTTTGCTCTCCGGTCTGAAGACTGAACTGAATGCTTTCAGGAGCATTCAGTTGTCTTCAGTTCAGTTTTGTCCCCATTGACAATGAATGGGGACAAAACTGAAGCGTTTTATTCCGGTATTGAGCCCCTTTGACGGATCTCAATACCGGAATTCCAAAACGCTAGTGTGAAAGTAGCCTTAGAAATAAAAAGAGAGAACTTGTTTAAGAACTGCCTGCTTGCTTCTCCTGTCATCTTCATTCCATGAACAAATTTCTTCATTAAGATCTACACTCACCGGCCACTTTATTAGGTACACCTGTCCAACTGCTCGTTAACACTTAATTTCTAATCAGCCAATCACATGGCGGCAACTCAGTGCATTTAGGCATGTAGACATGGTCAAGACAATCTCCTGCAGTTCAAACCGAGCATCAGTATGGGGAAGAAAGGTGATTTGAGTGCCTTTGAACGTGGCATGGTTGTTGGTGCCAGAAGGGCTGGTCTGAGTATTTCAGAAACTGCTGATCTACTGGGATTTTCACGCACAACAATCTCTAGGGTTTACAGAGAATGGTCCGAAAAAGAAAAAACATCCAGTGAGTGGCAGTTCTGTGGGCGGAAATGCCTTGTTGATGCCAGAGGTCAGAGGAGAATGGGCAGACTGGTTTGAGCTGATAGAAAGGCAACAGTGACTCAAATTGCCACCCGTTACAACCAAGGTAGGCAGAAGAGCATCTCTGAACGCACAGTACGTCGAACTTTGAGGCAGATGGGCTACAGCAGCAGAAGACCACACCGGGTGCCACTCCTTTCAGCTAAGAACAGGAAACTGAGGCCACAATTTGCACAAGCTCATCGAAATTGGACAGTAGAAGATTGGAAAAACGTTGCCTGGTCTGATGAGTCTCGATTTCTGCTGCGACATTCGGATGGTAGGGTCAGAATTTGGCGTCAACAACATGAAAGCATGGATCCATCCTGCCTTGTATCAACGGTTCAAGCTGGTGGTGGTGGTGTCATGGTGTGGGGAATATTTTCTTGGCACTCTTTGGGCCCCTTGGTACCAATTGAGCATCGTTGCAACGCCACAGCCTACCTGAGTATTGTTGCTGACCATGTCCATCCCTTTATGACCACAATGTACCCAACATCTGATGGCTACTTTCAGCAGGATAATGCGCCATGTCATAAAGCTGGAATCATCTCAGACTGGTTTCTTGAACATGACAATGAGTTCACTGTACTCAAATGGCCTCCACAGTCACCAGATCTCAATTCAATAGAGCATCTTTGGGATGTGGTGGAACGGGAGATTCGCATCATGGATGTGCAGCCGACAAATCTGCGGCAACTGTGTGATGCCATCATGTCAATATGGACCAAAATCTCTGAGGAATGCTTCCAGCACCTTGTTGAATCTATGCCACGAAGAATTGAGGCAGTTCTGAAGGCAAAAGGGGGTCCAACCCGTTACTAGCATGGTGTACCTAATAAAGTGGCCGGTGAGTGTATATAGATACCGTCAAATGAAATTGCATTCTCAGAATGAAGATCTCCATTAACCACTAAGTTTCCTTCGACGCTTGTTCGCTATCAAACTAATCAAACAAATGTCATAGTCTGCAAGGCAAAAGCTGCTCTCTGTATGGCCTCAAAGAGGAGTCTACAGAGCAGATCCTTCTCAATGGCATCCATATGCCCTGAAAGTATATGTGAGGAACTAATACAGTAAACTTTTCTCACCGTGGTTGGATCACACCACAAAATATTTGACTTTGTAAATTATCTGACTTTGGATTCAACTTTTAATAACATAGAGTCAAAAGTTACAAGAAATATCTGTAGCTTAAACTTTCACAAATTAAGATAACTTTCTTATTCTTAGGATAAGTGGGTGCCAGGAGACTTATAATAATCCCTGAGAGCTTTCAACATGCTATGAATTCTACAACCATTCACTTACATAAAGAAGGAAAATGTTTGTGACTTAATAAATAGTTCAGTAATGTCTCAATCCACTCCACTCAACAGAGGCAGAAGCAGACATAGAAACATAAGCTTCAGTGGAAAAATTCTTTAAAAAAAAATCTAAAACTTTCAGGAATATTCTTTTTTCAATGTAGGACTTATTATTATTACTATTTTGAGATAAAATTGCCATTTGCCAGCTCTTAAGGTAAGTAAAAGTCAAGCTTCTAAAGGATAACCTAAGGATACTAATAACCTTATGATAGACCACTAATATTAAATTCCTGGAGGTGAGGGTCTCACTCTCTGTCTAACCTGTAATGTTCACTATTTATCTAAAAACATTCTACCCATGTTTTCTATTTAAAAAGAGTGCATTATATCCTTTTATTTTCATAGATTTTTTTAGACAGATAAGATTATATTTCAACTATGAATTGATGCTTTCAGCTCAAAAAGTTTTTGGAAGCCCCATTCTGTTGAGGTAAGTCCTTGGAATATTTTGATGATAGGACAATGTACTAAAACATCAAGTGTTAAAAAGTGTACATAAAAGTAGTGCTTCCATCATGATATGTAGGTGTAGCAGAGCTGAGTGAACAGAAGTAGGTTTTATCGAAATATAGGTAAACCTTTTGCAAAATCCTTAAAGGAGTTATCTGAGTTATATTTATTGATGACCTATCCTCAGGATGGCTCGTTCCTATACAAGTGTATAGGAACGAGCCCTCCCATTGATAACTGATGTTATGGCAAGCAGGTAAACAATGAAGAGGAGGCAGCGCTGGCACGGGGAGCGCCTCCTCTTCAAACAGCTGATCTGCGGGGGTGCCGGGTGTCGGACCCCCGCCATTCTGATATTAATGACCTATCCTGAGGATAGGTCATCAATAAATATAACTCGGATAACCCCTTTAATTTCCGCCTGACAGGAATAAGCAATTTCTGACTTTGACTTTATATTATACTATTATCATTATAACCGCATTGTGAATGTTGATGTCATTCTGGGGGGGTGGGGGTCTGTTTTTACAGCAATGTGTTGGGTTTCATAATATTAAAAATATACAAGCAAAGGGACATTTTCATAATGACCTGATATAATTGGAACGATGAGGGTTTTTGTTAGGAGACCCACATCACATTTGAACATGCATGCTAATGTCTCTTGAAGAATGCAGGGTACTGAGTAAAACATCAAGAGCTTTATAAAATCAGTAGAATGTAGGGCCACTGCCATTAATTTCCTGGTTGGTTAGTGGGCATCACTAGGGCCACTTTCTGCTGTACAGTATTTGCTCTTGGTATGCAGGGCCCATGTACATTACCATATTATCGATGAGTAATATAGTGTTGTTATCCTGAGGAGGTTTATTCACCATCTGGTGACACCACGTGCTTTCACTGAGTTCTTTTAATTTTCGATTTCCACTTTAGTTGAACTTGCATTATGAGAACTCAAATGACCATTAAATATGACCATATGGCTGACGGTACCTATTTTAGAAGAACTGAGCTGATGCTCTAGTTTATATGGGAGCCTTCCACAGATGGCAGGTTTTCGAGGAAAAAAAAAGGACTAGACGTATTAGATTTCAGAGGAGTCTGGCAGCAACTTATTCCCAGGTCTCAATTAAAAAAAAAATCCTTTATTAAGAATTTTAATCCACATGAATGGTTAAAAAAGGAAGATTGAAATGAACAGAATACAAGCAAAACCATATATTGAATAACCCTTCAATCCCAACCACCCCAACCACCCACACTCCTTTCTCTGTTCTTCTGGCCCTGCGCACAATTTTGGTATCAGAGACATTGTGCAGTGCTTATATGATTGTTTGTTCCAGCTCATATATTTCCCGGCATCCAAAAATGAGAGCTACTAGGTTTTGCCAATTTTCCACTTGTTTCCTACTTTGCCTCAGAACCCCCCTACCTAGATCTCAACAAACACCAAATATCTTCAATTATTTAGAAATTCACTGTTGTAGGGTGGATTATTCAGACAATTCTTCATAATAGTTTTCTCAGCTTCAATGAGAACCATTGCAGTGTCCCTGCATTGCGGACTGCAGTTTGCACGGCCGGCACACGCTTGTGTGCATGAGCCCTTATACTGAGATAAGTATTCAGACCCTTTACTCAGAACTTAGTTGAAACCCCTTTGGCAGTGATTACAGCCACTAGTCTTCTTGGGTATGATGCCACAAGATCCTCTCAAGCTCTATCAGGTTGGATGGTGACCATCAGTGGACAGCCATTTCCAAGTCTCTCCAGAGATGTTCGATTGGGTTCAAGTCAAGGCTCTGGCTGGACCACTCAAGGACATTCACAAAGTTGTCAATAAGCCACTACTGTTGTCTTGTCTATGTGCTTAAGGTCATTATTAGAGATGAGCGAGCATACTCGTCCGAGCTTGGTGCTCGTTCGAGTATTAGGGTACTCGTAAGTACTCGCAGCTCGGATGAGTATCTCGCCATACTCGAGGAAATGGCAACTTCTGCATCGTGCTTTTTTGGCGCCTATAAACACAGCCAATCACAAGCCAGGAGACTTTACAGTACACCCAGCATCACGTGGGGCCCTTACATGTCGATAGCAGGGGTTGGCTGGCCTGATCAGGTGACCCTGGAATATACTAGTGACTGGCCGCGGCGCTCGGCTCAGATGCCGTCTGGATGTCGTTAGGGATAGAGCTGCTGCCTTTCAGGGACAGTGTTAGGGCCTGAATTTAGTTCTCTGTTAGGCAGGAATCACCCACAAAGAACCCAACAGCCCTTCTAAGGGCTAGAAGAAATTTTATTTTTGTCTCCTGGCTTGGCTGGCTGGCTGGCACTAGTAGTGCAGCTATCGCCATATCTAACCCTGTTTTTTTTTTATTGTTCTATCTCAGTGATACAAATCCATTGCACACAGCAGTGTGGAACCATTCTGTGTGTCACAGTTCCACTCCAATCCATATATACTGTCCATGTGACACTTTCTGTACATCAGAATACAACCAAGTCATTTGCTACCAATATCATCTACCGCTTGATCCAGAAAACTCTCTGTGCGACATTTGTCTGGGTCGCAGACTAAATAGCCACCGTTAACAGGGTGTCAGTCAGTCCTACCATAGTTCCTGCACGTCACGTTCCCAAAAAAAACAAAATATAAAAAAAAAAAAAATTTTTCAGTTGTTTTAGTTCAGTGATACAAATCCATTTTACTCAGCTGCGTGTAACTTTTCTGTGTGTCACAGTTCAGCACACTAGCTCCCATCCGTATATACTGTCCAGGTGACACTTTCTGTACGTCACACAATACAACCAAGTCATTTGCTACCAATATCATCTACAGCTTGATCCAGAAAACTCTCTGTGCGACATTTGTCTGGGTCGCAGACTAAATAGCCACCGTTTACAGGGTGTCAGTAAGTTCTACCATAGTTCCTGCACGTCACGTTCCCAAAAAAACAAAATGTTATAAAAAATATAACAAAACAAATATTTAAAAAAAAAATATTTTTTCAGTTGTTTTAGCTCAGTGATACAAATCCATTTTACTCAGCTGTGTGTAACCTTTCTGTGTGTGACAGTTCAGTACACTAGCTCCCATCCGTATATACTGTCCAGGTGACACTTTCTGTACGTCACAGAATACAACCAAGTCATTTGCTACCAATATCATCTACAGTTTGATCCAGAAAACTCTCTGTGCGACATTTGTTTGGGTTGCAGACTAAATAGCCACCGTTAACAGGGTGTCAGTCAGTTCTACCATAGTTCTTGCACGTCACGTTCCCAAAAAAACAAAATAAAATAAAAAAATATTTTTTCAGTTGTTTTAGCTCAGTGATACAAAACCATTTTACTCAGCTGAATGTAACCTTTCTGTGTGTCACAATTCAGTACACTAGCTCCCATCCGTATATACTGTCCAGGTGACACTTTCTGTACGTCACACAATACAACCAAGTCATTTGCTACCAATATCATCTAGAGCTTGATCCAGAAAACTCTCTGTGCGACATTTGTCTGGGTCGCAGACTAAATAACCACCGTTAAAAGGGTGTCAGTCAGTTCTACCATAGTTCCTGCACGTCACGTTCCCAAAAAATCAAAATTTTATAAAAAATATAAAAAAACAAATATTAAAAAAAAATTTTTTTTTCAGTTGTTTTATCTCAGTGATACAAATCCATTTGTGTGTCACAGTTCAGCACACTCGCTCCAATCCGTATAATCTGTCCAGGTGACACTTTCTGTACGTCACTTAATTCTACCGGACTTAATAAGTTTGTAGGTTTCAGTATACCAGGCCCGTGTAATTTATTTTTTTTTTATCATACACCTATATACAAAAAATGTTGAACCCCAGGGCTAAGGGTCGAGGGCGAGGGCGTGGGCATTCAATTACTGCAGGGGGCAGAGGCCGTGGTCCTGGGCAGGGTGAGACAGTACCCGCTGATGAGGGAGCAAGGGAATTCCGCAGAGCTACACTCCCTAGCTTCATGTCTCAACTTACAGGGACACGTGGTAGAGGACTGTTGATACCACAACAGTGCGAACAGCTGATCTCGTGGATTGCGGACAATGCTTCAAGTAATTTGTCCACCAGTTAGTCTTCCACGCAGTCCACCTACGTTACCTAAGGGAGCACTCCTATGGCTCCTCCACCTCAATCTCCTTCCCCCCAGTCTGCCCCCTCCCAGGAAAATTTGGAATGCGATCAGGCATACTCTCAGGAACTGTTTTCTGGACCCTTCCCAGAGTCACAAACCACTTCTCAGGTTGCTGCTGACCTCGTTCCCGATGCCCAAGTTTTCCAACTGTCGCAGTCTGTGGATGATGATGATGATGATGACAATGTTGACTTAGTGGAAGAAGTTTGTAAAGAGGTGTCGGACGATGAGGAGACACGGTTGTCAGACAGTGGTGAAGTTGTTGTTAGGGGAGGAATTCAGAGGGGGGAGCAGACTGAGGAATCGGAGGATGACGAGGTGACTGACCCAAGCTGGGTTGATATGCCGAGTGAAGACAGTGCTTCTGAGGCAGAGGCGAGTGGTGCACCAGAACAGGTTGGAAGAGGCAGTGGTGTGGCCAGAGAGAGAAGCAGGGCCAGAGCTGGTGCATCATCAGCAACTGTTTCACGTAGTGAAGCTCCCGTGGCGAGGCCTAGATGTTCGCAAGTCTGGAGGTTCTTTAAAGAAAGTGAGGATGACCGACGGACTGTGGTGTGCTACCTGTGCCACACCAGGATCAGCAGGGGTGCCACCACTACTAGCCTAACCACCACCAGCATGCGCAGGCATATGAGTGCTAAACACCCCACTCAATGGAACCAAGGCCGTTCACCACCTCCTGCGGGTCACACCACTGCTCCTTCCCCTGTGTCACTCGCTGCCTCTGCTAGTCAACCCCCCCGCGTCACTCGCTGCCTCTGCTAGTCAACCCCCTGCCCAGGACCCCGGCACGAGCGCCTCCCACCAGAAAACCACACCTTCGCCTCCACGATCCTCCACAGCGTCCACCAACGTGTCCCAGCGCAGCGTTCAGCTGTCTTTACAGCAGACGCTGGAGCGCAAGAGGAAATACAGTTCCACCCACCCACATGCCCAAGCCCTCAACGTCCACATCTCCAAATTGCTTAGCCTGGAGATGCTGCCCTATAGGCTGGTAGAGACCGAGGCCTTTCGAAATCTCAAGGCGTTGGCTGCCCCCCTCGGTATTCCGTCCCCAGCCGCCACTATTTTTCCCGATGTGCAGTCTCAGCCCTACACCAGCACGCGTCACAGAACATCATCCGTGCCCTGACCAACGCTGTTTCTGAGAAGGTCCACCTAACCACGGACACTTGGACAAGTGCTGCCGGGCAGGGACACTACATCTCACTGACGGCACATTGGGTTAACTTGGTGGGGGCTTGGACCGAGAATGACCCTGGGGCCGCTCATGTACTGCCCACACCGAGGATTGTGGGGGGCCTACCTCGGTCACGGTCTCTCATAGATGTACTATGCCTCCTCCTCCTTCTCCGACCCCTCCTCCTCCACCGAATTACCATCCGTGGGCACGGCGCCTTCAGTCGGTAGCTCTAGGTGCAGCAGCAGTGCCGTGGGTAAGCGCCAGCAGGCGGTGCTCAAACTGCTGAGCTTAAGTGACAAAAGGCACACCGCCCAAGAGCTGTTACAGGGCATCACGGTGCAGACCGATGTGTGGCTGGCACCGCTGAACCTCAAGCCAGGCATGGTTGTGTGTGACAACGGGCGTAACCTGGTGGCGGCTCTGCAACTCGGCAGACTGACACATGTGCCATGCCTGGCCCACGTGTTCAATCTAATAGTTCAGCGGTTCCTCAAGACATACCCCAATCTGTCTGATTTGCTCACCAAGGTGCGCCGCATCTGTGCACATTTCCGCAAGTCGAGCACAGATGCTGCCACTCTCAGGGCAGCGCAGTGCCGCCTACAACTGCCCGCTCACCAACTGTTGTGCGATGTGCCCACGAGATGGAATTCCACATTAAACATGTTATCCAGAGTTTATCAGCAGCGCAGAGCAATTGTAGACTGCCATATGTCATCTTCCACCAGAACTGGTAGTCAGGTCTCTCAGAGTCCTCAAGTCTACAATGAGGAGTGGACGTGGATGTCTGATATCTGCCAGGTGTTGAGCAACTTTGAGGAGTCAACACAGATGGTTAGCGGCCATGCCGCCATTATCAGCCTCACCATCCCGCTGCTTTGCCTCTTGAAAAAATCACTGCTCAGCATCAAGTCAGATGCTTTGCGCTTGTCACAAGAGATGGTGGAGGAAGATACGTCGCTTGATAGCCAGAGCACCCTCCGGTCTGTTTCTCAGCGCGTATCGGAGGAGGGGGATGAGGATGAGGAGGAAGAGGAGGAGAATGTCGGCGAGACTGTAGAGGGTACCAGTGCTCAGTCCTTAACTCTTGAGCGTGTATGGGCTGAAGAGGAGGACGAGGAGGAGGAGGAGGAGGAAATGGAGAGTCAGGTCAGTGAGGAGAGGGAATTCTTGCGTGTTGGGACTCTGGCGCACATGGCAGACTTCCTGTTAGGCTGCCTATCCCGTGACCCTCGCGTTAGAAGAATTTTTTCCAACACCGATTACTGGGTGTTCACTCTCTTGGACCCACGGTACAAGCAGAACCTTTCCACTCTCATCCCTGCAGAGGAAAGGAGTATGAGAGTGAATAGGTATCAACAGGCCCTGGTGCACAAGCTGAAACAATTCTTCCCATCTGACGCCGCTAGCGGCAGAGGGCATGGTTCTGTGGGCCAAGTAGCGGGGGAGAGGAGGCGAGCAGGCAGCTTGTCCAGCACTGGCAGGGGAATGCTCTCCAAGGCCTTTGCCAGTTTTATGTCACCCCAGCAAGACACTGTCACCTGTCCCCAGTCTAGGCAGAGTAGGGGGGAGCTGTACAGAAAGATGGTGAGGAAGTACCTAGCTGACCATACCAACGTCCGTAGCGATCACTCTGCTCCATACGACTACTGGGTTTCAAAGCTGGACACGTGGCCTGAACTGGCGCTGTACGCCTTGGAGGTGCTGGCCTGCCCTGCCGCTAGCGTGCTGTCAGAGCGGGTATTCAGTGCAGCTGGTAGCTTATTAAAATGAACAAAGCCTGGATTTCACCGGAATTCAAATCTTCTCCGGGGGAAAGCAGCTAAAGATTTAAATAACTTATGTATCTGATTCCTCTTCTCTACTCCTCTTCTCTACTCCTCCTCCTCCTCCATATCGTCTTTGCCTAACGCTGACCCAAAAAACGCCATTTTTTAGAGGTCCAACTGGCACTCTTTTAGCACAATTTTTCAGGAGGGCCCCCTACAGGCCCTCTCTTCAAACAATTTTTCAGGAGGGCTCCCTACAGGCCCTCTATTCAAACAATTTTTCCAGAGGTCCACCTACAAGCCCTCTATTCAAACAATTTTTCCAGAGGTCCACCTACAGGCCCTCTCTTCAAACAATTTTTAAGGAGGGCCCCCTACAGGCCCTCTATTCAAACAATTTTTTCCAGAGGTCCACCTACAGGCCCTCTATTCAAACAATTTTTCCAGAGGTCCACCTACAGGCCCTCTCTTCAAACAATTTTTCAGGAGGGCCCCCTACAGGCCCTCTATTCAAACAATTTTTCCAGAGGTCCACCTACAGGCCCTCTATTCAAACAATTTTTCCAGAGGTCCACCTACAGGCCCTCTATTCAAACAATTTTTCCAGAGGTCCACCTACAGGCCCTCTATTCAAACAATTTTTCCAGATGTCCACCTACAGGCCCTCTATTCAAACAATTTTTCCAGAGGTCCACCTACAGGCCCTCTCTTCAAACAATATTTCGGGAGGGCCCCCTACAGGCCCTCTATTCAAACAATTTTTCCGGAAGTCCACCTACAGGTCCTCTCTCCAATTCCAGTTCCAAGTTTTATTTGCGCATACTGCATACATTTTTATTTTTGGGATAGGTGTGAAAAATAATATTACTTGCGAATCTATATTGCCCAACATTGGATACGGTAGCAAGTAGAAGACCAAACACATGCTGCTCACAGGGTTCAGCAAATTCCTGGTCCACCCGCAAATTCCTTGTCCACAATGTCAAGGAGGACAAGGTTCTGTGGATGAGCAACAAGTCCTTCTGTACTGAAATCGCCGACAAAGTCTCCATCTAAGAACACACAGACCATTGTGGAGAGAGCGGCACAGCTCGCCATCAAAGTGAGGAACCCCAACGCCAGACTGCGCAGAGAAGATAACAAATAAATATCTCTGTGGTTATTTTTGATAAATAAAAGTTAACTAAACCCCCCAAAAAATTCATCTGTTCCTGTGCCTGATCCACCTAAGTTGAATCTGTCCCATCATGAGAAAGTCCCCCCCCAAGGAGTCCCCACTGTAACTTGCTTCCCTTACGACTACCTCACCCCCCGACACCTGTGTCTCGCCATTGTCCACCACCTCCTCAGACAACACTGGTAAATCCACACTGTCAGCACACGGAAACAGCAAAAGGTCTTGCGAAATGGGGCAGAGAATGTTGTGGGCTAGCACATCAGAGAAGGGGTGACTATGGGGTTCCAGGGAGTACGTGACCACATGCAATCTCCATCTAAAAAGTCATGCCACACTTGATCAATCTCATAATTTACGACTGTACCGGTTGATGCTAAATTTTTAAGTTGGGGTCCTGTGTCGTCATTCTAACTCCATCCGGCTGTTGTCACCACCACACACGCTAGCCCAGGGGGCACTCCTCTGGCTCTTCCAGCGAAACCTCCTTCCCCCCACCTACAGGCCCTCTCTCCATACTATTTACCCGGATAGGGGACGTATTAGATATTGTACTGATGTTTTTTGTTTTTCTTCTTTTAATTGCCTCCTGACCTGTGATAGGCAGAGCATGGACACATCTGCAGTGGGAAAGACACTCCCCTGGCCAGAGCAAGCTCTTTTTCCGTTTTCCGTGTTCGAAAAATTCATTAAATATAGGGTCCCAAGATAGGGGACATATACGGTATTAAACTGAGAAGAATCGATACCATACGGGTTAAAGCAACAGTTTTCCCAAATCCATCCGGCTGCTGTCACCACCACACACGCTAGCCCAGGGGGCACTCCTCTGGCTCTTCCAGCGAAACCTCCTTCCCCCCACCTACATGCCCTCTCTCCAAACAATTTTCCCGGGTAGGGGGACGTATTCGATATTGTACTGATTCTGAATTGCCTCCTGCGATATACCGGAATCGAACCCGGATCAACTGCTTGGGAAGTAGCTATGCTCACCACTATACCACCAGCAGGCACAGCAACTGATAAGAACAGATACTAAACTTGATGTCAGCTGCAGTGCCAGCATGAGTAGTGGTGTCACCTGCAGGCGGTGATGGACCTTCGTTGCACCTAGTTGGGTGCTTCCCTAACATGTGATGGGTATTTGCCTCGCCTTTCTTGGTCTGGGTGAGCACAATTGCCATGAGGGTAACCACCAGGCTGTTGCCTGAGAATTTGGGGTAATGGTGGGATTAGGCAGCCTCAGAGGCATCCATGTATGCTGCCCCTGCTGTTTCCTGTCCATTTCCGTGGTGTTTCCATCATTTTCTGAGGTTTCCAGGTTTTCACCCAGCCTTCCCTAGGCAGAGCCTTGGTCCCCCGCAAAAATGCTCTAGTCTCCCATTGACTTCAATGGGGTTCGTTATTCGAAACGAGCACCCGAGCATCGGGAAAAGTTCGACTCGAATAACGAGCACCAGAGCATTTTAGTGCTCGCTCATCTCTAGTCTTTATCTTTTTGGTAAGAGAACCTGAGTGTCAGAACACTCTGGATCAGGTTTCCTTAAGAATATCTCTGTACTTTGCTCTATTCAGCTTTCCCTCAACCTTGACCTTGACTCTGTCCCAGCCACTACCACCGTGCTTCACTGTAGGGATGGTATTGGGCAGGAGATGAGCAGTACGGTTTAGGTGCTTTTTTGCAAACTCCAAGCAGGCTTCCATGTGTCTTACTGAGAAGCTTCTTTCTGGTGACTCTGCCATAAAGCTCAGATTGGTGGAGTCCTGCAGTGATAACTTTTCGGAAGTTTCTCAACTGCACACAGGATCTTGGTAACCTCTCCATCAAGGCACTTCTTCCTTACTTATTACTTATTTTGGTGGGACAGCAAGCTCTAGAAAGATTTTTGCTTGTTCCAAAATTCTTCAATTTAAGAATTATGGAAGCCACTGTCTTCTTATATAAATCACAGGTGGGCTTCAAACAAGATGTAGAAACATCTCAAAGATGATCAAGTAAAATGTGAGCTCCCTAAGCTAAATTTTAAGTGTCATAGCAAATGGTCTCAATACTTATGTCCATGCCCAATTGTAGTTTTTACTTTTAATACATATTACATACTTATTTTGGGGTACTGAGTGCAAATTCATGGGTTAAAACTTGATTATCTTTTATTTTCTCACAAGGCTGCAACATAGTAAAATGTGGAAAAAAAATGAAAAGGTCTGAAGACTTTCAGAATGCATTGTATCAATATGTAGAGCCCGTTAACAAACCTTTTTTATAATATTACCACATTTACTTGGTGTAAATAACTAACTGTAATCTACCCTTGTTCTTTCTTCAAGGTTCTGGATATTTCTATGGAGAACTCCAACCAGACACTTCCTAGTTGGTTCTTCCTGCTTGGAGTATCTACTGTCCCTCACCTTCAGGTTACAGGGTTCCTTTTATTCTTGGTGATGTATATGATGACAATGGCAGGAAACTGTCTTCTTCTCATTACAGTGAGGATCAGCCCGATGTTACACACCCCTATGTACTTCTTTCTGAGTAATCTTTCTTTAATTGACATTGGTTTCTCCTCCACTGTAGTTCCTGTAATTCTCAAAAATACTCTTTCCACAGACAAAAGCATTTCAGTGGGGGGTTGTGTTTTCCAGATGTTCTGCTATTTAGTATTTGGGGTAGCAGAATGTGTCTTACTTGCCGTCATGGCTTATGATAGGTTTGTGGCCATCTGTAGACCACTGCATTACAGCATTATTATGAACATGCAGTTTCACATCATCTTAGCCTTAATACCATGGATTATTGGTTTTGTTAACTCCTCTATACAAGTGTGCATCACCTGGAGACTTCCCTTCTGCAGGACTCATCATGTCAACCATTTGTTTTGTGAAGTGCCTCCTTTCTTACGACTGTCTTGTAGAGATCCTTGGCTGAATGAGATAGCCATGTATGTAGCAGCCGGGATCATTGTTTTGTTTTCTTTTCTCTTGACATTAATTTCCTATGTTTATATAATCTCCACCATTGCAAGAATCCGTTCCTCACATGGAAGACATGCAGCTTTTTCTACATGTACCTCTCACCTCACTGTCGTCACCCTCTATTATGGAACCATCATGTCCAACTATCTTCAGCCTCCATCTTCTCACTCTCTGGAAACAGACAATACTGTATCTGTTCTCTATACGGTGGTCACTCCGATGTTGAATCCCATTATCTACAGCATAAGAAATAAGGAAGTGAAAAACTGTATAATAAATTTAAAAAATCGAGCAAATTTATCTAAAAACATTTTGACGTGAGTTATAGTAGATAAAGTTATAGAAACTAGTTAAGCAGATTAGTTTTATGAAAACCATAGATGCTCTGTTTGATTGTAGAGAGGTAATTTTCTAAATGTGTTTTTATTGCCTTACTTTATTTAAGTCTTACTATTACAAATACGCTAAAATAAATATGGAGGTTTTTTATACTTTTTTTCACCTGCTGGTCAGGATATATGATGGGGTTAGCATTTTGTTCACTTGTGGCCTAAGGTAAATTAAAGTGTTACTCACCTCCCCTGGCTCCAGGTAATTGTCTTTCAGTATCTAATCTGGGTGCTCTGACAGAAGGCTGAACATGGTGTGCACATAGTTTTTGCTTCCCTTAAAGGGGTTGTCCGAGATATAAAAAAAAAATATATATATAGTACTTTAAATCTGATGGGCAGCAATATATAACTAAGTTAAGCAAGTTTTAGGCAAAAAAATCCTATATTTCCTCATTTCCCTGGTTCTCTTCTGGTCTTTGTTTACATGCAGTAATAACAATCTTTGCCCCTCCCCCTGCTCTGCAAATGCTGCCCTGAGTGACATGTTTTCTGGGATACTCAGCAGGATGTTGTATGTGTAGGACTACAAGTCCCAGCTGTACAATGAGACTGCTGATACACACAGGATCTTCCCCCTACTTGTTCTTGTACAATACAATACTCTCCAGATCAGCTGCAGTCAACTCTGTGTCTGTAGGGTGAGGAGAGCAGATCCTGTGTCTCTTTACATCTGCAGCTGCTGTTGTAAAGCCTTTAGTGTGTTCTGGCTGAAGGGGCTAATGTTTTATCTGAAAGAATCCAGGGAGAGCAGATAGCAGGAGCCTGGCAATGCAGGGGGGCGTGGCCTGCACAGTGATGTCTCGTGTACAGGCTCTGTGCACGAATAAAAGATTAGCAGGGAGGCAAGCTGACATCACAGGTCATGTGACCCTCATTGAAACCTGAGAAACCAGCAGCTTTAGAAGCAGAAAGTGTATGGAAAAGCTGTTGTATTTTACTAGTAAGAAACATACAAAGGACAAAAAAATAACTCGGACAACCCCTTTAATGCTTTGCACTGCTCAAGTGAACATCCACACAGTCCCCTCAGTGAGCAGGTAGACAGCTTTATGAATGGCATGCCTGATCAATAAGGAAGAGGGTCTAGAACTGCTGAGCTCCCATGACTCTGAAATACCAGATGTACACACTTTTTCTTGCTAAACCTGAGTCTTATTGTCTGAAAAATATTAATACTGCACATTTAAATTTCTTAATATCTATTTTGTTGTTTAGAAAAGATGACACTTCAACCTTTAATGGACTCATAACATTAGAAGGCTCCATATTCAATAGAAGTTGACAATCTATTTTGGCATGTAGGTAAAGCTGAGCATACACATTAGATTAACGCTTCTCTTTCTTACCTCCTCTCTTGGCCTCTCACAATCTAACTCTCAGACACACAAAGATGGTAACACACTTGACTTGGTTTTCTTCCGGCTCTGCTCAATCTCCAATTTTAATAACTCACCTCTACCACTTTCTGATCACAACATGCTCTCCTTCGTTCTCACTAATCTGCACCCATCCCAGCACACCCCCACCTATTACATGCACAGAAACCTACCAGGCCATCGACCCTCGTACACTAACAGACAATCTACATGCATCATTGTCCCCAATCTCTTCCCTCATCTGCCCTGATGTGGCCATAAATCACTACAATGACACCCTAAGAAGCACCCTAGACAAAGTAGCACCCCGTACCCCCAGAACCTTAAAACACAGACCAAAGCAACCCTGGCTTACACCGCAAACTCACTTCCTCCAGTGTTGCTCCAGGAGTGCTGAACGCCTATGGAGGAAAGCTCGCACACCAGAGAACTTCCTCCACTACAAATTCATGCTATCGACCTGTAACTCTGCCCTCATACTCGCTAAACAGACCCTAATCACCTCACTGTACAACACTGCACCCATCACAGACCTCTCTGCTAAAGACCTAGCTGCCCACTTCACAGAGAAAATAGAACATATCCGTTGTGAAATCAGCTCCCAACTACTAAGTGCTATTCATCCCCGTCCCCCTCGCATCTCATCCAAACTCCTGAAGCATCTGGTCTACTCTTGCCTCATCCGCTATCTCTCTGATCACTCTCTCCTTGATCCACTACAATTTGGTTTCCGCCCCCTACATTTGACAGAAATTGCCCTCACCAAAGTGACAAATGACCTCCTGACAGCAAAACCCAATGGTGACTACTCTCTGCTCATTCTCCTTGACCTCTCTGCAGCTTTTTACACTGTAGAACACCATCTCCTACTTACCATGCTCTAATCCATCGGCCTAAAGGGCACAACCCTCTCCTGATTTTCTTCCTATCTCTCTGGTCACTTCATCAGTATATCATTCGCTGGCTCCACTTCTCCTCTCCCCCTCGCTGTTGGAGTTCCTCAGCCCTCTCCTCTTCTCTATGTACACAGCCCCAATTGAACAGACCAACAGCAGAATTGGTTTCCAGGGCCATCTCTATGCTGATGACACACAACTATACACTTCATCCCCTGACATCACCCCTGAATTACAGAACACCAGTGACTGTCTGTCCACCATCTATAACATCATGTCATCTCTCTATCTGAAACTAAATCTTTCAAAAACTGAACTTCTTGTGTTCTCTCCATCTGCTAACCTACCCAAACCTGATATCTCCCTCTCAGTGTGAGAAACCATAATCATTCATAGGCAGCATGCCCGCTGTCGCGGTGTGACGTTTGACACTGATCTCTCCTACACCCCCTACATTAAGTCTCTCTCCCGCTCATGTCGCCTGCACCTCAAAAATATATCTAGAACTGCCCCTTTCTCACTATGGAAACAACAAAAATTCTCATTGTTGCCCTGATCCATTCCTGTCTCGATTACTGCAATTCGCTATTAATTTGCCTCCCCCTCACCAGACTCTCCCCGTTCCAACCTATTTCTCCAACCGCTACTCTGATGCCTCCGCCCTGTGTCAGTCACTGCACTGGTTGCCCATACAGTATAGAATCCAATTCAAACTGCTTTTCCTTACTCACAAAACTATCCACAGTTCTGCACCCCCCTACATCTCCTCCCTTATCTCTGTCTAACAGCCTACCCATGCTCTGTGTTCAGCCAATGACTTATGAGTGACTTCCACAAAAATCCAAACCTCTCTCTCCTGAATCAAAGATTTCTCCTGAGCTGCACCGGTTCTCTGGAATGCCCTATCCAAAGAAATCAGGCTAAATCACAACAGACACAGTTTTAGGCACTCCCTAAAAACACATATTTTTAGGGTGAACTATCACCTCCCCTGATCTAACTCCTCTCCATACATAGCCCATTTATCACTCCCTGAACCTGATCCTCCACCGCACCCACAAGCACTTCATATATGGCTGCTGACTGGCTCATGTGGCTTTATATCTGCTCCCCTATTCTCACAAGATGGCTGGACTATCGTACAAAACAAGCACTTCTACCTTTTGTGATACCCCTATCTTCTCATAGATTGTAAGCTCTTGCGAGCAGGGCCCTCATTCCTCTTGTTGTAATAATTGACTTGTCTGCTGCTATGTTATTTATGACTGTTTGTACATGAACTGTAAAGCGCTGCGGAATATGTTGGCGCTGTATAAATAAAGATTGTTATCATTATTATTAATGTTGGTCACACTCATCAAATTTAGCAGCACTGGCTAACAATCTAATGTGTATGGGAACCACTTGGCTAATTGAATGATCAATATAAGTTTTGTCATGGCCTTATTCGACTGTCCTCATTGAAATAAACCTAAACACTCAAGCCAGGATGTGAGCCACTTCATCGGTATGACCAGCATTAAGTTCAAAGACATCATGAACTGAGGACCTTAGACCACCAAAGAAAGTGATTACCACATTCTAGATGTACATAAGTACATACTATGCTTTTACTATGCCCACACGCGATGGAGTCCTTTGCCCTCACCGATGTTTACCACCATTGAGCTGGGGAGGGTACATTGATAGGCCAAGGTGATAAACATACCTGGACTAGGTTCTTTGACTTCCCATCAGTCCCCTGATGATTTGGGTCACACTACCCAAGGAAACATGTTGGGACACACTTGGATATCTGGGACAAACCTACCATGTATCTCTATCGATCCCTACACGGAGCTGGAATCTATTATATAATAGGGTATAACAGGGAGTCCTAGGAAGTATTCGGGATGGTTCAGAGGGGTTGCCCTTATGAAGGTGAGTGCTCCTCTACTTGATCGTAAAGAGTAGCTCAGGCCAAGCAGGGGCAACCAGGGTAAGGCACCTGACTCTGTGTGGGAGACCCCATGGTACCTATGGGCTAAATCGTTTAAACAATTAATTAAAAGTTAAGTATTATTTTGCTGAGGCCACCTCACATTTTTGAATATTGATTAATGGTTGCCCATTTTTTTTATGTCATAACAACTATTCACTCGGGTAGTGTCATTGTTTGATTTACAATTACAAAAGTATTCAGATCCAGGTGCAGGTTTAAAAACTATGGAATATTTTTGGTGGGACAACCCCTTTAAATATACACCCCTTTAGTGATGTATAAAGTACTGTTAGGGTGGAATTTACTACTATAAGACAAGAGAGATTTGATCCTCTACCTTTTGTTACTTTACTTGTTGTTCTGTCTTTTTTAAGAAGTTAATCTAGGAGGGTGTATCAATGAGTTTATTTGAAAAAAAATAGAACATATTTTTATCCATTCAAGGATCATTACCTTTATTTTACTACTTACCCAAGATCCACAAAAAAATAATACTAGAGCATCCAATAATCTCAGGTATAGGCTTAATTGCCATGAATTTATCTCATTATATTGACCTATTTCTCCAAGAACATGTAATTAAATTACCTTCTTACCTCAAGAAGTCTACACAGTTAATAATATTGGCTCCAAAACAGAACTCACCTATGTTGTCACCCAAGGAATTGTCAAAGATACAAAGATAAATTCAGGGTGTACCATCATCCCTTCTTCACAAAAAAGACAGATATTGATGAAGGGATGATTGTATATCCCAAAACACGTTATACAGAAAAAAGCAAGCAATTTCTTTCATTAATCCTGGCATCCTTGCCAATTGCTTGGGTGACAGCACCTCTGGGCTCTGTTTTGGTAACTCTACTGTCTTCACCACTGGATGTCCTTCCAGTCCACCCTGGCCATAGACCCATGAGGGATTCATTTTTAAGCACAAATGAGAACTGCATTCTTTCAATTTTGGAACTGAATATTCCTTTTTAACTCTTGATGCTACTCTGTATTCTAACATCCACCACGAATTAGGCCTGTGGGCAATTTTGGAAACACTTTCTGACTTGAATGATTATCTGAAGTCCAAATATACTTCTTAGTTCCTGACATAGGATTTATTTTGAAAAACATTTTAACTTTTAATAGGTCATTTTCCTAACAGACGCAGTGCTGCACGATGTTATGCTAAGTTGCTAGCCTTTCTATGGGCCACCTACTCTAACTGTTTTGCTTACTACATAAGATTCATAGGTGGATTCTTCTTTATTTAGTGAGGAACTAAGGATAAAGTCTACTTCTTCATCAATTAACTTAATGATGGGCCCCCCTTGCCACTTGCAGGGCTGCACCGCCAATTAGGCGAGGTGCCGTGCGGCCCTGGTCACAGTTGGGGGACAACGGCGGCGGCATGGCAGAGGGAAATGAGCATACAACTTGTTAGAGATTTTTTTGTGCCAATCAAGTATTCTACTTAGCTGAATTGCTCCATATAATTTATCTAGGTCTGGGAAACCAACTCCACTTCTGTCTTTAGGTTGTATTAAAGTCGAATGAGCTATACGACAGAGGCCCTTATTCCAAATATATTTGAGGAACATGATACGCATTTTTAGAAAGAAAGAACGCGGCAGAAAAATAGGCAGAACCTGAAGAAAATATAGAACCTTTGGGATAATTAACATTTTTAACAAGATGACCCTGCCTAGCCATGAGATATACGGAATCCTCCATGAGTCTATTAGACTACCTATAGAATTCACTAAAGGAGTATAATTTAAAGAGAACCAATTATCGGGGTTGGAGGATATGAGTATTCCCAAGTAAGGTATTGATTCAGGTGCCCATGTGAAGGGGGCTTTCGCCTTGGCTTCCCTTACCATCCCAGCAAGACAAGTAATGTTTAGTGCCTGAGATTTAGAAGGGTTTATTTTAAAATTAGAAAGGGACTGAAATGCATCAAAGATATCAGACAATATTGGGAATGACACGTGCGGATTAGATGTGATAATCAACAGGTCATCGGCAAAGGCCGCAGTCGAATGTGTTTCCCCCCCCCATTACTATTCCCTGGATATCCGGATGCTGTCTAATATGTTGGATTAGGGCTTCCATAGTCAGAACAAACAACAGCTGTGATAAGGGACATCCCTGTCTTGTCCCATTATAAATGAGAAAAGGGGCGGAAAGGATGCCATTTACCCTAATGGAAGCAGTTGGGCAGGTATATAGCGCCATGATAGCTCTAGAAAAAGTCTCCGGGATACCGAACCTACTTAAAACCCGTTCCATGAAAAACCAGTCTATTCTTTAGAAGGCTTTTTCCGCATCTGTGGATAAACGCGCTAGGGGGAGTTTCTTCACTCTCGCGTAATGTATAATTGGGGGGAAATTTTGGGGGCACTTCTGGCACATTATTGGGGCACTATGGGGGCTCTTCTTACTGGCACATTATTGAGGCACTATCGGGGCTCTTCTTACTGGCACATTATTGGGGGGCACTATGGGGGCCTCTACTGAGGCCACAAAGAAGGGGTATTTTATATGGGGGTCTCTGTATAGGGGCATTTTATACTGGGACACATTATGGCGGGTACTATAGGGCATCTACGGGGGGCACTAAAAAGGGGTATTTTATACTTGCAAATTATGGGGGACACTGAGGGCATCTACTGGGGCACTATTTAGGGGTATTTTATACTGGCACATTATGGGGGCACTATGGGGACATTAGCTCAACTGGGAGCATTAAAGGGGATTTTTTTGCACTGGCACACATGAAGGGGCATTTTTGTACTGTCACATTATAAGGAGAATTATTACTACTGGGGTTCTCTGATTACTAGTATGGGCACTATGGAAGCATTATTACTTCTGGGGCACAGTGGGGATATTAGTACTGTTGGGGGCACTATTAGTAACAAGTGGACTCTGGCATAGAATTATTAGTTGGGACTTTGGGAGCACTACTACTGTGGGGGGCACCCTGGCACAGTATCAGCATAGCGCAGTTATTTCTAGGAGACATTATGTTTACACTATTACTGTCAGGGGCACTATTTGCTGGGCGCAGTTATTTTAGGACACTATGTGCCAATAATTATTGAAGGGGGAACTAGTGGCACAGTACTGGGGGTGGTAGAATGATTTGTCCAGAAGACAGGAGGATGATGGAAAAGTAATAAACTAAGATTTTTTTTCTGTCAAACTGCAGAGATGAGAAATGGCTGAAAAATGGCGTCTGGTCTGAGAGGAAAGAGAACGTCTACATCAGAGGAGACATCAGTGGATGTAAGAGGTATGGGGCGCTGTATTATACTGGATGTAAGAGGTATGGGGTGCTGTATTATACTGGATGTAAGAGGTATGGGGCGCTGTATTATACCGGATGTAAGAGGTATGGGGCGCTGTATTATACTGGATGTAAGAGGTATGGGGCACTGTATTAGGCTACATTCACACGAAAGTTGTGTTTTGCAGTCTGCAAATTGCGGATTCGCAAAAAAAACGGATGATGTTCCGTATGGCATCCATTTTTTTTTCGGATCCACTGTAACAATGCCTATCCTTGTCCGCAAAATGGACAAAAATAGGAATAGACATACAGATGCGGACAGCACAGTGTGCTATCCCCATTTTTTGCTGACCCATTGAAGTGAATGGGTCCACATCTGAGCCGCAAAATATGCGGATCGGAGGCCGCAAAAGCAACTGTCGTGTAAATGTAGCCTTACCCTGTATGTTCTGTAGTGTTATACATAATGTTAGGAGGGAAAGGGTGAGAATTTGGCATAGGGTGGGAGGGGTCATTTTTTTACTTGGCCAGCAGAAAAGCTAAGTACACCAGTGCTGAGGGAATGGGGGGGGGGCGCAAGCTGAACTCTTGCACCAGGGCCCATGAGCCTTTAGCTACGCCCCTGTACAAAAGTATTCTTTTATCTCTTATTTTTCTCACAAAAACAGTTAAGCAATCTTCTCCCACTTTGGTTTCTTTTGCTTTTTCGTTTCTTCTCCTAAATATTACTCTGTAGAGAACAAAAAGAACACTTTTATTACCACCTAATCCTTTTATTCGTTTCATACCTTTGAGCATGCACATCGTTCTTCACAGTTTTTATTATTCATATCCATCTTTACTTAATTACTCCTATTCATTCCGTTGTTTCCCACCTATCGTTTTGAACATGATATCCCTTCCCATTGAATATTATTTCATTGGCAAGACGCCAGTGATTTATTGTGCATGAAAAAGACGGCAGGTTATTCTAAGATATTCTGGTTTTACAATAAATTTTTTAAACAATGTCCCTCAATCTATCTTTTCATCTACTTCTACTGTCATACGGGACCCAGCATGGTATCTCAGCCGCAGGAGGCTGCTGCTTATCTTCCTTTGCTGGTGCTTTACTATACCCACAAATGAGGCATAGTCCTCTGTCTTTTCTTCATTTACCTTTTGTTACTTACAATTTAAAAACTTCTTATTCACCCTACTTAAACCGGTTACACCCCCTTCTCTCAACCTGTTTTAGCAATATTGCCACCAAAACCCCTATCCCCTAGGATTAGTTCATTGTTATACCTTAATTTGTCACATGCATCCTATATACAATGTCTTACTTATGTAACCCGTTGAGAATCGGACATTAGCACTGGGGTCAATTGGGTCTCAACCTCCAAAGGTCTACTTTAAGGGGTAGTTCCATCTTGCGTGCCCGCCCTACGTTAATTTCTATGGGAGCATACCACTCACTCAAAAGTTACAATGAAATGAATGGGAAGTGCACTGAGTAAGCATGGCCACCACTCCATTCAGTTCTAAGGGGCTTAGGGAGATAGCCACCTGGGACTTTGTGGGCTTCATTCTAAGGAAAGGTGCAGGTACCAGAGGTGGGACCCATGCTATCCAACATTGGGGGCATATCTTAACAATATGCGCCCAATGTCCAAGATGAGACAATCTCTTTATTACCATGATGGTTAAAACAAAGTAACAGATGTTATAGGGCTGCCGCTGCTTCACTCACCAGCACAGGGTTTCTGTATCCCAGTGGAGCAGATTCACCTCCTGCTCCCAACTTCCCTGTGGGGTTTCTCTGACCTTTCATGGAGGCTGTGGCCTTCTTGCTAGCTTGGTCTCTTTTCTAATGCACGTTTTCTAATGCACGTAGGACACACACTTCCTTTGGCTCTCAAAAGGCCATCACACATGCCCAATTCTGCTCCAGTCTATGACTGGCTACCTTGGGGTAGTTAAGGAACCTTCATTGTAAGAAGGTATCTGGGCAATATTGTAAGTGCTGCTTATATTCTGCCTTCCATAACGTTGGCCTGTCCCCAACTAGGATTTTGTCTCTTTACTTGGTGCTCTGTATCAGTGTATATGACTCTCATAGGTCAACAGTCAATCACACGGAGACTACTCCAGGAGGTAGCAGCCTGGTGGTTCCCCTGCAGCAAATCCACATCCCTGTAGGCATTGCAACAGGGTCAGACTGTCCTACAGAGTACCAGAGAATCCTCCATTGAGCCCAAGCTCTGACAATAATGGACCTCTAATAAAAAGGCTTTTAAGTTCCTGTATACACAGATTCTGTATACTCAGAATCTTTTCTTCTGGTAGGCCCAAGAGACTTCAGTCAGACACTGGATTGCCAGGATAATGCTCTTCGGTTTAGCCCAAAGCATACCAGTTGGTTGACACAGTGGTTCTCATTCAATGGTTATATATATGCTGATATATGATGGCACTGTCCTACAGCTTGAAATGTGTACTCATTTTCTCCAATACCAGTCACAGGAATCCCAACACATGGTTGAACCATTATTTCAAGCCATTACTTATGCTTTGTAAAAATAAAAAACATAGATTTCTCTAAGGTGAAGAGCTTCCTGTCATGGTACAGGGTTAACAAGAAGCTTACAGTCAACAATAGTGGACAGGTTTGAGTGGATTTGGGCTACTTGGATGGCATATAGTAGTTGCATTCCTTTGCTACACTTTCTATTCATCTTACAGATAGAAATTTGACCAACCAACTGCCTCCTCCATCCATATCAACAAATTTCCCTTGACCGCTCTCTTGGGAACCGCTCGTCTTCTTTACATATGGGAAGACCATACAGACTTTAATCTAAAAATGGTCAGCTCTAGATTTTACAAAGTTGTTTTTTTTTTCAAATTCTCTTGACTTCTTTGAACATGAAGAAAACAGATAAAATAAAATAATGAAATGCCGGGAGAATTCTAATAAACACTAAGAGCTTTCAAGATCATAATCAATTCTCCAACCACTCATTTACACAAAGAAGTTATTTGTGATACTAAATATAAAGCACAGTAACGATAGTGTGTATTTATTCTACGATTCACTACATAAAGAAAGGAGAAGATAGACATAGTATAGCAAAAACACTGAAAGTTAAGCCCTGTGAAGAAAAAAAATTTTAATTTCAACAATGTAATTCTTTAATTTTGATGCATTTATTGAGATAAAATGGCCACGTACTTGGTGGACTATAATAACCTGAAGATCTTAAGGTAGGTAAAAGATAAAATGCTTAAAGGGTATGGTATGATAAAGAGGTTATAAAATTTGAAAAGAAATGTCACATGAAACTATAATTTGGACCGTTAAGTACATATTAAATTAACACCATGAAGCATACCTCCAGTAATACATCAATTTTCCATTAAAGAATAATATAGGTGATTATAAAATCTTTGCAATATATTTTATTAAAGAAAAATACTTTTTTTCTGCTTTGGTCTTTCCTGCTTTTAAGACTTCATGCACACAAACATATTTTGAGTCCACAGCCAATCTGCATTTTTTGCAGATCAGATGCTATTGCAGACCTAATGCATGTGCTATCCAAATTCGTATGACTTGTGCCATGGCTGTAGAAATAATTGAACATGTCCTATTCTTGTCTGTTTTGCAGACATGGTCAGTATTCATGTTTTCCGAGTCATGGATTCGCAGACTGCCTTTTTTGGAGACAGGAGGTAGGAGAAAAAAGATGCTAGATGAGAGACATACTGAACAAACTGTAGATTGTTAGCTCTGCTACACTTAACACTTTTAACACTATCATAAAAGGTAAAATAAGGCTCTATCACTGTTCAGAGTGCGGTAATAAATCACTTCCTAGATGGAAGCAGCCTCCTTATTCCTTTTCCTCTCTACATAGACTTTTCTTGGTGAAGCTGAAGACAGAGCTACTAGAGATAACAGGCTGCAGGGAAAAGAACCCAACAAAAAGGACAAGGACAAAGCATACTTCTTTGATAAGATATATTACAAGGTTTATTATAGTCAACTGTACTATTCATTTCCGAAAACTTGCTTATAAGTGTAGGTACACTTTAATAAAGTAGCTCTTTTTTAGTTAAGAAAAATAATAAAATCATTTTCCCTGTGCAATTGTTTTTTGATTACTATAACCTTGTGAGGCCTTTTTTTGGCCAGTGTTATCTCCTCTGTCACTAATGAATTGTGGTGCAAGCATGGTACAATTTACCTATTACCATACTTTTCCTGTGCAATGTCAAGCTGCTGACAATTACAAATAGCATACTTAGGGGAGGTTAATGTACAACATTTTTATTTAGATATTTTTTAGTTATTTTCTGTGTTACTAAGTTAAGTGTCCAATGTTACATTAGTTTGCAGTTCCCATGTAAAAGTTTAACCCATGGAATTATTTTGTCATTCAGGTTAATTTAAATGAAAATAGTTGGCCTATTATACAAGAAAGGAACTAATGAAGACTCCAACTTTATTTTTGGAAGACCACTTGGAAGGATATGAAGAGTTAAGTTGGCAGGTATGGTTTTGAAAGTAAATCTAACAACAAGATATATCGAAGTTTCCAATAAAACATCTCCAAGCGTCTTTATTCTTCAAGGACTATCCAATGTCTACCATCTTAAGATTATCTACTTCATTGTCTTTTTAATGATGTATATAAGCACATTATCAGGAAATCTTCTACTCATCATTGTGGTGAGGATTAATCCAACCTTACAGACCCCCATGTACTTCCTGTTGAGTCATCTTTCTTTCATTGACATCTGCTTTTCTTCTACAATTGTTCCAAAACTTCTAGCCAACACTCTAGCCAAGGACAGAAGTATTTCCCTCTTGGCATGTGCAGCCCAGATGTACTTCTCCTTAGCATTGGGTTCAACAGAATGCATCATTCTTTCCATCATGGCTTATGATAGATTTGCTGCCATTTGTAGACCATTGCACTATAGCTCCATCATGAGCAAAACATTGTGTAATGTTTTAGTGGCTGGATCATGGACTGGTTGCTTCACAAACTCTGCCATTCATGTGTTCCTCACCTTCCAACTACCCTACTGTAGATCCCACCAAGTCAACCACTTCTTCTGTGAGATCCCTCCATTTTTTCCATTGTCATGCAAAGACACTTGGCTCAATGAGATCGCAATGTACATCTCAGCTGGAATCATAGCCATGTGCTCTTTCTTCTTGACCCTAATTTCTTATATCCACATCATCTCCACCATCTTAAAAATTCGTTCTTCACATGGGAGACATAAAGCTTTCTCAACCTGTGCCTCACATCTAACTGTGGTGGTTCTCTACTATGGTACCATCATGTTTATGTATCTGCGTCCCAGATCCACATACTCTCCAGAAACAGATAAAATAGTGTCCATTCTCTATACAACAGTGACTCCAATGCTGAATCCTATCATTTACAGTATTAGGAATGCAGACGTCAATAGGACCATAAAAAAGAAACTACTTCGGCTTGTGTAAATACTTTGGGGGTCATTTACTAACAGATATACGCAACTTTATGGCATATATCTGCCGCAGACAGGCAATCTGACTTTTTCCTGCTCATGTCAGGTCTAAAAGAGGGGGCAATGCATGGGCTGGCCAGCAGGGCCATGCCTGTTTTAGGGTAGAAAGTAGTCTAAATCTACGTCAGGTAGAGGCACCTCCAGCTAAAAGGATATTAAGACCGGCATCTAAAACGCCGGTCATAATGAATGACCCCCTTTATTTCTATATAGAGTAAAGATCAATCATACAATATGGGATATATTGCAAGGCGTAACACAATATCTATGATATCTTGAACAATTTATGAAGATACTGCATACTGCTTCTGCATTTAAAGTGAAAACTTTACTAAAAAGCTCACTGCTCACAATAAAGGCCGACGCTCTGCGTGTGGAACAGGTGGAAATGGGGAAAGACCCTACACAGGGTGAGGAGAAGGAAGAGGAGGAGGAAGAGGAGGAGGATGAGGAGGAGGAGCAGGAGACGGTTGCCACCGCTACACAGGATAGCCATACCACGTTTATACCATCTCTTCGGCGTGGATGGGTCGAAGAGCAGGAAAAGGAGGAGGAGGATATTGAGAGTCATCCTCCTGGTCAGGAAAGCGAAGCCTTGTCTGTTGGGACTCTGGCACACATGGCTGACTTCATGCTATGCTGCCTTTCCCGTGACCCTCGCGTTATACGTATATTAGCCAACACCAATTACTGGTTGTTCACCCTTCTTGACCCCCGCTACAAAGAGAACTTCTCATCTCTCATTCCTGTGGTGGAGAGGACAAGTAAAATGTTGCAATACCAGAAGGCCCTTGTCGAAAAATTGCTCCAAAAATTTCCAGCTGACAACACTGACGACAGAGTTCGTAGTTCCTTGGCCACCCGAGGAGGGAAGACGAGGGGAACACACAGCAGTTCAAAAAAGGCAGGGTGACACTCTCCAAGGCCTGGGACAGTTTCATGACACCCTGCCAGCACCCTCACCCTGAAGAGCGGCCTAGTGTGACAAGGTGGGAAAAGTTTTGGAAGATGGTAAAGGAGTACCTAGCTGACCGTGTCAACGTCCTCAGCAACCCCTCTGTGCCGTATAATTATTGGGTGTCTAAGCTGGACACGTGGCATGAACTGGCCTTGGAGGTGCTGGCCTGCCCTGCCACCAGCGTTTTGTCTGAGTGGGTATTTAGTGTCGCTGGGGGCATAATTACTGATAAGCGCATCCGCCTGTCAACTGAAAATGCTGACAGGTTGACGCTTATCAAAATGAACAAGGCCTGGATTGCCCCTGACTTCTCTACTCCACCAGAGAAAAGTGGCTTAACCTGAAGGAACCTTAAATGTGGCTTTTAGGGTGTATTGAATACACTGTATTCCCATGTACCCCTTCTTCTTCTCGTCCTCTTCCTCACCGTCATATGAAACTGCTTATTAGGCTGCCCTCTAAGTTCACCAGCTGGCCCGGAACCATAATTTTTTAGACGGTCAGCTCACCAGCAGGCCCTCAACCATAATGTTTTAGATAGTTAGTTCACCAGCAGGCCCTCAGCCATAATGTTTTAGACTGTCAGCTCACCAGCAGGCCCTGAACCATAATGTTCTTAGACGGTCAGCTCATCAGAAGGCCCTTAGCCACAATGTTTTAGACGGTCAGCTCACCAGCAGGCCCTCAACCATAATGTTATAGACGGTAAGATCACCAGCAGGCCCTCAGCCATAATGTTTTAGACTGTCAGCTCACCAGCAGGCCCTGAACCATAATGTTCTTAGACGGTCAGCTCACCAGCAGGCCCTGAACCATAATGTTTTAGACGGTCTGCTCACCAGCAGGCCCTCAACCATAATGTTTTAGACAGACAGCTCACCAGCAGGCCCGGAACTATAATTTTTTAGACGGTCAGCTCACCAGCAGGCCCTCAACCATAATGTTTTAGACGGTCAGCTCACCAGCAGGCCCTCAACCATAATGTTTTAGACGGTCAGCTCATCAGCAGGCCCTCAACCATAATGTTTTAGACGGTCAGCTCACCAGCAGGCCCTGAACCATAATGTTTTAGATGGTCAGCTCATCAGAAGGCCCTTAGCCACAATGTTTTAGACGGTCAGCTCACCAGCAGGCCCTCAACCATAATGTTATAGACGGTCAGATCACCTGCAGGCCCTCAGCCATAATGTTTTAGACTGTCAGCTCACCAGCAGGCCCTGAACCATAATGTTCTTAGACGGTCAGCTCACCAGCAGGCCCTGAACCATAATGTTTTAGCTGGAACACTAGGCAGGTGAATTTGCGCCCTCTGTAATCAGCGCCTGAAATGGCCGCCGCTAGGTATTCCCTTCAACTCCTGTCCCTCCTGCAGTCGACTCACCGCTTCAGAAGACGTCTCCACCAGGTGAGGACTTCATGGGCCAGAGATGGTGTGCCGATCCTGGAAGCGCGGGAAGGTGGAAAACGGCCTTTACAGTGCAGTGATCCCGGTCGGTCCCTATTCCAGCAAAGCCTAAGAGGGGCCCCTTGAGTAGTTCTAGGCAGGAAGGTATAATAACTGTGCAGTAGGCGGAACCAGGGGTCTGGGGGACCGGGAATTGAGGTTGCGGCTTTTCAGGCCTAGTAGGCTGCAAGGGTAGAGTCCGCTCCCTTCTTTCTATTCTCCCCGGTGGCGGCTCAAAACGCTTCCTCTGCTAGGTGTAAAAAAGAGCCTGTTTAAAGGCTGGAGCAAGGTAGATGGCCAAGGATTGCTCGGCTGCCAGTGGAGCTCGCAAGATGCACGTCTGGCTCCCTCGGATGCAGGCCACGCCCCGTTCCCCTGGTTTTTTACGTAACTTCCTGGTTTGACCTCGGCTTGGCGACATTGTTATATTGTTTGTGTTCTGTCTTTTGTTTATTGTTTTCTCCTGTTGTGCCCCCTCCCTGTACGCCCCAGCAAGTACCTAGGCTAGGGACTGTCGACAAGTTGTATGCTGTTGCCTAGGATGGGCCGTGCAAGTAGGCAGGGTCACTGGTGGGGTTGAGTTCAGGGCTGCACATACCCCTGAACTGTGACAATTTGCTGTCTCATTTTGTTTATATTGTATTTAGTGTAGCATTGTTTATTGTATATTAGTGTTTTTATATTTTATATTTCAGATTACATATTTATTCATGCGATCTTCTGAACTTTTAAAACTTTTGAATATTCATCCACACATCACCATTCCTTATTCAAAAACAGTTTTGCACAATTTTTATAGAAATGTATTTTTTGTGTTTTACAGAAGTATTCTTTTATCTCTTATTTTTCTCGCAAAAATTAGTTGTGCAATCTTCTTCCACTTTGGTTTCTTTTGCTTATTTGTTTCTTCTCCTCAATATAACGCTGCAGAGAACAAAAAGAACACTTTTATTACCACCTAATCCTTTTATTTGTTTCATAATTTTGAGCATGCATCTAATTCTACACAGTTTAATTATTTATATCCAACTTGACTTAATTACACCTATTCATTCCTTTGTTTCCCACCTATCATCTATGAACCATTGAACTCTATATCCCTTCCGATTGAATGTTATTTAACTAGCATGGGGACACCAGTGATTTATTGTGCCTGAGGAAATCGGCAGATTATTCTAATATATACCAGTTTTACACAAATTTTTTAAACAATGCCCCTCATCATCTTCTACTGCCAAACAGGACCTAGCTTGGTATCCCAGCTGCAGGAGGCTGCTGCTGTTTCTGATGGATTGATTTGTCTTTGTCCTTGTCTTGCATGTCATCATTTAGTAAGTGGCTCTGCTTATCTTCCTTTCCCGGTGTCTAACTATACCCACAATGGAATGGTCCTCCGTAGAGATGAGCGAGCACTAAAATGCTCGGGTGCTCGTTATTCGAGTCGAACTTTTCCCGATGCTCGGGTGCTCGTTTCGAATAACGAACCCCATTGAAGTCAATGGGAGACTCGAGCATTTTTGCAGGGGACCAAGGCTCTGCCTAGGGAAGGCTGGGTGAAAACCTGGAAACCTCAGAAAATGACGGAAACACCACGGAAATGGACAGGAAACAGCAGGGGCAGCATGCATGGATGCCTCTGAGGCTGCTTAATCCCACCATTACCCCAAATTCTCAGGCAACAGCCTGGTGGTTACCCTCATGGCAATTGTGCTCACCCAGACCAAGAAAGGCGAGGCACATGCCCATCACATGTTAGGGAAGCACCCAACTAGGTGCAACGAAGGTCCGTCACCGCCTGCAGGTGACACCACTGCTCATGCTGGCACTGCAGCTGATATCAAGTTTAGTATCTGTTCTTATCAGTTGCTGTGCCTGCTGGTGGTATAGTGGTGAGCATAGCTACTTCCCAAGCAGTTGATCCGGGTTCGATTCCCATCTATCGCAGGAGGCAATTCAAAATCAGTACAATATCTAATACGTCCCCCTACCTGGGAAAATTGTTTGGAGAGAGGGCCTGTAGGTGGGGGGGAAGGAGGTTTCGCTGGAAGAGCCAGAGGAGTGCCCCCTGGACTAGCGTGTGTGGTGGTGACAACAGCCGGAATGGATTTGGAAAAACTGTTGCTTTAACCCGTATGGTATCGATTCTTCTCAGTTTAATACCGTATACGTCCCCTATCTTGGGACCCTATATTTAATGGATTTTTCGAACACGGAAAACGGAAAAAGAGCTTGCTCTGGCCAGGGGAGTGTCCATGCTCTGCCTATCACAGGTCAGGAGGCAATTAAAAGAAGAAAAACAAAAAACATCAGTACAATATCTAATACGTCCCCTATCCGGGTAAATAGTATGGAGAGAGGGCCTGTAGGTGGGGGGAAGGAGGTTTAGCTGGAAGAGCCAGAGGAGTGCCCCCTGGGCTAGCGTGTGTGGTGGTGACAACAGCCGGATGTATTTAGAATGACGACGCAGAACCCCAACTTAAAAATTTAGCATCAACCGGTACAGTCGTAAATTATGAGATTGATCAACTGTGGTATGTATACTACTCAGTTTAAAACCGTATAAGGCAGCTATCCGGAAAAATGGTTTGGAGAGAGAGAAAGATAGGACAAAGACGTAAGTTGTTTGGAGAGAGGGCCTGTAGGTGGGGGGGGGCAGGCTGGGGGGAAGGAGGTTTCGCTGGAAGAACCAGAGGAGTGCCCCCTGGGCTAGCGTGTGTGGTGGTGACAACAGCCGGATGTATTTAGAATGACGACGCAGGACCCAACTTAAAAATTTAGCATCAACCGGTACAGTCGTAAATTATGAGATTGATCAACTGTGGTATGTATACTACTCAGTTTAAAACCATATAAGGCAGCTATCCGGAAAAATGGTTTGGAGAGAGAGAAAGATAGGACAAAGACGTAAATTGTTTGGAGAGAGGGCCTGTAGGTGGGGGGGGCAGGCTGGGGGGAAGGAGGTTTCGCTGGAAGAGCCAGAGGAGTGCTCCCTGGGCTAGCGTGTGTGGTGGTGACAACAGCCGGATGGAGTTAGAATGACGACACAGGACCCCAACTTAAAAATTTAGCATCAACCGTTACAGTCGTAAATTATGAGAATGATCAAGTGTGGCATAACTTTTTAGATGGAGATTGCATGTGGTCACGTACTCCCTGGAACCCCATAGTCACCCCTTCTCTGATGTGCTAGACCACAACATTCTCTGCCCCAATTCGCAAGACCTTTTGCTGTTTCCGTGTGCTGACAGTGGGGATTTACCAGTGTTGTCTGAGGAAGTGGTGGACAATGGCGAGACACAGGTGTCAGGGGGTGAGGTAGTTGTATGGGAAGCAAGTACAGTGGGGACTCCTTGGGGGGACTTT